>CM046330.1:1976395-2328895 GCA_025403435.1 Artocarpus heterophyllus | reverse complement strand
TTACGCATGTAGCTTGCTATTTGACAAGTATGCAACTTGTACTCTAGTATTTAAACTATTGTAAAGCTTTCATTCAATGAGAATTGAATCAGTTCAGATCCAAAACTCTCTTTCAGATTGTATTTTCTTTCTTTTCTTGATAACTAAATATGGTATTAGGGTGACATTCTTTGGTGACGGAAAACTCATCGGAGATGGCCATTAATGGTGGAGCAAGCTCAAGTTCTTCTGGCTTGTCAAATCGTTTCGTTCTCATGTCATTTCTTCAACCCGTTTCCTCAAAGCTAGATCATAATACTTTTTTTATCTGGCGCAAACAAGTTTTCATGTCACCAAAGGCTTCGGCTTCGGCCTTTTCTATCTAGCATTCTTGTCTGCCACTATAGTTTCTTTCTCGCGAAGATGCAATTCATGGCAAGACAAACCCAAAGCTTCAAGATTGGGAGCAACAAGATCAGCTGATTCTCTCATGGCTTCTTGTGTTAGTCATAGATGGTATTCTCACAAGGTTGGTAAATTGTGAAACTTCTGCTTAGATTTGAACAAAACTTCATGACTAAGTGAAAACACAGTTTTGACTCTAAATAGGCTTTCCAAGTAGTTTTTATGGATTCCTAAAACAGTCTCAAAAACTACACCAAAGCAGTCCCAAAACTGCCTAAAACAGTTTGTGACAATCTATCAAAAATAGTTTTGGAATGCTATCATTTTTTGGCATTTTTTTACTATTTCGGGTCTGAATTTCATGTTTTGCCATCACAAAAGTTTTAGATTTCAACAAGATGGACAACTTTTGCAAAGAAAATTTTCCCAAAATCTGCTTCTAGGATACAGTTATGGACAGTTTTGAAGACTGTCCAAAAACTGTATTTTTGGGCAGATTATAGTTTTCAAGTCTCTGATCGTTTCAAGACCGAGTTGTAATGTTTGCCAAACACAAAAGTTTTAGTTTTCGAAAAATTGAAGAGCTTTCGCAAAGAAAGTTTTGTAAAGATCCGCTTTTAAAGTGAACTATAATTAGGATTTATAAAAGTAGTTAAGACTTATTAAACGGTAAGGTTTGCAAAGTTTAGCCAGAAAATAAATAGGCTAAAGACGGTAATCAAAGACTTCAAAATGTGCTTGAAAAATAATTAAATAACATATTTGAAATAATTAA
The DNA here is from genome assembly GCA_025403435.1 of Artocarpus heterophyllus. Lineage (NCBI taxonomy): Eukaryota > Viridiplantae > Streptophyta > Magnoliopsida > Rosales > Moraceae > Artocarpus > Artocarpus heterophyllus. The sequence goes on along the minus strand of CM046330.1, from coordinate 2,327,736 downwards.
TTTTTATGGAAAAAAACCTTTAAAAGAAAAACTGCCTTTAACATATGATTTTATGGTAAGTTTCTAACCGAAAAAGTATCTTCTAGTACAAGTTTTTACAAACAAAGATCGTATGACTACAAAATCCTATTTTCCAACAAACTAAGAAATTACTGCACTTTAGACAGATTATATAAGCCTAAAATTTAGTGGGTTACGAATTTTGGTTATTATTTTATAGAGCGATTTTTATTTGAAACTTTAAGTTATGCAAATGAGATTTTCTAAGGACAAGTAGGAATCTCGCCTGCAGTACAGATAGTTTAAAGTAAATATTTTTTTTTTCTTGAAAGTAGTAAGCATGTTTAAATTTTAGTCAATGTATGCTATGCCATGTCATATTGCATGCTCACTAAATTGATTAGTGAAACTTTTAAGGGTGAACTAACTAAGAGGAGGCTTATGATTTAAAAGTAAAAGAGAAATTAAATTAGGTCATGATGTTGTTGGGACCTTGCAAACCTTAACATCCTGTTGATCATGTAATCGATACAACTACTTGGGCCCAATAAATAATAAGATAAGATCATAACTGAGTATAATCGGTACAAGCATTTTATTGTTATTACATGTTATTTCAAATGTTTTGTAAGTTATTATTCCTACTTGTTGAGTGAAAGCTTATTCAAAAATATTTATATTGTAGGTATTAATAGATGGTGGCGAAGCAGCAGACGATTAGAGTAGAGTCATGAGAAATGGATACTACACTCTTATTTTTCGAGTAGTGCCATGAGAAATGGATACCACACTCTTATTTTTCGCACATAGTTTTGATAATTATAACTCTTTTGATATTATGTATAACTGTATGACTCTAGTACTGGATATATTTTTAGATAATGATTAACCTCTATTTAATATTATTATTTCTATAAAAAAAAGTAAAAATAGTTTTAAATTAAAATTAACTAGCAAAGCTAAGTTTTAAAAATTTGAAAAAAAATGTTCGGCCACATTGATAGGGTCGTTGCATGAAAATTAGCTTCTTTATGCCTTTCTGGAGCAACTATATGACTTTGCTAAGCCTAAGATCCAACTGCCTAATTTGGAGGCCACCAGTGATTCCACAGAAAATGAGCAGATCACATAATTCTCTCGGTGTTACACCGCCACTATAATAATTTCATTTCTTTTAAGAATCTGCAAGTCTAAACTCTAGATCCAGAATGTTCTAGATGCAATGATTCAACTATTGATTTGGTAAATTAACTTAGTGAAAATAAAAAGAGTAATTACAATAGATGCCATAAAAGGTTTTAAACTGTCAAAACAATTTCCTCTATATTAAGAACATTTAGTTATTACCTCTCGCCAATGCATTTGATGTTTCCCTCTCGTATCCCCAAGAAAGTATATACATAAACAAAAAAGAAGTATAGTTACTACTGAAATATCAAAGAAGTCAACAAACAACAGAAATTACTACAAGTAAACGTAATTAATAAGTAGACCAAGACTATAACCTTTTGCTAGTCAGACTTCAATTTACAAATAAATTTAGCACAATATTCCAAATATAAAATGATATTCATTGATTTATTTTGTGCATACAGTGCAAAAGCTAAATACAAAAAGAACCATAAAAAGCATTCATCTATATAAGACATAGCCATAACGTGAAACAAAGAAGCAAACAAAGTTGACAAATTCATATAACAAATTTTAAAGCACTAGCTTGTGGACCACGTAAATTCTGCACTAGCTTGCAGTCACTTTAAGAAATTCTGCGCTTATCAATATCAATAGACGATCACGTAAATTTTAAAGCAAAATCAAACTAAAAACAAGTAAAATAAAGGAATAAATACCTCCCCAAGTACTAGCTCTACAATAAGCGCAGCTTGTGGACCAGAGGAATACCATATGGTCTCATGGTTATGTGGTAATACCCCATATGGTAGTATGGTATATGCACTCTAACAATTAGAATGAGAAAATCAGTGTTAATAGATGATCATACAAATTGCAAAGCAAAATCAAACCATAAACAAGTAAAATAAAGGAATAAATACCTGCCCAAGCACTAGCTTTACAATAAACACAGCCTGCAGACCAGAGTAATACCTTATGGTATACGTGCTCTGCTAACAGTTAGAATAAGAAAATTAATATCAATAGATGACCATAAATTACAAAGCAAAATAAGCAAAATCAAACCATAAACAAATAAATAAAGAAATAATTACCTGCCCAAGCACTAGCTCTACAAGAACGCACCTCGTGGCTCGCAGACAAGAGTAATACCATATGGTGGTATGGTATATGTGCTCTTAACAATTAGAATAAAGGAATAAATACCTGCCCAAGCACTAGCTTTACAATAAATGCAGCTTACAGACCAGAGTAATACCATATGGTATACGTACTCTGCTAACAGTTAGAATAAGAAAATCAATATCAATAGATGATCATAAAAATTAAAAAGAAAATCAAACCATAAACAAATAAAATAAAGAAATAATTACCTGCCCAAGCACTAGCTCTACAAGAACGCAGCTCGTAGCTTGCAGACCAGAGTAATACCATATGGTAGTATGGTATACGTACCCTAACAATTAATAAGAAAATCAATATCAATAGATGATCATATAACTTGCAAGGCAAAATCAAACCATAAACAAATATGATAAATTAATAAATACCCGCCAAGGCATAGATAGATAGATGATCACATGGTAGTATCGTCCATTTATGCTCAATGAAAGATCAGATACTTTATAATACCTAGAGCATAGATAGATTTATCTCTCTTTTTACCTACAACATGAATATATGAACTTAGATAGCAATTGATTTCCACGTAATAGAAATAAAAAAAATCGTTACAAGAAACTTATATAGAACAAAGCTTACCAAAACTAAAATGGTGTTCATTCTTCTCTTTCCCCTCTTCTACTTATAATTCACTTGCTCTCTCTCTCCCTCTCTTTTCCTTATACTCCATAATCCATCTTTCTCCTTTTTCGTGCTTTTATCTTTTTCATTATATTTTTAATCATCTTTTTTTTCCAATCTCTCTCTGCGTCTTCCTCTCATTCACCCTTTTTATTTTTTTCCTTTTTCCCTTCTTCGTTCATTCTTTCAATTTTCTTTTTCATCTTTTTTTCCCTCTACTTCTTTCTTAGGCCATCCCTGAAAATATATTGTATTCGAACGTTAGAATAAGAATATTAATAGATGATCATATAAAGAGCAAACCAAAATTAAACCATAAATAATTAAACAAGGAGGAAATTAATCCACAGATAAGATCTACCATATGATTTGTTAAGTGTAAAGCTAACTTTAAAATAATTACCTTTGACAAAATTTAGAAAGAAACAGCAAATTAGATTCCAAATTCTCAATAATAGCCCTAAGAAAAACTCAGCCCATTCACTTTTCAAACCTAAAATAATATTACTAATAATAATCAGGGGTCCATAGAATAAAACTTCAAGATACAACTTACCTGCCAAAGGAATGGCTCCATAAAAACCAAGACAAGAAGGCTAAAAGTCCATTGCGGTGTTATAACTTAGTTCCTCTACGTATTTAGCAAATATGAAATGTTTCCTCTCTTTTTCCTACAAAACATCAAGAAACAAGATGAATAAAGATGACAGGAGTTTCAAAAGAAATGACAAAAATAGCAAAAACGAATCTTACCAATTTGTTCCTCTTGTCCTTTTCATTCTTCCCCCTGTTCCTCTCTTTTTTTCCTCTATTCTCATTTTCTTCGTTCCTCCCTTTTTTTGCCCCTTAACTTTTTACTACTTATAAGTAATTATTTGTTGGGCAGAATCAAATTAATGCCTCTCAAGTAGAAGAAAGTATATTAAATAGGATGACCATTCCTGAAAAAATTAGCATATGTAACACTTAGAAAAAGAAAATTTACTTGTGATCTCAAAGTGAAAAAAGTAAGCAGACTAGGTACATGACAATGGTAATAGTTAATTAATGGGGTGTAAAGCACATGCTTAACTCTGACTAAAGGTACCTATATTAGGACCCGTAAAGTTGCTCAAGATAAAATGCATTCTGAGCAAGAAAACCATGTCAAACGGCAGCAGATAAAGAACATTTGGAACTGCACTATTTACCTGGACAAAGATAAATACATGAATTTATTAGTTAATACTTAATATTAGCTGAAATATATGAAGTACTAGTTAGCATAAAGGAAGAAGAAGACAGAAAATAGTAACTTACAATCACTGATTGTATGGTGTTTCACAAGCATGCAGTCTTTCTTCTTCCTTTTCTTTGTTCCTTCCCTTGACTTTGATGTTCCCTACTCTTTACTTTCTGTTTTTCAACTCTTTCCTTCTTTTTTAATTTTATTCCTTATTTCTGTCTCTGTTTTTTAATTCTCACATTATTATATTCTGTTTTTTTTTCTTCTTTTTTTTTGTCACCTTTTTTTTTTTCACCAATGTCTCCCAAAGTGTTACAACATAAGGAAACTGGCCAATCCTGAAAATGAAAAATACATATTTTAAAACAATAATATATTAATTCATAATCATAAGTTGAACATAAAACTAAACCACACAAAATAAAGGAACAAAGTCCACAAATGAAAGTCAGGAAATTACTAAGAAGTTAATAGTTTTTAAGTAATAGGGTATAAATCACATACTTAGATCTAAGTAGTAAGTAGAGGTACTTACATTAGGACAAGTAAAATTCCTTAAGAAATATACACGTGAGCAAGGAAGCCATAAAGGAACATTTGGAATTACTAATTACCTGGAGAAAGATAAATGCATCAATCTGCTAGTTAATATCTACTGAAATAATATAGAGCAAAAGCTGTCAGAAAAGAACACAAAAAGAAAATATTAGAACAACTTACAATTACAGACTGCTTGGTGCTTCACTTATGCAAGAACATCATCATTCCAACCGTCATATGAACCGTTTAACATATCCTGTTCAATCATACTTAGAAATTAGAAGAATCTATACAATTCTTTTTTAAAAAAAAAAAAAAACCAAAGAAACCAAAAACAACAACAACAAAAAACGTAATATGAAATTTGAACCTGTAACACCCCTATGTGGGGGTTAACAGTTTTAAATAAATAAAAATAATTTTAAATTTTATATTATTTAAATCAATTAAACAATGCCCATGGGTCTTTAAACAACAAGAAAAATAAAAATAAACGTTTTAAATACAAACCACAGTTTTTAGTGTAGCACCAAATATATATAATTACAGTCATCATCACCATAGTACAATTCCCAAATAACTTAACACAGCCATAAAAAAAAAATAATACAACTCTTACATGTTGTAGATAAGTTGTAATTAAACAGGGTCTTCTAACACGAAAACAGCAGGATTGTTTTCGCTTATTCCTCTTCAAATATGTTGCACTGAGTTCCACCTGAGATATGAAGATATGATAGGGATGAGCATCGACATGCCCAGTAGGGAAATCATGACTCACCTTATGGTTTATCCATTACCACATTAAAAACTGCATGGTTAGTAGGTTACATCATATTCCAGATTATAAGGTTTATTATGATCACATCTTATGGATACCGTAGTTAATCATTACCAAGTGTCATAATTACACATTTATACAAATATTACCAATCATCATTGTTCCTAGGTATCCATGTTAAATTGAGTATCACTCAACTCATCGAAACCCAAATGGGCGCACTTGATCACCCTATAAACATTCCAAGGGTGTTCCGGTGAGGGGACATCAAGCCCCGAGTCCTCACCAAATCAATTCCTGTACAGTGTGTTTTGGGACTTTCAACCCAAGGAAGTGTCATCACCTTCCCCCTATTTTTCCTTTTAGGGTATTCGTGCCCAAGGACGTAACCGCCGCCCTCTTCATGTCTCACCATTTCTCTATATTAAATCATTATTAATAGAGTCAGTTTTCCTAACCATGTTCTCAATTTATAACATGTGTCAATTCATTATGTTCCTCGCCGTACAATACAAGACGAGTCCATGTCATAGTTTCATATGTGATACTCATATAATATCAGTTCAACATAGATATATATATATTGCGGCAAAACAATCAATTTTAATTCTATAAAAACCTCACAAAAATGAGTAATAGAATCCCTACCTTTCAAGCTTATCAACAATCTTTTAATCCTGGAATCAATTAACGTTAGCTCCACACATCCTTGACCCTAAGGCATGCATAAGGACAATTAAAACTAAAGCATAACGTATAATCACATTCATAAGTGAGTTATGTGTAAACCCGTCTACTAGTGCCATTAAAGTATTTTTATGCATTAAACATGGAGAAAATGCATACTAAAAACTAAGTTTAGATTAAAGAAAACCTACCTCAAAACTTCTTTGAAAAGCACCAAAGTTTGGGTTATCAATCAAGCTTGAATTAACTTTAAAACCGCCTCGATCATCGTTGGGAATTATAATTGTCTTGGCCACAAAGAGAGCTTTGTGCTCTATGTCTTTAGTTAGAAATTTGAAGTGAGAAGGGAGAGAATGAGAACTAGAGAAGAAGGTGGTGATAGTTAAATAAAAAGATATCAAAATGCTTAAGAGGAATGGGATGTTACGGGGAAAAGTTGTAAGAAGAAACAAAAGAGTCTTAAAGGAAAATATCATCTTGTCTCCCATGAAGACTTTTAGCAAATAATGCCAACATAATTGAGAGGATAATTGGAGTGAATTATAGAAGAAGATAAGGAAATAATTAATTAGGTGGTTGAGAAATATCTCCATGTCTTCTATGAATTGACGGAAAATAATTCAATGTCCCCTTCGGATACCTTTAGCAAAATGAGAAGAAGTCTATATAATTGAGCAATAATTTAGGGAGACAAGATTGGTAGAAGTAAGTATTGGTAAGTTTTGAATGTTTCTTAGGAAGACTTCGTAAGAAAATACTAAAATGGTATTTTTTTTTAAATGATCATAAACAACTTAGTAATTTTAAATAGTCACATTTTATTCATTAAATTTTACAAAATTATGCCCGTTAAAAATACGGGTGTTACAGAACCAATGGACAGATTTTCTCAAGCAGGGAAAAGGGGGGAAAAGAAAAGAAAGCAATGGATAAAACTCAAGCATGAAAAGCACAAATTAACAAGATCAGAACCGATTAGAGTATCTTATACATAAAGAACAGCCCCCAAAACAAACAATCTGAAAACTTACCTTATCCAAACAATGTAAAATTAAGAAAAATCGATCCTTGAATATGTTGAACACGAAAAGTGAACAACACGGAAGAAAACTAAAATACAAAAAAATAAAAATAAAAATAAAAATAAATCAAAAATAGAAAAGCTACAAATTTAGTGTAAAAATCGGGAGTTGAAGATGAAATAGAGCTTTAAATTGAGAGATCTGGACTTGTGCAGATCATGCAGTGTAATTTCAAACCCTAAAAAAACCCAGCTTTCTCTCTGAGAGAGGAAGAAACAACCGGGGAAAGTAGAGACTTGGCCTACAAAACCCTAACAAAGTCGCATGAGCATGACTAGCAATGGGAATAGTAAAATTTCCCTGAAACCCTCTTCACTGGGAGAGAGCGCGAGAGAGAGAGGGATGAAAAGGAAAGTACTGAGATATTCTGACAGGCATACTTGGGGTGCAAGCTTAATAGAGTGCCGAGGCTGTCGGTGCACATAAAAGATCGTAGCCGTTTGTGACGTCTAACGGTTAGCTCGAAACAAAAAGATCTTGGCCCTTCGTAAGGGTTTTTGTGTAATGATTAAATGACGCGCCTAGCCTAGTTTCTATTAGAAGCAATTAAAACATGATGCACCTAGGTTTTGTTTTTAATTTTACAATTAATGCATAATGTCCCTTCAATTTTGTACTACCGTTCAACGTACGTTTTAATTTTACAAATGGTCAATTTTGCCCTTTTGAGGTTTAAAATATTCTTGAATTAGTGTTTAGCATATTTGTCTCATTGTTAAGTCCAAACTAGCATCATGGTTTGAATTATTATTTGATAAAATATTTCATTCAAACTCTATTCCAAAAAAACATTTAATTTAAATTAAAGTTACAGTTAGTATCCAAACACAAAATAAATGTCGAAATTGAAGCAGTATAAATAGTAGAATGTACAACTACCGATGAAAGAGAACATGTTAGACTAAGTACCTTAAAGATTAAATGATGTAATAGTTTTTGCAGACATTTAATTAATAAAGATTTTATTATTTTCATATATCAAATGTTGTCTTCTTTATGTTCATTTATGTTGAATGTATGATAAGCAAACAAAAGTCTAAAACTATCAATCTAAACCTTTAAAATTGTGCATATAATGGACAAATTATGTGAAAAACATGAATTTTAGAGGTGATAGTCTAAATGATAAGGTCCACAATCAAGGAAATAAAGTTGGACACTTTATTCATGTGGTATATTGTCTACAATCCTAACGTGAGATGACTTGTTTTGATAGTTAGAGTTGGACTCCGCGAGTAAAATCATTGGTATATTGTCATAAGCGACAATATTTTGGATCGAGACTAAAGTTGAATTGATTTGATTAATAATTCTATTTGTTTAAATCAATTTACTTTAGACAATCATATGTGTTACATCTTAATCTTGAAATGAATTAATGGGCATGCATTTTTGACTTGTGTTTTTTAATGTACCAAATGATGAAGTCATGAATCAAATGAAGGTACGCATATTGGTAAGTTGGAGACATGACTCTTGATTGAAATAGGCTCGTTATTTATAGATATAAAATCCATAGCTCTTTTGTAGAGTTAATGATATTCTCTTATAGACATTATCCTGTAATTGGAAAAATAAAGCGCTCAACCATTTGGGCACATAGGTATAATGGAATGGTATGCTATTTATAAATAATAATTATTCTAATGGTGAGATAATGGAACATAAGATAAAAATAATCAAAAAAATAAAACAAAACTTATTCTTAAGCCGATTATGAATATCCTATTAGGGATGTTACACATTATGATATGTCATGAATGATTGCCTTATTGTAACTTCGTAATTTTATATAGTTCAAGAGAGTAGCTCTAAGCTTTTAGTGGAATAGCGTTAGAGTTGATAATTATAAAATATATGTATATGGGATATGTTATTTCCTAATTATAGGAGCTTGATCTATATATGTCTATTAGGCCCCCTTTGCCAGCTCATGATAATTCCTGTAACGATATGGTATGTTTTATACATGTTGGTGACTTATGTCAATTGTTAGATTTGGCTAAAATTTGATAGATTGGATTTAATAATTCATGTTATTTTATGGTTTAATTATTTGGATATATTTTATTTTATATGCGATTATCTGTATATGACTGTTTTAATCAAATAACTTCTTTATTGGGTTATTTGAATTGAAACTAAGGCTCTATCTAAGATTTCGTGTAAAATAAGATATTCTGAGATTTACAGATTATCACTCAGTTGGCAGCCGGTTGTCGAGTTTGGCAAGCCAATGCCATAAGTTCAACAGGTTGGTGCTCGGCATGCCAATCGTGCAATAATCCCCTTACCCGTTTTTCACGCGTTTTTACTAAGAAGTTGATTCAGACTTAAATTTTTGAAGCCTAATCTGATAAGGGTTAACCACGAATTCAGCCACTACATAAAGGGAACTATTTTTCATTGTTCCTTAGATAATTTGAGAAATATAGAGATAGTTTTATGGTGAGAGAAACTCTAAAACTCTCAAAGGGTTATTGTTTGATACCTGGAACCTTAGCTCTTGGTTTTCTCAAGTGATTAGAAGGAGAGGTCACCAGAGTAAAAGCTGTACGACGTGCGACCACCTACATTCCAATCGTGGAAAGAGAATAGCAAGAAAGATAAGTTAGTTGAGGCTCTTCGGGGAAGTTCTTCTCTAGTTGTAGTTTTCTATAGTCTTTGGTTTACTAAAGTAGTATGTAAGATATTTTAATAATTTATGGATTTAGCATGTCAAACTTGTTATTTAGAAAAAGACCTTGATTTATAATTTTTTTAATTTCCTGTGATCACGTTTTCAAATAAAACAATCTAATGTAATCGATAATTTAGGGGTTGTTTGTTTTAAATACTCTTTGTACTCAGTGAACTCAAATTTGGATTTGAGTATCACCTTTAGATATGCATTTGATTCCCCTAAAATCCAAATCCTTTGAGTATCAAGAATCTAAGTTTTTAGAGTTCTGACTGCCCCTAAACTTTTGATACTCGGATATCTTTGCTACAGTAAAAAGTGAAATTCTCTCTGCTATATTTGAGGGGACAAAATCATAACTTCTTCATTTGATTTAAAATTGAGATGATTCTTTTTTCGTTATATTCCTAGTGAAAAGAAAAATAAATTAAGATCCATATTGCATGTTTTTTAGGATCATTAGTATTAAGATTTTGTAAATCAAAAACTATTTTCACTACCTTTCCAAACACAAATTCTAATTTCATTCCATACTTAGATTAAAACTTAAATGCATATCCAAACACTAATTCGGATAACAATTCAAATCACTAACTCAAATCATAATTTAAATCACAATAACTCAAAGCAAATCACTAATTCGAATCTATTTATCAAATGGACCCTTAAACTATTTAGTTAATTACCAAAACAACCATTGGAACACCAATCATAGGACACTGCAGTTATCTAAAGTAATAAAAAAAGGGACTATTTCTTTGGCTAAAAGGATGTGTTGTTAAATGAATTTCCTCATCCTTCCTTAAAAAAAATCCCTCATCCTACCTTCTAATTTTAATTCATTTAATTTTATTCTAAACGAATTAAAATTATAGTGTTTGGAGGAGTAAAAAACATGTGGTCGAAATTATGCATTGTAACATATAAGAGTTTTACGTTATTACAAATTTTTACTCTAACATGTAGAGCTTTATATTGTTTCGGGTAGAAACCGCTCTCTCAAATGGCAAAATAAGTTATCGTCAAACAAATTTAGACAGTATCAACCAATAACAATCAAATATCGAATTCGCCATCTATAATATTTAATGGCAAATTTGCCACAAAATTTAACATACGGCAAACTTGATATCATAAATAGCAATGTATATTAGAGTTTTTTTTTCATTTAAATATCAAATTTGCCATTATCACATCACTTTTATCTATTTTACTATTATCACATCAATTTTATCATTGAATAGATGCTCTAAGCTTCCTAAACTTATCATAAAAAATAATTTACCCTCTAAACGACTCGATCTTTCCAATGGAAAGTAAAACGACATGCGGTGTGTCACAGGTGTCGTTTTTTCCAAGCGGCAAATGACATGTCCTTTCGGTTGCATGCATAAAACTAGATGACAAATGACTTGTCCTTCAACTCGATTGTTGTGTTGAACATTTCGTTTAACGAAATGAACCACATGTCATTTTTGATCAAGAAAAAAAAACGTTATTACATTCTAACAAAAAACGACATAGCTTTCTCAAAAACACACAAAAAAATGCTTCTCAAAACAGAAAACGACACAAACGATGGCTCTCCACTGTTTTCAGTGTCATTTAAAAATATCTACGCAGTCTATTCCTTCAAAATCAATCTTCATTTGTTTTAATTACATAAAAATATCTCGTCATAGTTTTAACTTTTTTTTTAATTTCTCTTTCTATTTTTAAAAACTATAAAAGTATTTTTTGAATTTAAAAAACTTGTTTTAAATATTTTTTAATTTTTCTTTCTATTTTTAAAAACTATAAAAGTATTTTTTGAATTTAAAAAACTTGTTTGAAGTATTTTGTTGAATTTCAAAAACTTATTTGAAGACAACCTCGCCAATGACCATGATTGGAGTACCTTTGAAAGACGACATATAATAATGAGTCAATGACAATAAATACTTAAACGACATTAAAATAATGTACCACGAATAAACTATAGAACGACGTAAACGTGAGAAAAGAGATTAATTTCAGAGATGACAGTAGCATTGATAAGCAAACAGCATAATGAAACAACATATGATGAAAATAATGCAAATAAACGACATCCACGGGAAGAGTGAAAATCAGCAGGGGAAAAAAAAAAAGAACGCAAACACGACAAAGATATGAGAAACGATAAGAACGTCAGTAAACGACATGAATGGGGTAAACCAATAAACTTGTTAATCAACATAGACATGAGAAAAAATATCAATATAATAAACGATAATCATATATAGATAAAGGACACAATCAATGTAGTTAGATGTTTGGAGAGTTTAAAATAATATTTAGAAAAATTTTCTCCAAGAATTTGAATAAATTGTGGGGAGGTCGAAATTGAACCAAAAATTTTCATAGATTCTAAAATCAGAGCATGATAAATCATGGAACAAAAATTAATTAGAAGGTATTTTTTAAGCAAATATTCCATATTTAATTTTTGATGTGTAGTAAGTACGCTTATCATAAATTGCTGGGAAAGGAATATTTACATGAGTAGTCATTTTGTTGAGGTCCATTTAACCAGAAAAAAAGTTGCCCTTCCTATTGTCTCCATCTCTACCCTCTAGTCCTTGTCTTATGATTTGTTTGAAAAATAAGTTAGAACTAAAAGTTTCTAATTGCTAAAGTGTAGCATAAAGCTCTTACAATATAAAATAAAAAACAAAAATATGCTGCAGTGTAAAGTTTTCAATGCTATAGTGTTTAAGTTTTAACTTGCTTTTCAAATACTCTCTAATACTTAATAAGGTCCCATTTCCAAACAAGGCTAAAGATAATGATTGTATGTTAGTTTGTTATCATGGCTATCATGAAAGTGTTAAATTAGCTTAGCTTTTACATTTATTTCATTGTTCTTTGTATTTATCTCTAAGGGTATAATAGTCTTTATGCATTTTGTGAGTCTATATAAACCTTAGTTTTTGATGTATTATTTTTAAGCATGTCAATGAGGATCCCTAGTTTTTCTTTTTCTTTTTAATTTGATTTTTCAAAATAGGTGAAAATATTTTTATTTTAAAAAATAAGAATTTTTTAAAAATTATGTCGAGAGTATTTTTAAAATCTTTGCCTCGAAAAACAAGAGAAAACATTTTCAAAAATTTTGAGAACAAAAACAAATTGGGCCATAGTATCAAAGCTACCATATTACCAGCGTTTGCACGATTAAAATTGCAGGTCAGTTCGAAAACAGATTGTATTTGTAATTGAATTGAAGTCGCATATATGTTACAATCGAATTTGCAGTAGAGTGACGAATTGGTTGAAACGGCGGTCAACGCTTTGAATTGAGCAATCTGGTTGCAATTGAGTTTATATGGGGTTCATGTATTGATTGAAGTGGGTTCTCTCTCACTGCGTTTTTGGGTTTGGTGAATTTATTGAAGAAGTGGTTTACTAATTGAGATAGCCTCGAGGAACCGAAACTGCTCGTTAGAGATTTGTTGGTTTGATTTCTTGGGTTAACATTGCTACCGCGGGTTTGAAATTTGCTTACTTTAGGTCCTTGCTCATCAATTGTATTTGGCTTTGTGCTTTGGATTTGTTTCCTCCACTTGGGGTATTGCTATTCGAATTTACTGCCAATATTGCATTGGAAATATCACGGACCTGTCTTTCACATTGGAAGCTACTGGAATAGTATTGGAAGCTTTCTTTCTTTTCACATGCTGTTTTTCTTGTCTGCCAAAAAAAAATTAAAAAAAGTCATTTGCTTCCACTTTTTTGTCAATGCTGATTTGTTTTGGATCTCAGTTGTTTCTTCCCGGTGATTATTTGTTGATTTTTGTTAGTTTAATCATGATGCCTATTCAGTCAATTAGTGTTCAGTTTGGCCCATTTATGTTTCAACTGTTTCAGAAGTTCCTTGCCACACAAGAAGTAGTTATGTCTACTTTTCCTATAGGTTTGTCATCTTCCGGCCTATCAGGCATGTCTCCTTCTGCATGGATCATAGACTTTGGAGCTTCTCATCATATGTCACCTAGTTATTTATCCTTTTCTTCTTTAGACCCTGCGTCATCTGTATCTGTCATGACTGCTGATGACATTCCCATGCCCTTAGCAGGAATCAGTTATATTCGTACAGCTACTTTTTCTCTTACTAGTGTTTATCATATATCTTATCTTACATTGAATCTTATTTCTGTTGGTCAATTATGTGGTTCTGGTTATACAGTTTCGTTTTTAGCTACTTCTTGTCATGTGCAAGATCTGCAATCTTAGAAGTTGATTGGGACAGGCCGTAGGCATGGAGGATTATATATTTTGGACTAATTGAAAGTATCAGATATTGCAGCTTCTAGTGTTGACAAATCATCCTTTCGTTTGAGTTGTGATTCTTTTAGTTTTTATTTATGGCGTTTTCATCTTGGACATGTTTCAACTTCTTGTTTAAAATACTTAACATATACAGGAACATTACGAAAATTGCAAATTCATGATATTTATGCTTGTAGTGGTTGTAAACCAGCAAAATTTTCCGTCTTATCTTTTTATACCAGTATCTCTGCCTCTCACGCCATTTGGCTTTGTTTATTCTAATATGTAGGGTCCCTCTACTGTTGCCACAAAAGGGGATCTTGCTATTTTGTCTCTTACTCTCTTTCATTGCTGATTATACTCATTATTGTCGGGTTTACCTTATAAAATGTCGTTCTGAATTTTTTATTATTCAGTGCTTTTTCGAGCTCTTGTGAAAACTCAACATTCGACTATTATCAAGTGTTTTTGATGTGATTTAGGTATAGGGAATATACTTCTAATGATTTTTCTAGCTTATTTGCTTTTGATGGAACTATTCATCATACTCTTGTACAGATACTCCTGAGCAAATTGGTGTTGCTAAAAGGAAATATAGGCACCTTATCAAGACTGCTCATTCTCTTTTGTTGTCAGCCTATGTTCCTAGTGAATTTTGGGGAGAAGCACTCCTTACTGCCAATCATTTAATTAATAGGATTCATACCTCGCACGATTTAGGTTTGTCACATTTTGAGAGATTGTATAGTCTTGCTCCTGATTACTCAACCTTGTGTGTGTTTGAGTCTATTTGTTTTGTCCTTTTACCTCATGTGGAATGTATTAAATTGTCTTTGTAGTTCTCTATTTGTGTCTTTTTGGGTTATGGTGAAGGTCAAAAGGGATATCGTTGTTATGATCCGGTTAGTTAAAATTGTATGTCTCTCATCATGTTAAGTTTGTTGAGGTTTCACACTCATCTGCTCCTGCTTTAGATTTTGATTCTTGTAAAGCTCTCGCTGATAGTTCAAACAACTACTGATACCTCACTTCCAATACACCTGTTGCTTCCTCTCCTTCTATGGTTGCTTAATCACCTTCTAAGACTGCAAATCCTCGTCCTCCTCGTCCCACACATATTCATAGGTCCACTCAACTACTAGATTTTGCTTACTCTTGTTATTCTAGCTCATTTTTTTTTTTAGCTTCTACTCACCGTATTTTTGAGTCTTTGTCCTGTAGAAAGGCAGTTTTTGATCCACTTTGGTAGCAGGCTAAGGCAGAGGCACTAACTAGAATGCACCAGACACATACATGGGATCTAGTACCTCTTTCGGCAGGTAAATGAGCAATTGGTTCTCCTTAGGTTTATAAAATCAAAACCAAATCTGATGGGTCTATTAAAGGATACAAGGCCCGATTGGTTGCAAAGGGATATTCTGAGGAGTATGATATAGATTATGAGGAGACTTTCAACCCGGTTACAAAAGTGACTATGTTTTGCATCCTCATTATTGTTGCTTTTGTTCGTCAACGGCACATCTTTTAGATGGATGTTGAAAAGGCCTTCTTGAATGGCGACCTTCAAGAAGAAGTCTATATGATCCCGCCTCTAGGTGTTCCTTCCTCGCCAACATGGTGAAGTTTGCAGGTATAGAAAAAGCTCTTTATGGTCTTAAGCAAGCATCTCGAACCTAGTTTGAGAAGTTCTCTGCAATAATTATTTCACTTGGGTTCTGTTCTAGTTATCATGATTTAAACTTGTTCATAAAATATACCATTGCCGGTCACATTCTTTTTTTTTTTTTGAATGTTAATGACATGATTATTATTAGAGATGATGTTGATAGGATTGCAGCATTGAAGTCAGAGTTAGATCGTTGTTTTGCAATGAAAGATTTGGGCTTGCTACGTTACTTTTTGGGTGTTGAAGTTGCCCACTCTCTAAAAGGTTATCTTCTCTCTCAGTCTAAGTATATAGCTGACATATTTGAGCGTGCTTGTCTTACTAATAATATTGACTGTTAATACTCCTCTTAAACTTAATGCTCAATATTCTCCTTCAGATGGTTCACCTTTGATGGATGCTAGCTTATATCGTCCTATTGTTGGTAGCTTGGTTTATCTCACTATCACTCATCCAGATATTGCACATGCAGTTCATATAATTAGTTAATTTGTTACTTTGCCTACTACAATTTATTAGGCTGCTGTTCTACGCATTTTGAGATATCACTGTGATACTCAATTTCTTTTCCTTCCATCTACTTTGTCCTTGGAGCTCCATGCGTACTCTAATGCTGATTACGCTAGTGACTCTACAAATCGTAAGTCCACTACTGGCTTTTGTATTTTTCTGAATGATTCTCTTATTTCTTGGAAGAGCAAGAAGCAAGGTGTTGTCTCTAAATCTTCCATAGAGGCAGAGTACCGTGCCATGGCTTTGACTACTTATGAGATAGTTTGGTTACGTTGGTTGCTTGCAGATATGGGTGTTTTCCTTCATCAACCAACTCCTTTGTATTGTGACAACAAGAGTGCTATTCAAATTGCACGTAATTCAGTTTTCCATGAGTGGACCAAGCATATTGAGATTGATTGCCATATCGCTCGGCATCACCTTCAAATTGACACTCTCACGTTACATTTTGTCCCTTCTAATATGCAGATTGCTAACTTGTTTACAAAGTCGCACTCCACTTCTCATTTCGTTTTTTATCAGGCAAACTCTTGATGCTTGTTGCAACCATATCATGAGTTTGAGGGGATGTTAAATTAGATTAGCTTTTACATGTATTTCGTTGTTCTTTCTACTTATCTCTAAGAGTATAAATGTCTTTATGTATTTTGCTAGTCTATATAAACCTTTTTTTTTTTTTATGTATTATTTTTAAGCATGTCAATGAAAATGCCTAGTTTTTCTTTTTCTCCTTAATCTGGTTCTCTGAATTAACAGAAAGATTGATAGATTGTGATCTACCGAAGATTCCAGCATGGCAAACCATACTTTGGTCTCAAAAACTTATTTTTCATACTTTTGACGAAACAGCATGAGCAGTTGCCGTGCAGTTAACATTGTTAATCTCACTTTAGAAGTCAAGTCGACTCCGTAATCTCGCTGGCATCACTAATATAGGAACAACTGTATTGCCAATCACATCAATCAAATTTCGTATAAGAGCCAGAGATGAACTTTACAAGCTGGTACATCATGAAAATATGTATCTTTTTGCTGGAGTATTTTTGGTGAGAGCAACTTCATGAATAAAAAAAGCAAGCAGTAGGAAAATAATGACATTGAAGTTGCACTTTTAGCTCGACTTAGTGTCGTTGCAACGGAAGTAAATTAAAACCAAAACTTTTGTTTGGACTCGTTAATTAAACTTCAGGAAGTTCTTTTTTTTTTTTTTTTTGTTCCATGAAGTTAATAGTACTTTTTTTTAATAAATTATGCATCACATAAAAACATTGAAGATGGAAGGGCCAACGAAGAACAATTATACAAGGAGTACTTGTTGGAACTTATTGCAGTAACCCTTCATTTGTATTATTGTTATTCGTCAAGTAGATAAGAATAATAACATCAATTTTCAACCGCAAAAAGAGCAAACAGAGTAAGCAACAACTATTTCAACAAACGACATCCATTAAATTAACGACAGTAACATATGGTGCAACGTTTGGTCGTTTATGTTTATGCCAGTTTGGGTATATGGGCTCTGCTCGAGATGTGTTTAAAGATTCAATAAAAACATGTTTTAATCAAATTTTATTTGTAATAAATAGTCTAAATATCACAGGTAGCTTTCGTAGTTTAATTGTGGGAGACAGACGTGTCTAATTAGGTACAGTACTGGAGACAGGGACCAGTTTTGTTTATATAATACGAGTGAGAAAGAAGACAAGAATAAAGAAATTGAAAGAGCAGAAGTAAACCATTCTCTTCACTCTCCATTGCAAACCTCAAGGTTCTTTTTTTCTTTCCTTGTTTTATTTTGTTATATTTTATCATGTCTTTAGCCAATAATCCATACGGTTAAGGTCGTTTGGTTAATATTATTTTTCTCAACTGTGAACATACATATTTTGCAAATATCTGGTTTTTCTCTCAATAAGAGTCAACTCAATTTTATTGTTTCTAGAGGCATAGTTTGTTGCTAATTCTTTGCTATTAACTACTGCTTGTTGGTCACTGGGAAAAGATCATCAACTTCGATGAAATGTCTGAAAAGCAAGCTGGCAAGGCTACAAGTCATCTTCCAACAGCAATTGAAGAGCATAAATCCATTGATTCGTTCATAATTGACATTCCAGAAAGCCTGGAATGTGAGGTGTGGTCTAAGTGTTGCATCCAGAAGGTTCATAGGAGGCTCCAAAAGGTGAACAAAGAGGCATACACTCCACAATTTGTTTCAATTGTCCCCTTTCACCATGGCAAGCCAGAATTGCTTGGCATGGAACCTCACAAAAGGAGATATTTAGACGAGTTCTGCAAACAATTTGGGAAAAACCAGGCTGAACTCATCAGACACTTCATCCGCGATCACTACGATGAAATACTGCAAAGTTATGCAGGTACCGTCAACGTCAAGAGGGAGGCCTTCATTGAAATGGTTTTGGTAGATGCCTGCTTCATCATTGAACTCTTCTTGAGGAACTCAATGGATCCTGACGATGGTTACGTACTGAATACAACCAGAATTGATGATGCTCGAAAATCAGCTTCCTTATGCCTTGCTAAAGCAACTATATGACTTTGTTTTCAACCCTCAATCGCCTAATTCAGAGACCACCAATGATACTGGAACGGAAAATGAGCAGATCACAGAAGAAGTCCCTCTCTTGTCAAGTCAACACCGCAATAGAAATGGATACATTCATCCCTTTTTGAAGCTCGCCTGCGAATTCTTTGATTACACGGAAGATGTTGGTGAGGAATCAAATGAGCGGGAAATAAAGCATTTCACGGATTTGGTCAGACATGCTCTTTGTCCAACGAAAATTAATGATACTGGCAGAGACACTGGTAAGGAATCCGAGAACTGCTTAAGTTATCTCTGTTCTGCAAAAAAATGGATGCAGCAGGGGTGCAACTCATTCGGTCTGTAAATTGTGAAGTAGACCCTCATAAAAAAGAAAAGAGAAAATCCTTGATTAGACCCTCAAAAACAAAAGCAGCAATCCTGAATCAGAAGCTCAACAAAAAAAAAAAAGAACCGGGCTTAGCAGACTTAAGAGATAGAGTCATCCAATTTGTCCTGCATACCATGTTTGAAATCTACACGACTAGGTCTTTCAGAATTTTGTGTAGAAGATGGGACCGAATGTCTTCTTAGAAACATCATGGCATTAGAACAGTGTCTATATCCTTGTAAGGCTTACAATTTGCAACTACATTTGTCTTCTGGATAAACTGATCGACGATACCACAGATGTCGATTTGTTGGTTGAGAGGAAGATTGTGAGGAACTTTTTAGGAAGCAATGATGAGGTTGCCATATTAGTTAACAAACTCGGTACAGAAATTGTGGTAGATGGCTTTTGCCATAAAGAGGTGTGTAAGGAGCTGAATGCTCACTGTGATAATTGGTTAAATCGAACTAAGGCCACGATCAGAAGGGTCTATTTCAAGGATTGTTGGACAGGCAGTACTGCTATAGTTGGATTGTCTGTCCTGCTTTTCTCCATCTCTGCAACTATTAAGACCCTTTTCTTCAATTAAGGTCTCATATTGAGTAGATTTTTAGTTCAATTATTATTTTTTTCTTGAGCTAATAATTAGTTCAATTATTATTTTTTTCTTGAGCTAATAATGATTTTCCATTTGTAATCTATGTACTGTACGTCTTTGCTTCTTATCTCATTTACTATATAGTTCTTGCTGTCTTTGTGAAATATTTGGATGTATTAGAGTATTTTTCTACTTTCATGTAATGTATTCCAAAATAATGGTACAAATGATAAAACTGCTTCTTCTTCAACTATGTAAGTCGAGTGTTTGTGATTTCTTCGCTTTCCTAAGCTTTTTTTCAGTTGCTTTGTCCCCACTCAAGCTGCCTATCAAGTTCCCTATAGCTGACACCATTGACAAAATCTTCCGTCTTTTCTTGATGGGGAAATTTCTTTTTAAAATTTTTAATTTAGGAAGCAGGAAGGAGAAATGAGTTCTGATTATTCTGAAGTTACTAGATGCAGATAACGCCGAAACGGCAGAATATAAAAACGACAAAAATATGAAATATCGACAGAAGTGTGGAAAGGACATTTAGAAAAGGCGAAATAGAATTATCAAAGCAAATTATCATGGAAAACGACGACAAACTATAAAGCACCGAAATGACATCAATTGTTAAACGACAAGAGCTTGGAAATAGCAACTAACTCAATGAACTACGTGATTAAAAACGACACTATCTAGAAAGACAACAATTTGAACATTCAAATGACATTGAACAGCAAGCAACAAGGTGAAACCACATCATGTCGTTAACAGCATGATGCTTAAGAAACGACATTGGATAGAAAACGAAAACATATGGGAATAGAAGAACGTCAGGAAAATTACTCCGCAACCACAATCGAAGAACGAAAAAATTCTTTTAAAAAAAAACCCTAACCTAGAAAACAAAATTAACATAAAAACGACAATGACTTGAGAAACGACAAAAAAACTCAACTAACGATCTGTTGTGTTAAGATCCTAAAAACGCCGTAACATAGAAAAATTAATGGTTTAAAAATAAAATTAGTAATATCACATTAAATATTAAAAAGTAATTAACCAACTAGAAATGACAAAGAAAAAATAATAATTTAAAAATGAAATCAATAAGTAATTAGCATTAATTAATTGTCAAAAAGTAATTAGATACTATTAGTCGAGCTCACTTGTTGACAAATAAAAAAGCACAATAAATAAATGTGAGTCGAGTAATCAATCAGAATTAAGGTAATATTCATGGTATTATCAACCATAAAATAGTTTTCTAATTTGTAAAGTTATATAAAAATTATAATTTATTATGATCTTAATTTATTTTCTTCTGAATACGCTGGTGTCTTTATTTTATAATCACCCTTTTATTCGCCATAAAAGATAATGAAGGGAGCTCAACCTCTCAGATAGGAAAATATCGGATTTAGAAGACAGGAAGAAGGAAGAAAAAGAGAAGAATAGAAGTGTAAAAAAAATGCTCATCGGAAAGAGCAAAGAAGCATGGGATATATACATCAAGCGATAAAAAAAATACAATAAAGAATGACTAATTAAAAATTACAGCTAATTAACGTCTAACATAATCGTACTATGGCCATGATCAAAAGGATCTATTTCAACGATTGTTGTGCTGACAGATCTGATCTAGCAACCATTACAAGGCAACTTTTTTTTTTTTTTCAATTAAGGTCTCATGTAGAGTAGATTGTTACTTTTCTTTTCTCTTTTTTCCCCCGAGCTTATGACGATTTTCCTCTTCTATCTATATACTATACCTCTTTGCTTCTTATATCATTTATTATTAGTTAATCTTGGTGTCTTTTTGACAATCTCTAATCAACATAGTTTCTTCTTTTCTACTTCATATTGTAATATATTATGAATATCTTCAATGTAAATGCCAATGTCAATAATATATTTGCGATAAAAGGTATAAAATTAAGGGGCAATGCTACCAACTGAGTCCAAGGCAGACGCTTGTTCAGTCTCTACTCTCAGCAAATGACACGTTGCAGCATTGTTTTGCTTACTTGCAACGAAAAAACTGGACTTTAAAAGAAGCCATCCTTTTGCTTCTAATTACATGTCTTTCCATCCTTCAGCTTCAAATTTTCAGTCTCTTCTGTTCAGCTATAGTCTTTCTAAATTTAACCTTTTCTCATTTAAAAATTTTATAATTGGGCCATTTAAATAAAGGGAAAACTAAATTCAAAAAAAATAATAATAAAATTAAAGGGAAAATTGTTAACCCATAACTAAAGGCAGCCATTTCAATTCTGGCTAGAACCTTCACGCTATAATTGAAATCACTTTGTAAAATTTATTAGTCAATAAAAATAATGATAATAACAATAATAACAATGACAATAATAAAGAGCTCATGATAATAATTTGAAAAAAATTTTCATTTGCGTACTTTGTGACAATAAATTACATTTAGAAATTTTTAGGCATCACAGTCAATTTGCTGATTGATAAGAAGATTGTGAGAAGCATGCTTGAAAGCGACGATGTGGTTGCCATATTGGATGACAAAACCCGTGTAGAAACTGCTAAAAATGACAAATGCTATGAAGAGGTGTGTAAGAAGCTGAATGCTCACTATGATAATTGGTTGATCAAACCAAGGCCACGATCAAAAGGGTCTATTTTAAGAATTGTTGGACAGCCAGTACATCTATAGTCTGATTTTGGGTCCCGGTTTTCCCCGTTTCATCAACTATTGAGGCGCTCTTTCTTTAGTCGGTATCATGTTGAGTAGACTTTTAGATTTGTTTTTCCTTTTCGAGCTTATGTAATTTTAACCCCTCTTTTTATCTATGTACTACACCACTTTTTAGATCATCTAATTTTACTGTATAGTTCTAGCTTTCTTTGTGAAATGTTTGGATGTATGTATAGTACTTCTCTGCTTCATGTGATGTACTCCAAAATAAATGTACCAAATGATTAAAAAAAAAAATGCTCTTCTTCAATTCTAAGTGTTTGTGATTTCTTTGCTTCCCTAAGTTAAATTTCAGTTCCTTTGGCTCCATAGGCTGCCTGTCAAGGTCCGTAGTTTTCACCATTGTCAAAACCTTCCGTTTATTTTTTTTGGGTATTTTCTTTTTAAGTTTTTAATTTAGGAATTTCACTGCACAATATAAGAACGACAAAAAAAAAAAAAAAAAGTTAAATTGACACAAGGCTGGAGACGTCATTTAGATAAGGAGTAGCAGAATTAAGAAAACAAGAAAACGACGACGACAATCCAGAGGAACGACATTGTCTGAAAACGGAATGACCTGGAAACGACATCATCGACAAGAGAAGAACAGCTAACTTAAAAGAAGAAAAACGAAAAAGAATCCACAAAATCAACAGTCAAAACGACGAGAGCTTGAGAGATAACAGCTAAGTCTATGAACATCGTGTTTGAAAACGACGTTATCTAAAGATACAAAGATAAAAGAAAGACAGTGCTGTCATAAAATGACAACAACATTACAAAACGACAACATGCAACAACAACTTGAACATTCAAACGACAGTGAATTGAAATCAACAAGGAAACCCATCGTAAATTGCAACACTTTAGAAACGATATCGTACAGAAACGAACGCATATATATGAACGACAGGACAATTACTCCGAACACTTATACAACAAACGAAAGGACAATTAACGAACTGACATCTCATGGACAAACGACAAAATTCTTAAAAATCCTCGCCTAGAAAAGCACATTAACATAAAAAGACAATGACCTGACAAATGACGAAAAGCTCAGCCAACGATATGTGGTGTCAAGATCCTAAAGACGACATCATAGAAAAATTAATAGTTAAATGAAAAAATCCGCATGTATTATAACATTGATTATTAAAAAGTAATTAACTAATTAAAAATTACAAAGAAAAATTAATAATTTTAAAAATCAAATCAATAAGTAATATAACATTAAGTAATTATTAAAAAGATAATCTAACGTGGGTCAATCTCACTTATTGACAAATCAAAAGACGAAATAAATAGATTTGGTTTGACTAATCACTTGAGACTAAGGTGATATTCGTAACATAGTCAACAATAACAGTTTTAACTCTTATTATAAAATTACGTAAGGACTATAATTCCAATACAACCTTGGTTTTTGTTCTAAATATATTGGTGTCTCTATTTAATAATTACCAATATTATAATCCATAAAATTGTTCCACCAATTTAGAAATAAACAATACCGTAATCTTAAGAAAATAGAATACCTAAATTATTTACTGATTTTGAACCTTTATTTGAAACTGTCCTTTAAAATTATTATTTTAATGTATAAATTCTTCATATGTATAATTAAGGACTTTTAACAAGAATTGGATCCTTTGTGGTATTCAGTTATAAATATAATTGAGAACATCAGAACAATATTAATAAAATGCAATAATGCTTAATTTTAACATTAGTGTCATCCGCACTGTCCTAGCAATAGGTTGATTTAGTGAAGGAAAAGCTTGAAATGGCTGGATCTGAATTGTTGGTTTTTGGATTTGAGGGGTTAGGAGGATTTCTTAATCGTTTCCTGTTTATTGAACAATCCATGGTTTTGTAGGCTAACGCAGAAGCAGAAGCAGCAACAGAAGGTTTCATGAGAATTAGCCATTGAAAGGGTCTATTCCAGGGATTGTGGACAGCCAGTTCTGCCATATATAATTGGATTTTGTGTCCTGATTTTCTCAGTCTTAGCAACAGGGCAATTTTTTTTCCCAAATGATGTCTCATGTTGAGTAGATTGTTAGTTTCTTTCTTTCTTTCTTTCTCTCTCTTTTATGCTCCCGGGCATACGATTTTCCTCTTTTATTCCTCTTTACTTCCTTTCTCATTTTATATTAGTTCTAGCTGTCCTTGTGCAAGTTTTGATGATTTATATAGCTTATTCTTTTATACTGCATTGTAATATATTCCAAAATATAATCCTATATTTTAAGTAGTTGGTAGTTAGTGAAATTATCGTAAAGCTGAAGGGCACTAGTAGAAAATGACAAACAATTACGACCTGCTGATTTCTCACGAATAGGACTACTGACATTTTATGATTTAACATATACCCAATTCGTGTTAACCCAGAATCTTTATTCATGATACGCCATAATAGATCTTTTTCTTGGATAATTTCCTTCCACACATTGGATGTTTGGTTATTGAGAAATTGTCGTCGTGCCTTTTATATAACTTTCCTGCGAACGTAATTCTCACACATATAAACTTGCTTGGAGTTATTTTCATCAATTGTCCCATTTTCACATTTTACATGTAGATACTTGTTTTCAATGGTTATTTTTAATTAGGGGTATTTATTGACAATAACTGATGATGTGGTGCTATAACCCTCTAATAGAAATTGTGGGAAACGTCACTTTTCCAAAACTAAGTGTAGGAAATAATAGGTTTTTAAAATATATGTAAAAAATATTCAATTTATGGCTAAACAGTTTATTTACCCCCTTTTTTCAGTGTAAATAATTCTTATTTACACAATAAAAGAATCTATGGTGCAAATAATTTTTTTATCCCTTGTTTACAATATAAATATTTCTTATTTATATAGTCAATAAGTTATTTACATTCTAAATATGCATAATTTTTTTATCAATTAACCAATTCATTATAACCGTCTATTTCATAATTGGTTAATAATAATATTACCCATGGTTTGGATTTGCGAGACATGTTTTCCATACGTGTGAATAGGAAAATGGATCGTGGAAAGAGGGACAGAGGCAATTGAGAAACCTGTTTTTTTTTTTTTTTGGTAGAATTCAAATACGCTTTGAAAGTATATTATTATCTTTGATCAAGATCCGAGGGAGTAGTTAGAAAGTTTGATTAAAAGGCTTGGATTGATATGACTAGAAGGATAGAAAGGAGTAATCCTTCCAAATTGGTTTATCCTAATCGTCAATATAGTTATGTGCTAATTCAATCGTTAATCTAATCAACCATCCACATGATTAATCATCTAGAGTTCCTTTTCCTTTTTCATCATCACTTTTCGATCACTTTACAGCAAAAACCCCATGTATAATTATTGACTTATGCAGACATACATCACAAATGGTCGCATCTTTGACACTACATATTCATACTCAGAAAATCAAACCATACACATATTCACATATTCTATAAACCTTAGCCCATTAGCTGATGAAGACATAGGGTCACGGCCCTAATTTCCATCGTAAAAAGAATTCTGACACATATTCTCATATACCAAAAACTACTAATTAATTCTTACAATAAAAAGACCTTGTCAGAAAATAAATACATACAACAAAATTAAATTAACTCAGAACCCTTATCCTCAACCTAAAAAAAATCTAGAATATTACCCCAAATATTTACAGACTAAAATATACAAACTATAACACATTAAATTAAATTTGGTTAATATTTAGATAAGTTAAATAATTACAAAAGCCGACAATGATGGACGGGCGGTCATTGGCAGACGGTAGTAGGTGATGGTGGCTCTAAAGCTGTGCGGCAGCAAGAGGCAAAAAACTTTAGAAGAATTAAGAAAGGGGAAAAGAGAGACGAATATGAAAGAAATTATTGTTGTTTGCGAGGAGATAAATTTTTTTAGAAGGGAGGGGAGATTTTCAGTTGAGGGAGAGAGAGGAAAAGAATGACGATACTGGGAAGGGGAGGTGGCCGAGGGAAATGGGGGAGATGATCGACCGAAATGGGGCTTAAAAACGAAGAACAATATCTATGTTTGGTTTCATGACGTTCTTAATTTAAAAAAAAAAAAAAAGAAAAAAACTTGTGGGTTTCAAAAAAATTTCGGAGCGCCAAAGTTAGTGCCTGGATCCCCCAACCGAAGTAATCTCTTTTTACTTGTTCCATGCATTTTAGTGATACTTATCAGAGTCTCACATCAATTAAATACAAAATAAACATAACGAGTTATCCAAGTCCCACGCCATTTAAATGTAAAAACAAACATAAACTTATAAAGATATTGATCATTAGATTGGCCTTTTAATGTAGAAATCCAAACCTATATACAGTTCAATTTCAATCACACTCAAGCAGACAGATTCGACTCACATTAGTTATTCACTTTTCAATAATTAATTAATGTCATATAACATTGATTTCATTTTAAAACTATTATGTTATTTTTAGTTGGTTAATTACTTTTTAATAATTAATGAATTTTGTATTACCTATTCATTTCCTTTTTTAATTATTAATTTTTCTTTTTTATTTTTAATATTTGTAATTCATTGCATACAAAAATTACCTTTTTAATAACTTATGAATGATTTATTTTATTAAATTTTATATTAATTAGTAAAAAATTTCTATCATTTTATTTTTATTTTATATTTTTAATACTTATGGGTTATGTGTTAGCCATATATAATCTATTATGAGTTATGTTTCTATAATTTATACAATAAAAATGTGTCTGAATTTACGAGACATGTGTTCCATGCCTGTGAATAGTTGGGAAGTTTAATGGTGGAAAGAGATTCTTAGTAGTTGAAAAACGTGTTTTTTTTTGTAGATATTGATAAACGTGTACTTAAAGTATATTATCTTTGAGCAAAATCCGAGGGATCAAGTAGTCAGAAAGTTTAATTAAAGACTTGGATTGATATGACTAGCAAAGATAAAAGAAATAATTTGTGCAAATTGGTTTACACTAAACTCATTCTATTAACTTCTCAGTATCCTATTAACTTCAATACTCAACAAAAAAGTTAAAAACTAAACTCATTCTCACGGTTGGAATTTGAACTTTCTAAGGAATTGGGTTTAATCTTAAAAGGTCAACTTGTTAAGTGGGGTGACTCAATATTCTTATGAGTTAGTTATTTATATTTTAATAATGAGGGACTCAGGTTTACTATGATAGAATTTAAACTTCCTAAAACATTGAGCTTCCATCTTAAGAGGCTATTCTGTTAAGTGGGGTGGCTTAGTGTCCTTATAAATTGGGGTTTGTGTTTATATTTTTAATGACATGGGACTCGAGTTTTTTTTCCCCTCATCACTCATATATCAAAGACTACAAAGAATTTCTTACATCAAAGATACCTTGTCAAAAATAAATAAATGCAACAAAATCAAATTAACAACATCAAAACTCATAAACCCTTGTTGTCAAACTAAAACAAAATCCAAAATATTATCAATCCTCAAATATTTTCATACTAAAATACACAAACTAAATACTTAAAAAAAGTAGATTATATTTAAAGAAGTTGAGTTGCTAAGAGCTGCACCAGGACAAAAGCTGGCAATTATGGACGGTAGCAATCACCAGCAAACAACAATAGGCAATAGGCGGTGGCTTGTAATGAAAATCTTAGAATTAAATAATGTAAATTACATATTTAACTTAAGGATTTTTCTGAAAATATCTTGCATGAGTTTTGTGACTGAAGGATTTACGTTAATTCCGTAATTACTGAATTTTAATAGTAACACTGTTAAAAAACTATGTCATTATTGAGTCTAAATACTAAAAAGTCAAGTTTAGATTTTTTGTTAAGCTAAAAAAAAATTATAGATGTAACATAGTTAAAATCGATACACGATTAACTTTTATTGATACCGGTTCATACTGAGAATGGTGTGTCATAGTATTTGAGAAAGAAGGGAAGATCAGTTAGATAATAAATTTTCCTGTCAACTATATTAACTATTATTGACAGTATAAAATTTACCTGCTTAATGGAAACTTGCAAGAAAAGCATAAAGTACCTTGATTTAGGCTTCACCAAATGATGATTGTACTTAGTAATAAATTGAGCAAAACTTGCACTTCACTCAATCTCACCTATGGCACCACAATTAGAGAGGGATTAGCTCATTTTTTAAGTTATCAAGCCACTTAGAGGTCTAATTAAGCATGAATTATGTGGGGTAAGTAGATTAAGCAAATATATATAAATATGTGACTAAGCCAATAGTCATATTTTTTTTCAATTCTTTCACACTTCATTTCCTTTACCTGTGCAACACTAAGAAAAGTTTCTTACGTTTCTTCTTCACCAACGTGCTTGCCAATGCACTCAATAAAAAATTGCCTCCTAATTTCCCTTCCAAAACCAAACAAAAAATCAAGCCACACTCCAATACTTCCCTACAAAAAGTAAGCCATTTCTCTTCTCTCTCCACAGCAACTTTCCAGGTTTTTTTTTTTATTCACTCCTTTTTTATTGTCTTTGCTGAGAATTTGTTAAAGTGACTACTCTAAAATCTAAAATTAGCAAAATAATCTCGTTCATTTTCCACTGAACGACGACTATATGATCATGCGGGGTTATTTCGAGGTTGCGTGTTGACGTTTCAAGGTTGTGCAAATTAGAATTTTTTAAGAGCCATTTTGCTAATAAGATTTTTCGATTTTTCAATTTTATAATTGTTATCATTTGCCGTTAATGTCCGCAGTCAATAATGTTGTACACGTTGGACGTGCATTTAGTGAGAATTTGGCATGATATCATTTATATGTATGCATTGTTCAAAATGAAAGACTTTTCTACAACTCTCAAGTCAATGAAACTTGCACGGAGTCATATTCATTTGTCCTTCTTCTTTTTTTTTTTCATTTATACGAGACATGTGTTCCACGCCTGTGAATAGTATTACCACCTAACACTATCAACTAAATGGAAGCATGTCCTATGCATGTGCAAAGTTTCCAAGAGAGTTTAGTTTTATAATTTTTTATGCTCTCGAGTGTTTAACTTAGTACAAAAAGTTAAGCATAACGGGCTGAAACACATGTTTAAACGAGTAGAACGTATTAGAGTAATAACGATTTTTGATGCAAATTAGATAAAAAAAAAATATTTAGAATGTATAGATGAGGAAATGGTGGATAAGAATGCCACAACGATAAAAATAAATAGGAAGACATTTTAAAAATAAAAATTACTTCAACAAGGACAATGTAGAAAAAAAAGGTATTTATGAGATAATAATTGAAAGGATTGTGTAGGAAAAAAAATGCTTAAATAGGGGAGAACAATTATTTTAATGGTAATATTCAAGAAAAGCTTTTTTTGGGATCAACAATTATGTACTTGAACAGAAGAACATTAATATTACTCCAATCGATTACAACCTCAACGAGCTGACATCCCATGAAAAAACGACAATTACAACCCCCACCTAGAAAAGTTGGGCGTTATTACAATTGGGGCCATCTGTTGTGAGAGTGGGGTGCTTAATAGGATTGCTTTCCAAATTTCGAAGAGAAGACCAAAATGAATCTTATCTATATGAAATGACTGGCAAAGGGGCATCATCGGTAACCTCCATGGTTATGGGAGAGAGACCTGTCACGTCTACTTAGGTACAACGGAGACAAGGACAAGTTTTGTTTAGAGCGATTCTATTTAACTTCATAGAATTATAACCTCACTACTAACGAAACAGTAAGATCAAATCTAAAAGGTTCCCTACATGCTAAATTGGGGCCTATATTTTTATATGTAACGGGGTCATAACCCATGGGGATGAAAAGAATTTTCTTTTGTTTATGTAACACAAGAGAGAAGACAGACAAGAAGGAAGAAATTAAAAGAGCAAAAATAAACAATTTTTCTTCTCTCTCCACTGCATGTGTTCCAGATTTTTATTTATTTATTTTTATTCTTTTTTCACTTGTTGTTTTGTTTTTGCTCAGAATTTATTAAAGTGACTACTTCAAAATTTGAAATTGGCAAAATAACCTTGTTTGTTTTGCACTGAACCCCTATAGAAGTATTTATATAAAGTGTGTTCTAAGCTTATTGAATCTAAATGTGTCTCCTTATAAACAATATTATAAAACTATCTAGTTTTAAATTTGCTGATTTGGAATGCCGATTATATCGCAATGCTTAATTTTGGAAGCTTAAACGATTTTTGGCATTTCATGAATGATTCACTAACTTGAACAATTATCATCCAAACTTTATACCCCAAATATATAGGAGGACTTCAACAATTTCCATCCAATTCGAATTTTGGTAATCTTAATATGGCTTTTTTTTTTTTTTTTTTTTTTTTTTGCTTCATTTGATCAATTTCAATCGCACGTTGACTTCACATGTGTAAGCTTTTATGATCCAGATTTTTTATTCTTTACTATTAAAATATGTTTTTTTTTTTTTTTTTGCTTCATTTGATTAATTATATTGAATCAACTTTAGTAAGAATTTATTCACATTATGCTCTAGTTTTCTAACTCCAAAAAGAAAAAAAAAACTTGGAAAATTATTATGCCTACATAAATTCAAGATGTCATGTTTTGAAAGCTGTCAAAGCCATTACCATAATAGTTATGTGCAACTTATACGTATGAAAACTCATATAAGAAAAGAAGATCTATTATGGAGAAATTGTGAAGATTATAAAAATTAAATAAATTTAAGATGTCATGTGTTGAAAGCTGTCAAAGCCATTACCATAATGATATATAAATTATGGTAACGATATATATAAGATTAAGTTTGATAATCTTCACAATTTTTCCATAATAGATGTTCTTTTCTTATATGAGTTTCTCGTATGCATAAGTTACATATAACTATTTAACTTTCTAAGTCCAAAAAAGAAGAGAAATTGTAAAATAAAATGCCCAAATAAGTTCAAGATGTCATTATAGAAACTTGTCATAGTCATTACCATAATGATATAAATTACGAGAATGATATATATAGGTATTTTTATAGTCTTCACGATTTCTCCATAATAGATGTTCTTTTCTTATATGAATTTCTCGTACTCATAAATTGCACAAAATTATTAAGTTTTCTAACTCCTAAAAGGAAAAAAAAATTAGAAAATAATTATGCCCAAATAAATTCAAGATGTCACGTGTAGAAAGCTGTCATGGTATGATATATAAATTACGGTAATGATATATATAAAATTATAGTTTATTGACTTCATAATTTCTCCCTATTATATGTTCTTTTCTTATTTGAGTATCTCATACACAAAAGTTGCATATAACTATTTAGTTTTCTAACTCTTAAAAAGTTCAAAAATTGGAAAATAATCATGCCTAAATAAATTCAGGAATAAAGAAAATAAAAGAGCAGAAGTAAACCATTTCTCTTCTCTCTCCACTGCAACCTTCCAGGTTTTTTTTACTCACTCCTTTTTTGTTGTCTTCGCTGAGAATTTGTTAAAGTGACTACACTAAAATCTAAAATTAGCAAAATAATCTCGTTCATTTTGCACCGAACGACGACATGATCATGCGTGGTTATTTTGAGGTTGCGTGTTGTCGCTCTTCGGTCGAACAAGATTGTTTCAAGGTTGTGCAAATTAGAATTTTTGACAATCATTTTGATAATAAGATTTTTCGATTTTTAAATTTTATCATTGTTATCGTTTGCCGTTAATGTCCGTGGCCAATAATGTTGTACACGTTGGACGTGCATTTAGTGAGAATTTGGCATGATATCATTTATATGTATGCACTGTTCGAAAGGAAAGACTTTTCGACGACACTCGAGTCAATGAACCTGCTTGGAGTCATATTCATTTGTCCTTTTTTTTTCATTTATAGGAGACGTGTTCCACGCCTGTGAATAGTATTACCTACTAATACTATCAACTAAATGGAAGCATGTCTTATGCATGTACAAATTTTCTAAAACTCCATAATTTTTTATGCTCTCGAGTGTTTACTTTAGTACAAAAAGTTTAGCATAACAGGCAGAAATACATGTTTAAACGAGTAGAATATATTAGAGTAAAAAAGATTTTAGTTGACAAATTAGATAAAAAAAAATTATGTAGAATGTATAGTTGAGGAAATGGTAGATAAGAATGCCACAAGGAAAAATAAATAAATAGGAAGATTTAAAAATAAATATTACCTCAACAAGGACAATGTAGAAAAAAAGGTATTTATGAGATAACAATTGAAAGGATTGTGTAAGAAAAAAAAAAAGAGCTTAAATAGGGCAGAACAATTATTTTATGGGTAATATTCAAGAAAAGCTTTTTTGGGATCAACAATTATTTAGTATTTGAACAGAAGCACATTAAATATTACCCCAAGCGACGACAACCTCAATGAACTGGCATCTCATGAAAAAACGACAATTACAACCCCCACCTAGAAAAGTTGGGCGTTATTGCAATTGGGGCCATCTCTTCTCATCTCTTCTATTTCGAAGAGAAGATCAAAATGAATCTTATATAAATGACATGACTGGCAAAGAGACATCGTCGGTAACTGTCAGGTCCACTTTGGTACATTGGAAACAAGGACACGTTTTGTTTAACACAATCCTATTTAACTTGGTAGATTATAACATCACTTTTAACAAAACAGTAAAATATAATCTAAAAAGTACATTATATATTAAATTAATATCTATTTTTTTATAAGTAACGAGGTTATAACCTATAGAAGAAAAGTATTTTCTTTTGTTTGTGTAACATGAGAGAGAAGTAAGACAAGAATAAAGAAATTAAAAAGAGCAAAAATAAACCATTTTTCTTCTCTCTCCGCTGCATGCTTCCAGGTATTTATTTATTTATTTATTTACTTTTATTCTTTATTCACTTCTTGTTTTGTTTTGCTGAGAATTTATTAAAATGACTACTCCAAAACTTGAAATTAGCAAAATAACCCTGTTCATTTTGCATTAAACCTTTATAGAAGTATTTACATAAAGTGTCTGTTCTGAGCTTATTGAATCTAAATTTTTTACTAATAAACCATATTATAAATCTATCTGTTTTTTAAATTTTGCAGATTTGGATAAACAATTTTTGGCATTTTATTTCCATTACCATATTGGTAGTATGTGAATGATTTGCTGATTTAAACAATTGTCATCCAAATTTTATACCCCAAACATATACGAGGACCTCGACAATTTTCATCCAATTTTATGCTCAAATTTAGGTAATCTTAATATGGGTTTTTTTTTTCTTTTTTTCTTTTTGCTTCATTTGATCAATTTCAATTACACGTTGACTTCACGTGTGTAAACTTTTATGACACGGATTTTTTATTCTTTACTATTAAAATATGGTTTTCGTTGCTTAGATTTGATTAATTATATTAAATTGACTTTAGTAAGTGTTTATTCACATTATGCTCTAGTTTTCTAACTCCAAAAGGAAAAAAAAAAAAGACTTGGAAAATTATTATGTCTAAATAAATTCCAGATGTCAAGTGTAAAAAACTGCTATGGTCATTAACATAATGATATATAAATTACGGTAATAATATATATAAAATAATTTTTATAATCTTCAAGATTTCTCCATAATAGATGTTCTTTTCTTATATGAGTTTCTTGTACGTGTAAGTTGCACATAACTATACAACTTTCTAACTCCAGAAAAGAAAAAGAATTTAGAAAATAATTATGCCCAAATAAGTTCAAGATGTCATTATCATGATGATATATAAACTACGAGATTGATATATATATAAATATTTTTTATAGTCTTCATGCTTTCTCCATAATAGATGTTCTTTTCTAATATGAATTTCTCATACTTATAAAATGCTCAAAACTATTCAGTTTTCTAACTCCAAAAACGAAAATAATTGGAAAATAATTACGCTCAAATAAATTCAAACAATCTAAATTATGAGAGATATGACGCTTGATTGACGATTTCGTGAAGAAGAGGTTTTTGGCTCCAGTGGAGATGATGGTTCGGATGAGTTAAGGTTTTCGAAATTTAAACCCAATTATGTTTAAAACGTTATTTTTCTATTTTTGGTTTCAATGATTAAGGTTTTTTATTTCCTTTTTTTTTTAACAATGAAGCACTTCTGAGTAAAATTACTAATTGCCTTTTTTAGGGTTAATTGCCACTTATATGTTATCTTTTTTTATTCTACACGGAACAAATGTTTTTAATTAATTATTAAATTTTAATAACCTACATAAAAAAGCACACTACACAAATATATTGATCGTTTTCCTTCTTTTTTTTTCCCCTATTTTGTCTAATCAGTATAATTAGCAATTTATTATGAAACGTCCGAATTTATTTCATTAACCACGTTTCAATAAGGAAATTACAGGGGATGAATTTTTTTCTGTTACAATTTAAGGCTATAGTAGTCTATATATATTCTCCAGAGGATTGTTTTGCAATAATATTAATTTGTGGAAAATTTTAGATATTGAACACTTGTCTAAATCATCCAACCAGTGTATGATCGTGCGGGGTTGTTTCAAGATTGGTCGTTGTCGTTTTGCTGACAAAGATTTTCGATTTATCTTATTTTACAAATCTCCCTATTTTTTTATTATTATCTTTTGCCATGAATGGTCCGTAGCCAATGATGTGCTAGACGTTGGACGTGTGTTTAGTGGAATCATGTCATAACTCACGTGTGAATTGTACGAAATGAGAGACTTGTCTACACGACTCTCAAGTCACTGAACTCGCTTTTGGCGCCATATATCATTTGTCCATTTTCAAACCATATTTTGGAAAATTTTTAGCATTTCTCAAGATTTCTTACCATTGCAATTGCAGAAAAATACTATACTCAATTTCCTAAATTAAGATTACGTAAGTGTGTTTTGTATAGGATGCAAATCCTACTTAGTGTTTGGCAGTTAGTTGTCCACACCACTTTCTTAGTTATAAACAATATAAAGCTTTTACATACTACAACAACAACAAAAAAATCACTACAATATAAAACTATCACATGCTACAGTAAAAACAGTTTAACCAACAGTTCTCACCACCCTCCCAAACACCCTCAAGAAAGTATAATTTTAAAGCAAATCTATTCCTATTATTTTAAATAATCCAAATCTTTATGTAAATGGCATAAATCCTAATGTAAATCTAAATATTTCTAACAAAAACTAAAAGGATGAAATAAACCCGACTCTCATATTTTTTACATATAAAAATAGACATAACCTTATTAAAGACATTAAGTCACACCACTTATTAGTAGATCTTCTAAGATGGTAGTCCAGACTTTTAAAAAGCCCCAATTTTTTTGGCGCTCAAGAAAACAGATTAGACTCACAAGTCCTTTTTTTCGTCTTCTTTCATATCATCCTGATAATATTATGGCGCATAAATTAAAATGTTCTAAATGACATGATATGGTTATTGATGTGATATGATTGTTTGCTTGACATTACATTTTTATTATATATTGCTATAAGGACATGAAATGAGGCAGGAACAAGGAAAAACGAATGGGAGAGAGTGAGAACTACTGGTTTGTAATTTAGTTCTTGTAGGTGTGAAATTTCAACTAAATGATTCAATGTTTCAAGAGAAGATTAAAATGAATCTTCTCTACATGACATGATTGGCATAGAAACAGTCAGGTAGCTTTCGTAGTTTAATTGTGGGAGAGAGACGTGTCTAATTAGCTACAGTACTGGAGACGGACCAGTTTTGTTTATAAAATACGAGAGATAGAAGACAAGCAGAACAAAGAAATTGAAAGAGCAGAAGAAAACCATACTCTTCTCTCTCCATTGCAAACCTCAAGGTTCTTTTATTCTCTCCTTGTTTTATTTTGTTATATTTTATCATGTCTTTAGCCAATAATCCATACGGTTAAGGTCATTTGGTTAATATTATTTTTCTCAACTGTGAACATACATATTTTGCAAATATCTGGTTTTTCTGTCAACAAGTGTCAATTCTATTTTTTTGTTTCCAGAGGCATAGTTTGTTGCTAATTCTTTGCTATTAACTATTGCTTGTTGGTCACTAGGAAAAGATCATCAACTTCGACGAAATGTCTGAAAAGGAAGTTGGCAAGGCTACAAGTCAACTTCCAACAGCAATTGAAGAGCACAAATCCAATGATTCGGTCATAATTGACATTTGTTCTAAGTGTTGCATCGGGAGGGTTCCTAGGACGCTCCGAAGGGTGAACGAAGAGGCATACACTCCCCAATTTGTTTCCATTGGCCCCTTTCACCATGGCAAGCCAGAACTGCTTGGCATGGAAGACCACAAGAGGGGATATTTTGTTGAGTTCTGTAGACGTACCCAAAAAAGCCTGGCTGATCTCAAGCAATTCACTCGCGATCAGCACCAAGAAGTACTGCAGAATTATGCAGGTACCATCACGGTGGAGGGGGACGCCTTCGTTAAGATGGTTCTGGTAGATGCCTGCTTCATCATTGGACTCTTCTTGAGGAACATGGAGAACCACCAAGACGATTACATACTTAATACGCCCTTGATGAGGAGTGGCATAACGCTGGACTTGATCATGTTCGAAAATCAGCTTCCTTATGCCTTTCTGTTGCAGCTATATGACTTTGCTAAGCCTAAGATCCAACTGCCTAATTTGGAGGCCACCAGCGATTCCACAGAAAATAAGGAGATTGCAGAAGACCCTTTAATAAGTCATGAACACCAGAGCGGAAATGCAAGCTTTTATCCCTTTATTAAGCTCACCTGCAACTTCTTTCCTTGTACTGAAGGTAAAGAATCAAAAGTGTTTGAAATAAAGCATTTCACAGATTTGGTCAGACAGGTTCTTTGTCTAACGAAAATCCATCATTCCACAGATACTGGTGAGGAATCAGAAGGGACTGATAACTTCTTAACTCAACTCCGTTCCGCAAAAAAACTGGATGCAGCAGGGGTGCAATTTTTTAAGTCTGAAAATTCTGGCTTTGAAAAGATAGACTTAAAGGCATATAATTTTTTCGGCATACCATGTTTAAAATCTACACGGCTAGGTCTTCCAGAATTTTGCGCAGACGATAACACAGAATGCCTTCTTAGAAACGTCATGGCATTAGAACAGTGTCTATACCCGCAAAATACCTACGTTTGCAACTACATTCGTCTTCTGGATCAACTGATAAACGATACTGAAGATGTTGATTTGCTGGTTGAGAAGAAGATTGTGAAGAACGCGCTGGGAAGCAATGTTGAGGTTGCCAAATTGGTTAACAAACTAGGTGATGGAATTGTTTTTGATGATGAATGCTACAAAGAGGTGTGTCAGAAGCTGAATGCTCACTGTAATAATTGGTTACATCGAACTAGGGCCACGATTAAAAAGGTCTATTTCAAGGATTGTTGGACAGGCAGTACTGCTATAGTTGGATTTTTTGTCCTGCTTTTCTCCATCTCTGCAACTATTAAGACGCTTTTCTTCAATTAAGGTCTAATGTTGAGTATATTGTTCGTTATAGTTTTTTTCTTTCCTGAGCTAATAATGATTTTCCGCTTGTAATCTATGTACTGTACGTCTTTGCTTCTTATCTCATTTTACTATACAGTTCTAGATGTCTTTGTGAAATATTTGGATGTGTTAAAAGAACTTTTCTACTTCATGTAATATATTCTAAAATAATGGTGCAAATGATAGAAATGCATCTTCTTCATCTATCTAAGTCAAGTGTTTGTAATTTCTTTGCTTCCCTACATAATTTTAAGTTTCTTTGGCTCCACTCAAGCTGCCTATCAAGTTCCCTAGTTGACACCAGTCAAACTCTTCCTTGTTTTTCTTTATTGGGAATTTTTTTTTTTACTTAGGAATCAAAATGGAGAAATGAGTTATGATTTTTCTGAAGTTTACTAGATGCAGAGGACACCAACGCGACAGAACATAAAATGGAAAAGACAAATGTGAAAAATCGGCTGAAGTGTGGAAACGACATCTAGATAAGGAGAAACAGAATTAACAAAACAAAAATATCATGGAAACACGACGACAAACTCAAACTATGAAGGAACAAATTATCCTGAAAACGGCACAGACCTAAACGACATCAACTATTAAACGACAAGACTTTGGAAAATAACAACCAATTCAATGAACCATGTGAGTTGAAAACGACATCACCTAGAAACGCAAATATAAAGAAAGACGGTGCCATCATAAAACGACAAAAACATTATAAAACGATTAAGTACAACAAGAAGTTGGACATTTAAACGACAAAGAATTAAAAGCAACAAGCTGAACCACATCATTTGTAAACGGCAAGAGAATTTTAAAACGACTTCGTATGGAAAACTAAAACACACGTAAATGATTATAATCATAAACCGAAACGAGCTCAAAAAGAAAAGAAGAAAACCAGACTACGGAGAAAAGTCTTGGAATAGAAGAACGATATTACTCCGACAACGAACTCAATGAATCGACATCTCATGAAAAAACGACTAATACAACCCTCACCTGAAAAATCACATTAATATAAAAACGACAATGACTTGACAAACGAGAAAAATTTAAAAAAAAACTTAAAAAAATAAAAATAAAAGTGAAAGTGAAAATGGAAACGGAAACGGAAACGTAAATGTAAAAAACTACAGCCAGGGAAACGACGAGGATCTAAAGAAACGAGATGAACTGGAAAAAAAGAAAAGAAATGCTACAGGTTTGAAAAAAAAAAAACAGAAAGGCTACACGTTTGGGGAAAAAAAAATATCAACCTGAAAAGTCAACAATAGTGAAAAACGGCATTAGTGTTTAAAAAGCATTGACTTGATAAAGCGTTAAAGAGAAAAGGAAAAGAGACAAAAAAAAAAAAAAAAATCTAACAAAAGCACCAAATACTTTGTATTTTCACTACCTTAATTTCACAGTGAAAATCTGAATGAAGCAATAAGATTATTAAAAAAGAAAAAGAAAAAGAAGGATAACCCCGTCTCATTTTGGGCCCTTACTTAAAGCCTAAACTAAAAATTACAATGTGATTCTTTTTTAAGAAGTAAATTAAAATATGTCTTTGTTTTATAAATATTACTTATATGTTTTTTTAATTACATATATCAAAAATTCAAAAATATTCTCGACGTAGACTTTATCATATATTTATTTTTTAACAGATCTCCTTATTTTTCTCATAATTGAAACGTTGAAAAAAAATTGATATTAAAGAAATACAAGGACACTTGATTAATTATAATATAACTTAAATAAACAAAAAAAATCTGTCATTAAATTGCTTACACTATAATTTTTAAAAAAATACAAGAAGCAAAAAAAAATTGAATATTATTAACTTAATATAATATTATTTATATTACCAATCCATAATGTTAGTACAACCTAAATAGGAATTATTATCACTTAAAGTCTTAAAAAATTAAAGTCATTAAATATCATTATCATTACATCTCATGAAGTTAATGATATATCGATTATATAACCTATAAGACACGCAAAAAGATTTAATAAATACTATATTATTACTTTAATTACATATCACTAAAAAATAAAAATATCATTATCACTTAAAGTCTTAAAAAAATATGTTATTATGAATCATTATCATTATGTATCACAAACTTAATGATATATTAATTATATAACTTGTAACACACACAAGAGGACTTAATAAATACTATATCATTAATTTAATTACATCCTAATTCTAATTTGACAAACCTTAATATACTTGACAAACCTTAGGCCCAACTGAAATATACTTGGCTTGGTAAACCAGGTAATCCAACGTTTCTCTAAAACGGTTTTGCAAGTTTTAAACAGTTTTGCATCAATTTTTTTTTGGCAGCCATTGTTGCCATGCAACAAATAAAATAAAATAAAAAATTGATGAAAACGGTTTTGCAACTTTACCCAGATTCAACCAAAATGTTGAAATATATATATATACTTCAATCATTTATTTTTTTTTTGCATCAATGGCTGCCATAAGGCCCAAAAAAAAAAAAATGAATTCTTCAATCCCAGATAATTTCAACGGTTTTGCAAATGGTTTTGCAACACGAATAAACAATTTCAAACCCAGATTCAACCAAAATGAGATTTCATATATATATATATATATATATATATATATATATATAAATGGTTTTGCAACATGAATAAACAATTTCAAACCCAGATTCAATCAAAGTGAGATTTCATATATATATATATATATAGATATGAAAGCCAAGGTTATATACCCAGATTCAATTATATATATATATATATATATTTATTTTTTAAAACAATATTTTTCAATGATTCAACATGAGGAAACTCTGAAACCACTTGTAGGAGATAACTTTATAGATGAAAACCATCATCAAATCTAAAATCTCATGTTAATTAATCGAGAAATTTAGCGGAAGCGTACCTGAATCCATGTGAACGAATGTGATCCTTGAATCTTTTGGTAGTTGATTTTCCAAGCTAACACGTATGGTTTCTCTGAGAAGAAGCCCCATCTCCCTTCTAATGATGGGATGTCAGAAAAGAACCTTACGTATGA
Source organism: Artocarpus heterophyllus (assembly GCA_025403435.1). Taxonomy (NCBI): domain Eukaryota; kingdom Viridiplantae; phylum Streptophyta; class Magnoliopsida; order Rosales; family Moraceae; genus Artocarpus; species Artocarpus heterophyllus. The sequence continues at coordinate 2,286,609 of CM046330.1, read as the reverse complement.
CTCAGGAACTATAACCTTTTATAAATACATAAATTTGTCTTATTTTTATTTTGGCCCATCATAAAAATAGAAATTAGACTTTTAGGTCTCTATACATAAATTGGTCCATACTTTATGAGATCCTTTAAAGCCCAAAACTTTATACTTTATTATATCACTTTAAATTAAGAGCAATCTTATGATAGCCGATAATATACAATTATTATATATATATGTACACCCACACGGATTAAATCCAACAAAGATTACTTTAAAAGAAAAGGGAAAAAGATTTTTTTTTCTTTTCTTTTCTTTCTTTTTTTGTCTGCATGGTTGCACAAGAAAGCATCCATGGGACCTCCCATGTATGCTATAGATTTGGAATTGCTCGTAGTGGTCGGCAACAACACTGTTAATGCAAAGAAAAGTTGGCGAGAAAAAGACAGGGAAAAGGCGCGTGTTATTTTCCGTCCAAAAAGCCATAGCTGCTATCTATTGGAGATCTTGCCAATATTTTGAATTTAGTAGTTTTGATTGCTAAATATAAGAGTATAAGGGGTTAACTTGCGAATTTGTGATAACTTTAGGATACAATTGTGAAAAAACGAGACCTCAGTATGTAATATTCAAGAAGAATGCCTCTTTGTGACCTTATAAATTGACGGGCCAGCGAAAGTGACGCACTTTAGACTATACAATTTTGTCGTCATTTTGATTATATTCTCCAACTGTTTTACACTGTTTTTTGCCTTTTTCACGTCGTCGAATAATTATTTCACAAATCATCATGCAATTTGAGTGGAATAAGACATCACCCCAATTCAATTCTGGCTTCTATGTCCTGTCCTTCTCCAGCTGGTACAACAATCCAAATGTATATCTTTAGAGATTTATTGTTTATTCTTGCTCAACATATATCTTAAATAAATTATGTATTCTCTTTTTTTATGGTACGGAAGTAAAATGAAAAAACAACATAATCATGGATATCAGAATATGTGGTGAAAAAAGTAACGTGCCTAGCTGTGTAGATAGAAAATTTTTCTTTTTTGTTTGTATTTCTGCACTAATTCAAGATGAATACGAGATTCAGAAAACTTTGATAAATGCGTATTTTGGAAATAATTTGAGAATTATAACTGATTTAATAAAAATTTATAAAATTAATTAATTACCTATAACTTTCAACTTTTTATTACATCTAACACAAACCTTATAAATAAAGACATGTAAAAGTGTGGGTTAACATTCTAATTTCAACTAGCTCAAATGATTGGTGCATGAATGTGTGAGTGTGTGATTCAGGATTCGAATTTCGGTGGTTTCGATTCTTTTTAATATATATGGTGAGAGCCATATATCCCATATACTGTATCAAAAAATTTCCAATTTCGATTGAATGGAAATCAAATATTACTGCACCAATTAAGCATTAGGAATAATGATGATTTTATTTTTTAAAAAAGTAGTAAAACTTCAATCAAATATGCTTTTGCTTTTCGTACGAGGGGTAAAAGCTAGTTTATTATCTCTCTCTCTCTCTCTCTCTCTCTCTTGAGGTAGATAACTTGTGTTTCTACCAAGAGTGGACGTCCTTTTGTTTTTTGCAAGCTGCAATTGAAGTATATATGTAGACAAGACATACCAGCTGTGACATATCAATAATTTGTATTTAATAGCATGACAAGCTAAAAAAAAAGGTTAGTTATTTGTCTTTATCCGAATAAGTTGATTTTGTTTGTTGTCAATCCTTAGAGCATTGGAATATCACATTCTAATTGATATAATTTTCTTACGCATAAGTGCTCAATACAGGCAACAATCTATTATCTTTTTGGTTGATTTATTATCTCATTAAAATGATTGACATTTAAGGGATTAATGAACTCTTTTATTATTATTATTTGAAATGTTAAGGAACCTTTTGATTCTGACGAGAGAATTTAAATACTTTGTCACTTTATGATATTGCAAAAGTATTAGCTGCACTTGTTACTGCGATGTTTGCAGGAAAACATTCTTTGGCAGAGAAAGAAAAATAAAATTAAAAAAATTAAACAGAATTCATCACATACTTGTGAGTTTTATTTTTATTTACAATTGTTTTATGAAATTAACTTTTATTTTTATTTATAATTGTTTTACGAAATGATCTTAAGACTAATTAATAAAAGGACATGTAAAAATATTTTATGTCTCAACACACATAATCAAGGAACCAAACTGTGTTGATTTGATTGCCATAACCTTAGATTCTATTAAATTTACACATTACGAGCCCTCAATATAAAAGGACCCCTGTTTTTAACTTTTTTACAAATAAGTTTTCCTTTTATTTAACATTACAATTCAACGTATATACACTGATCTTTTTTGAAAATCTCTCCTCTGGCAATGTTAATACACTGGAAAATATATATAATGTCAAGATTTATTCGTTCTAAAATGTTAGGGATACTATGAAGTCGTATATTTATTTATAACCAAACATCTAATATTAGAGCTTTTCCGTTTGGAACTATTAAACTTCGGCTCCACGATTGGTAAAAAGGACATATTGTATGTTAGTTCGTGTTTATTTAGTTATTACAATAGTGAAAACTTTTAGATCGTGTGAGAACCACTGTTTAAACTGTGGTTTGTTGATCTAACTTAGTTTTCAAAAATATTCTCTCTTATTGTCTTATATGCTACACTATTTTTAATTTAAACTCTCAGTTTAAACTCATTTCTCAAATGTCTCAGTTAAAATTCTTGTTTTTGAGATAAAATACATTTTACACCTCAATTTTAACTAAAACCATCGACAAGATTTGATTTGTAAAAAAAAAAAAAAAACTGCACTTAATTAGTTATAATTTTGAGAAACAAAAGATGATCATTTGCTAAAAAAGTTGAAAATCGAAGCAAAATTTTGAAATTATCCTTTGTTTTATTATATCATAGGGAATTTTTATAGTGAAGAAGGTAACTTTGCTCCACCGGTAAAGCATGAGTGTTTTAGTCATCAAGTTAACTTTTTAATAGTCTGATCTACGACTGGAAACAATTCTCTATATGCTGTGTTGCAATTTTTTAATTGGACAGTCACAAATCAAATTGTTAATGCCTAATCCGATAATTAAAACACCATATTCCACTGGTGGAGCAAAATTGTCTTCTTTACTATAACAATTCAAATATATTTCCTCTTTATAGCTGAAATATATATATATATATATATATATATATATATTCTCAAAGTGTGTGATAACGAAGTCTGTTTAGCGACAACAATTGTCGTCTCTAAAACTAAAAAAGTCGTAGCCAATACTGTACAAGGACGGCAATGTCGTCGCTAATAAGTGGTGGCCAAAGACATTTAGTGACAACATTTTATTGTTGCTGATATTAGCAACAACTTTGTCATCTCTGATTAAGAACAAATTTGTCAAAATTGTTCTAAATTCAGCGACAATATTTGTTGTCACTATATACTTATAGCTACTATAAATTTAGATTCAGCGACAACCAATGTCATCTTTGAATCTAGAACATTGACGATATTTATCGTCACGAATTGTTGTCATTGGTTTTTTAAAATTTTTATTCCCAACCGTAATTGACCTGCAAGCAAATAACTACCAATTCACTAGATACATTCATTTCATTTCTCATTGTACTAATAACATATAAAATTGGATATAAACAAAATAGAACTATATAGACAATAAGTTTATATGTACATTAAGTCAACAATACGTCTAAATCATAAAAGTAGAACTAATCTCCTAAATTAGTGGTTTCATCATCATCATCATTATTTTCTTCTTGAGGTGAATAGGAAGACATACCAGGTGGAGGAAGTGGTGGAGGGGGGAGGCATTGATAAATCTAAATCAAGTACTAAACACTTGATTATAGCCAACATTTGATTTTGATATTGAGTTTGTTGCATGTTATATTGAGATTGTTCCTCCATCCATTGTTGCACCTGTGGAGGGACTCGTGGTTGCTGTGAACAAGCCTCCTCAAGAGTAGCTGCTGTAAGGATGTCTTTTCTCATCCTCAAGCCCACTCCTTTCCTATGTCCTCTATGAAATCCAAGCACATTCTCTGCTATCTCTTCTTCATTCATGAGATGTGTTGTTTGAGATGTGCCCAAACTAGAAGCAGAAGCAGAAGCAGATGCTGCCACAGTTTGGGTTTGTTGAGTATACATCTGAAGCATTTCATTATGCACATTCCATTTAACAAAGTAAATTACAATCCAACTTAAAATTTCATAACTAAAACTTAATAAGTTATATGAGTTACATATCTAGCCACTGCAGCGTCATTAACCCATCTGCCATTTGAATATTGATGACACTGATGCCAATTTTTCAAAATTAAAAGCAACTCACCAGTCTCAGGATTTCTCTATAGAGGAGATGAACTTGTGTTAGACTTTTGTTAAAATAATACATATCTTAAAGGAAAAATGAAATATAGTTTAATAAATTTTTATTTACTACCATTTGATATCTCAAATTAGCATACGATTGCGTTCCATGATGACTTGGCTGCTTCACATTTGCTCTGTTTCTTTTATTTGTTGCCGACCTTTTCTGTTATAAAGATGAGTTATTAAAATTAGTAGGTTATATTGATATATGTAGTGATCATCAAAAATATAGTTTATAACTTTAAACCTAAAAAGCTTCGCTGCAGAAGCAATCACAAGTAGCCTCCCAATCTGCTTGTGTTCGTACATTGTCGAGATGTTGCTTATTCACATTAACTACATTTTTTGCAACCCCCAACCCACCCAATTGCTTGAAATATTCATGAAGGTTATTTTGCCATTCCTTATACTAGTCTTGTGCATTATGATCTATTGATGCTGCTGATATAGGAGTCAAATCAAAATAAAAAAGATCCTGTACTTTCATTATAAATATCACAATTAATACAAGATCGCTAAAATAATATATTATAAATAAAATGTGAAATACTATTACTTGTGTTTGAGGCAAAATTGATCCTTGTATACCACGGGAACCTTCTTCCAACTATCATGATATGGAGAAATTTTGGATCGCACCGCCTGACTTATACAATTACTTAGGCGAGCTGCATTGTCCCCCAAGCCTTTATATGTCTTTCCTTGAGTGTCTAGGAGTACTAGAAGTTTCCCTTTACTAGCACTAACAATCTTGTGACACCCTTATTCATTGTGTGACCACAAACTTTCTTAAAGGGGGTAGGTACTAAAAAAAAAAGGGTGACGCAAGAGTGTTAGATTTTATATAAAAGTTATAATACATTGAATAGAAGACATATTGTATTCAGTCGTACCTGACTCACAATCTGCTGGAAGTCTTTTTGGCCCCGGTGGAGGTTTTGCACCTCCAGAAGATCCAGCACATGTAGCAACAGGTCCAGTCTTTAGGATCACCTATTGATAAGATCAAGTTATTCCAAGAGCATTTATTAAAAAAAATAATATGAAAAATGAAGTTCATTGAACTAGTACTAATGGAAACAAGTTAAATTTATAAGTAAATTATTAATGAGGACAACTCTCAATGGATTAATTAATTGGCTAGCAATGTTATTTATAGCTCACAATTGACTTACGTCAGTCCCTCTTTAACTCAATGAAGATTTTTTCAATGAAGTGCATCTGATTTTGGATATATCTTAGTTACAAGATTTATCTTAAATACTAGAACATAATTGAGCACTTAATTTTAAAGAATTCTTTAGATATATCTTAGTTACAAGATTTATCTACTAGTACTTAAGATTAAGAAACAAATAAGGATATAATAATACTTAAGAGAAATTAGTTTGTAAGTGTAACACTATTTAATGGCTCCTTTAAAGGATATATTTTGGACACAAACTTATTATTAATGGATGAACCAGAGATCAAGACCCTCGGAGAATAAAGACAGAAGAAATTATGATTCATGATTGCACCAACTTAGAACGACAAATTTGTAGAATATGATGCCATGCGTCAATTCATGTAAGGCAAAAAGTTATTGGAAAAAGCTTGAATCTTTTTTGCAATGCAAATGGGCAAGTGGGTATTCCTATACTCCCTATTGAAACCAGCCCATCAAACTCTATTTGCACACTCTTTGACACCAAAAGGAATAAGAAAAATATTAATCATCACCAACAGGAATAAAGAAGATATATGGCAACAGCAAGTATTGAAAATTGAAATAAGATATAAAGGTACACTAACTTAAGTCTAACTTATAATCATGAGCACCTAACATGAATAGTTTCTTTAAAAAAGTGATTTCTCAATAAGATTTTTTCTACCTTTAATAAATTCACTTAACATCGCCTGTCAATAGTAATCCCACTTTCACACTTGACATTCCACTAATCAAAATAATATGACAAATTACTGTATTACAGAATACTTGGTTGTCTTTAGTTACATTTCATTTTCTCCCTTTATCCTTTCTGCTCAAATAATGTACCACAGAAAAAGAAAATTACTTAATGTCAAATTTATTGTGCTTTGCAAACAGTGGAAGTCTTGAAAAGAAAGAAGAAAAACAGAAGTCCAGCAAATACAAAGACCGGTTTGAATGAATCCGGGAAAAAAAAAAAAAAAAAAAAAAAAAAAAAAACTTACAGAAAAAAAAAGCAGGAAATTATAGCAAAAAAAAAAACCTTACAGCAAAGGACGACAGATGGTGACAATCCGGCCGACGAAGAACAACGGCGGAGCTAACGGGGGTCATAAGATTGATCGGAAGCATTTTTCACCACTTATTAGTAGATCTTCTAAGACGGTACTCCAAACTTTTAAAAAGCCCCAATTTTTTTGGCGCTCAAGAAAACAGATTAGACTCACAAGTCCTTTTTTTTTTTTTTCATGTCATTCTATAATATTATGGCGCATTACTAAATGACATGACATTGTTATTGATGTGATATGATTGTTTGATTGACATTACATTTTTATTAACAAGCGTAATATTGCTATAAGAACATGAAATGAGACAGGAACAAGGAAAAACGAATGGGAGAGAGTGAGAACTACTGGTTTGTAATTTAGTTTCTGTAGATGTGAAATTTCAACTAAATGATTCCATGTTTCAAGAGAAGATTAAAATGAATCTATTCTCTACATGACATGACTGGCATGGAAACAGTCAGGTAGCTTTCGTAGTTTAATTGTGGGAGAGAGACGTGTCTAATTAGATACAGTACTGGAGACGGACCAGTTTTGTTTATATAATACGAGAGAGAAAGAAGACAAGAATAAAGAAATTGAAAGAGCAGAAGTAAACCATTCTCTTCTCTCTCCATTGCAAACCTCAAGGTTCTTTTATTCTCTTCTTGTTTTATTTTGTTATATTTTATCATGTCTTTAGCCAATAATCCATACGGTTAAGGTCATTTGGTTAATATTATTTTTCTCAACTTTGAACATACATATTTTGCAAATATCTGGTTTTTCTGTCAATAAGAGTCAGTTATATTTTTTTTGTTTCTAGGGGCATAGTTTGTTGCTAATTCTTTGCTGTTAACTACTGCTCGTTGGTCACCAGGAAAAGATCATCAACTTCGACGAAATGTCTGAAAAGGAAGTTGGCAAGGCTACAAGTCATCTTCCAACGGCAATTGAAGAGCATAAAACCATTGATTCGTTCATAATTGACATTCCAGAAAGCCTGGAACGTGAGGTGTGGTCTAAATGTTGCATCCAGAGGGTTCGTAGGAGGCTCCGAAAGGTGAACGAAGAGGCATACACTCCACAATTTGTTTCAATTGGCCCCTTTCACCATGACAAGCCAGAATTGCTTGGCATGGAACCTCACAAAAGGAGATATTTAGACAAGTTCTGCAAACGATTCGGGAAAAGCCAGGATGATCTTACTGATTTCATCTGCCATCACCACAAAGAAATACTGCAAAGCTATGCAGGTACTGTCAAGGTCAAGGGGGAGGCCTTCATTGAAATGGTTCTGGTAGATGCCTGCTTCATCATTGAGCTCTTCTTGAGGAACTCGGAGGATCCTGACGATGATTACATACTTAATACAACCGGCAGGACGAGGAGCGACATAAAGCTGGAATTGATCATGCTCGAAAATCAGCTTACTTATGCCTTTCTGAAGCAACTATATGACTTTGTTTGCAACACTCAATCTCCTAATTCAGAGACCACCAATGATACTGGAATGGAAAATGAGCAGATTGCAGAAGTTCTCTTGGCAAGTCAACACCACAATAGAAATATATACATTCATCCCTTCTCGAAGCTCGCCTGCATATTCTTTAATTATACAGAAGATGTTGTCTGGGAATCCGATGAGCTGGAAATAAAGCATTTCACGGATTTGGTCAGACGTGCTCTTTGTCCAACGAAAATTTATTATACTGGCAGAGAAGCTGGTGAGGAATCAGAGAACTGCTTAAGTTATCTCTGTTCTGCAAAAAAATTGGATTCGGCGGGGGTGCAATTTATTAAGTCTGAAAATTCTGGCTTTGCAGACGTAGACATAGTGGCATCTAATTTGTTCAGCATACCGTGTTTAAAATCTACACGTCTAGGTCTTCCAGAATTTTGTGTACAAGATGATACAGAATGCCGCCTTAGAAACGTCATGGCATTAGAACAGTGTCTATACATGCAAGAGACTTACATTTGTCTTCTGGATCAACTGATAAACGATACTGAAGATGTCGATTTGCTGGTTGAGAAGAAGATTGTGAAAAACTTGCTAGGAAGCAATGATGAGGTTGCCAAATTGGTTAACAAACTAGGTGTAGAAATTGCTTATGATGATCGTAAATGCTACAAAGAGGTGTGTCAGATGCTGAATGCTCACTGTAATAATTTGTTAAATCGTACTAGGGCCACGATTGAAAGGGTCTATTTCAAGGATTGTTGGACAGGCAGTACTGCTATAGTTGGATTTTTTGTCCTGCTTTTCTCCATCTCCGCAACTATTAAGGCGCGTTTCTTCCATTAAGGTCTCGTGTTGAGTAGATTGCTAGTTATTATTATTAGTTTCCTGGGCTAATGATGATTTTCCTCTTGTAATCATTGTCCTGTACGTCTTTGCTTCTTATCTCATTCTACTATAGTTCTAGCTGTCTTGATGAAAAGTTTGGATGTGTAATAGAGTACTTTTCTTCTTCGTGTAATATATTCTAAAATAAAAGTGCAAATGCTATGTTTGTGATTTCTTCGCTTCCCTATCTAATTTTCCTTCGCTTTGTCTTCACTCAAGCTGCCTATCAAGTTCCCTTGTTGACACCAGTCAAAATCATCCCCTTCTTTTTTTTTTAGTTTTAAATTTGTCTTTCAAAATTTTAATTTAGGAATCACAATGTAGAATTGAGTTCTCATTTTTCCGAAGTTACAAGATGCAGAGGACACCAACATGGCAGAATATAAAATGGAAAAGAAAAATGTTAAAAATCGACAGAAGTGTGGAAGCGACATCTAGAGCAGGAGAAACAGAATTAACAAAACAAAAATATCATGGAAATACGACGACAAACTATGAAGGAACAAATTATCCTGAAAACGGCAAAGACATAAACGACATCAACTGTTCAACGACAAGACCTTAGGATATATCAACCAATCCAGTGAACAATGAAATTTGAAAACGACATCACCTAGAAAAGCAAAGATAAAGAAAGACGGTACCATCATAAAACGGCAAAAACATTATAAAACGTAGAGTACAACATAAAGTAGGACATTTAAAGGACAGAATTAAAAGGAAACAAGCTGAACCACATCATTTGTAAACGGCAAGAAAATTTTAGACGACATCGTATGGAAAACTAAAACACATGTAATGATGATAATATCATAAACCGAAAAGGCCAAAAAAAAGAGCAAAACACTAGAAGAACGATATTACTCTGATGACGAACTCAATGAACCGACATCTCATGAAAAACCGATAAATACAACGCGCACCTAGAAAATCACATTAATACAAAAACAGCAATGACTTGACAAACGAGAAGAATGGAAAAAAACTAAGAAAACGAAAACTGAAAATGAAAGAAGACTACAACCAGGGAAATGACGAAGATCTAAAGAAACGACACGAATCGGAAAAAGAAAAAAAAAAAAAGGCTTCTGGTTTGAAAAACCTTTTTATGTCAACCTTACAAGTCAACAGACTTGACACTAGTGAAAATAACATTAACGTGGCATTTAAAATCTTACTTGAAACTATATTTTGCAACTCTAATCACATGTTCAAATATTATAAGGAAAAATATTGTAGCACTCTCTTCCCTATTGGGAGTAATAGTTAGTACCTGTAATTCTGTTGTAGTTAGTTTCAGTCAAAAAACTGTTATAACTATTTACACGTGTAGCTTGCTATTTGACAAGTATGCAACTTGTACTCTAGTATTTAAACTATTGTAAAGCTTTCATTCAATGAGAATTGAATCAGTTCAGATCCAAAACTCTCTTTCAGATTGTATTTTCTTTCTTTTCTTGATAACTAAATATGGTATCAGGGCGACATTCTTTGGTGACGGAAAACTCATCAGAGATGGCCATTAATGGTGGAGCAAGCTCAAGTTCTTCTGGCTTGTCAAATCGTTTCGTTCTCATGTCATTTCTTCAACCCGTTTCCTCAAAGCTAGATCATAATAATTTTTTTATCTGGCGCAAACAAGTTTTCATGTCACCAAAGGCTTCGGCTTCGGCCTTTTCTATCTAGCATTCTTGTCTGCCACTATAGTTTCTTTCTCGCGAAGATGCAATTCATGGCAAGACAAACCCAAAGCTTCAAGATTGGGAGCAACAAGATCAGCTGATCTCTCATGGCTTCTTGTGTTAGTCATAGATGGTATTCTCACAAGGTTGGTAAATTGTGAAACTTCTGCTTAGATTTGAACAAAACTTCATGACTAAGTGAAAACGTAGTTTTGACTCTAAATAGGCTTTCCAAGTAGTTTTTATGGATTCCTAAAACAGTCTCAAAAACTACACCAAAGCAGTCCCAAAACTGCCTAAAACAGTTTGTGAAAATCTGTCAAAAATAGTTTTGGAACGCTATCATTGTTTTGGCGTTTTTTTACTATTTCGGGTCCGAATTTCATGTTTTGCCATCACAAAAGTTTTAGATTTCAACAAGACGGACAACTTTTGCAAAGAAAATTTTCCCGAAATCTGCTTCTAAGATACAGTTATGGACAGTTTTGAAAACTGTCCAAAAGCTGTATTTTTGGGCAGAAAATAGTTTTCAAGTCTCTGATCGTTTCAAGACCGAGTTGTAATGTTCGCCAAACACAAAAGTTTTAGTTTTCAAAAAAATGAAGAACTTTCGCAAAGAAAGTTTTGTAAAGATCCGCTTTTAAAGTGAACTATAATTAGGATTTATAAAAGTAGTTAAGACTTATTAATCGGTAAGGTTTGCAAAGTTTAGCCAGAAAATAAATAGGCTAAAGACGGTAATCAAAGACTTCAAAATGTGCTTGAAAAATAATTAAATAACATATATTGAAATAATTAATTTTTATGGAAAAAAACCTTTAAAAGAAAAACTGCCTTTAACATATGATTTTATGGTAAGTTTCTAACCGAAAAAGTATCTTCTAGTACAAGTTTTTACAAACAAAGATCGTGTGACTACAGAATCCTATTTTCCAACAAACTAAGAAATTACAGAACTTTAGACAGATTATAAGAGCCTAAAATTTAGTGGGTTACGAATTTTGGTTATTATTTTATAGAGCAATTTTTATTTGAAACTTTAAGTTATGCGGATGAGATTTTCTAAGGACAAGTATGAATCTCGCCTGCAGTACAGATAGTTTAAAGTAAATATTTTTTTTTTCTTGAAAGTAGTAAGCATGTTTAAATTTTAGTAAATGTATGCTATGCCATGTCATATTGCATTCTCACTAAATTGATTAGTGAAACTTTTAAGGGTGAACTAACTAAGAGGAGGCTTATGATTTAAAAGTAAAAGAGAAATTAAATTAGGTCATGATGTTGTTGGGACCTTGCAAACCTTAACATCCTGTTGATCATGTAATCGATGCAACTACTTGGGCCCAATAAATAATAAGATAAGATCATAACTGAGCATAATCGGTATAAGCATTTTATTGTTATTACATGTTATTTCAAATGTTTTGCAAGTTATTATTCCTACTTGTTGAGTGAAAGCTTATTCAAAAATATTTATACTGTAGGTATTAATAGATGGTGGCGAAGCAGCAGACAATTAGAGTAGAGTCATGAAAAATGGATACTACACTCTTATTTTTTAAGTAGTGTCATGAGAAATGGATACCACACTCTTATTTTTCGCACATAGTTTTGATAATTATAGCTCTTTTGATATTATGTATAACTGTATGACTCTAGTACTGGATATATTTTTAGATAATGTTTAACCTCTATTTAATATTATTATTTCTATTGCAAAAAAAGTAAAAATAGTTTTAAATTAAAATTAACTAGCAAAGCTAAGTTTTAAAAATTTGAAAAAAAATGTTCGGCCACATAGATAGGGTCGTTGCATGAAAATTAGCTTCTTTATGCCTTTCTGGAGCAACTATATGACTTTGCTAAGCCTAAGATCCAACTGCCTAATTTGGAGGCCACCAGTGATTCCACAGAAAATGAGCAGATCACATAATTCTCTCGGTGTTACACCGCCACTATAATAATTTCATTTCTTTTAAGAATCCTGCAAGTCTAAACTCTAGATCCAGAATGTTCTAGATGCAATGATTCAACTGTTAATTTGGTAAATTAACTTAGTGAAAATAAAAAGAGTAATTACAATAGATGCCATAAAAGGTTTTTAACTGTCAAAACAATTTCCTCTATATTAAGAACAGTTAGTTATTACCTCTCGCCAATGCATTTGATGTTTCCCTCTCGTATCCCCAAGAAAGTATATACATAAACAAAAAAGAAGTATAGTTACTACTTAAATATCAAGAAGTCAACAAACAACATAAATTAATACAAGTAAACGTAATTAATAAGTAGACCAAGACTATAACCTTTTGCTAGTCAGACTTCAATTTACAAATAAATTTAGCACAATATTCCAAATATAAAATGATATTCATTGATTTATTTTGTGCATACAGTGCAAAAGCTAAATACAAAAAGAACCATAAAAAGCATTCATCTATATAAGACATAGCCATAACATGAAACAAAAAAGCAAACAAAGTTGACAAATTCATATAACAAATTTTAAAGCACTAGCTTGTGGACCACGTAAATTCTGCACTAGCTTGTAGTCACTTTAAGAAATTCTGCGCTTATCAATATCAATAGACGATCACGTAAATTTTAAAGCAAAATCAAACTAAAAACAAGTAAAATAAAGGAATAAATACCTGCCCAAGCACTAGCTCTACAATAAGCGCAGCTTGTGGACCAGAGGAATACCATATGGTCTCATGGTTATGTGGTAATACCCCATATGGTAGTATGGTATATGCACTCTAACAATTAGAATGAGAAAATCAGTATTAATAGATGATCATACAAATTGCAAAGCAAAATCAAACCATAAACAAGTAAAATAAAGGAATAAATACCTGCCCAAGCGCTAGCTTTACAATAAACACAGCCTGCAGACCAGAGTAATACCTTATGGTATACGTGCTCTGCTAACAGTTAGAATAAGAAAATTAATATCAATAGATGACCATAAATTACAAAGCAAAATAAGCAAAATCAAACCATAAACAAATAAAATAAAGAAATAATTACCTGCCCAAGCACTAGCTCTACAAGAACGCACCTCGTGGCTCGCAGACCAGAGTAATACCATATGGTGGTATGGTATATGTGCTCTTAACAATTAGAATAAAGGAATAAATACCTGCCCAAGCACTAGCTTTACAATAAACGCAGCTTACAGACCAGAGTAATACCATATGGTATATGTACTCTGCTATCAGTTAGAATAAGAAGATCAATATCAATAGATGATCATATAACTTAAAAAGCAAATCAAACCATAAACAAATAAAATAAAGAAATAATTACCTGCCCAAGCACTAGCTCTACAAGAACGCAGCTCGTAGCTCGCAGACCAGAGTAATACCATATGGTAGTATGGTATACGTACTCTAACAATTAATAAGAAAATCAATATCAATAGATGATCATGTAACTTGCAAGGCAAAACCAAACCATAAACAAATATGATAAATTAAAAAATACCCGCCAAAGCATAGATAGATAGATGATCACATGGTAGTATCGTCCATTTACGCTCAATGAAAGATCAGATACTTTATAATACCTAGAGCATAGATAGATTTATCTCTCTTTTTACCTACAACATGAATATATGAAATTAGATAGCAATTGATTTCCACGTAATAGAAATAAAAAAAATCGTTACAAGAAACTTATATAGAACAAAGCTTACCAAAACTAAAAAGGTGTTCATTCTTCTCTTTCCCCTCTTCTACTTATAATTCACTTGCTCTCTCTCTCCCTCTCTTTTCCTTATACTCCATAATCCATCTCTCTCCTTTTTCCTGCTTTTATCTTTTTCATTATATTTTTAATCATCTTTTTTTCCAATCTCTCTCTGCGTCTTCCTCTCATTCACCCTTTTTATTTTTTTCCTTTTTCCCTTCTTCGTTCATTCTTTCAATTTTCTTTTTCATCTTTTTTTCCCTCTACTTCTTTCTTAGGCCATCCCTGAAAATATATTGTATTCGAACGTTAGAATAAGAATATCAATAGCATATGATTTGTTAAGTGTAAAGCTAACTTTAAAATAATTACCTTTGACAAAATTTAGAAAGAAACAGCAAATTAGATTCCAAATTCTCAATAATAGCCCTAAGAAAAACTCAGCCCATTCACTTTTCAAACCTAAAATAATATTACTAATAATAATCAGGGGTCCATAGAATAAAACTTCAAGATACAACTTACCTGCCAATGGAATGGCTCCATAAAAACCAAAACAAGAAGGCTAAAAGTCCATTGCGGTGTTATAACTTAGTTCCTCTACGTATTTAGCAAATATGAAATGTTTCCTCAATTTTTCCTGCAAAACATCAAGAAACAAGATGAATAAAGATGACAGGAGTTTCAAAAGAAATGACAAAAATAGCACAAACGAATCTTACCAATTTGCTCCTCTTGTCCTTTTTATTCTTCCCCCTGTTCCTCTCTTTTTTTCCTCTATTCTCATTTTCTTCGTTCCTCCCTTTTTTTGCCCCTTTAACTTTTTTACTACTTATAAGTAAATATTTGTTGGGCAGAATCAAATTAATGCCTCTCAAATAGAAGAAAGTATATTAAATAGGATGACCATTCCTGAAAAAATTAGCATATGTAACACTTATAAAAAGAAAATTTACTTGTGATCTCAAATTGAAAAAAGTAAGCAGACTAGGTACACTACAATGGTAATAGTTAATTAATGGGGCGTAAAGCACATGCTTAACTCTGACTAAAGGTACCTATATTAGGACCCGTAAAGTTGCTCAAGATAAAATGCATTCTGAGCAAGAAAACCATGTCAAACGGCAGCAGATAAAGAACATTTGGAACTGTACTAGTTACCTGGACAAAGATAAATACATGAATTTATTAGTTAATACTTAATATTAGCTGAAATATACGAAGTACTAGTTAGCATAAAGGAAGAAGAAGACAGAAAATAGTAACTTACAATCACTGATTGTATGGTGTTTCACAAGCATGCAGTCTTTCTTCTTCCTTTTCTTTGTTCCTTCCCTTGACTTTGATGTTCCCTACTCTTTACTTTCTGTTTTTCAACTTTTTCCTTCTTTTTTAATTTTATTCCTTATTTCTGTCTCTTTTTTTTAATTCTCACATTATTATATTCTGTTTTTTTTCTTCTTTTTCTTTGTCACCTTTTTTTTTTCACCAATGTCTCCCAAAGTGTTACAACATAAGGAAACTGGCCAATCCTGAAAATGAAAAATACATATTTTAAAACAATAATATATTAATTCATAATCATAAGTTGAACATAAAACTAAACCACACAAAATAAAGGAACAAAGTCCACAAATGAAAGTCAGGAAATTACTAAGAAGTTAATAGTTTTTAAGTAATAGGGTATAAATCACATACTTAGATCTAAGTAGTAAATAGAGGTACTTACATTAGGACAAGTAAAATTGCTTAAGAAATATACACGTGAGCAAGGAAGCCATAAAGGAACATTGGAATTATTAATTACCTGGAGAAAGATAAATGCATCAATCTACTAGTTAATATCTACTTAAATAACATAAAGCAAAAGTTGTCAGAAAAGAACACAAAAAGAAA
Organism: Artocarpus heterophyllus; assembly: GCA_025403435.1. NCBI lineage: Eukaryota > Viridiplantae > Streptophyta > Magnoliopsida > Rosales > Moraceae > Artocarpus > Artocarpus heterophyllus. Next base: position 2,270,348 of record CM046330.1, on the reverse strand, counting down.
ATATTAGAACAACTTACAATTGCTGACTGCTTGGTGCTTCACTTATGCAAGAACATCATCATTCCAACCGTCATATGAACCGTTTAACATACCCTGTTCAATCATACTTAGAAATTAGAAGAATCTATACAATTTTTAAAAAAAAAAAAAAAAAAACCAAAGAAACCAAAAACAACAACAACAAAAAACGTAATATGAAATTTCAACCAATGGACAGATTTTCTCAAGCAGGGAAAAGGGGGCAAAAGAAAAGAAAGCAATGGATAAAACTCAAGCATGAAAAGCACAAATTAACAAGATCAGAACCGATTAGAGTATCTTATACATAAAGAACAGCCCCCAAAACAAACAATCTGAAAACTTACCTTATCTAAACAATGTAAAATTAAGAAAAATCGATCCTTGAATATGTTGAACACGAAAAGTGAACAACACGGAAGAAAACTAAAGTACAAAAAAATAAAAATAAAAATAAAAATAAATCAAAAATAGAAAAGCTACCAATTTAGTGTAGAAATCGGGAGTTGAAGATGAAATAGAGCTTTAAATTGAGAGATCTGGACTTGTGCGGATCATGCAGTGTGATTTCAAACCCTCAAAAAACCCAGCTTTCTCTCTGAGAGAGGAAGAAACAACCGGGGAAAGTAGAGAGTTGGCCTACAAAACCCTAACGAAGTCGCATGAGCATGACCAGCAATGGGAAAAGTAAAATTTCCCTGAAACCCTCTTCACTGGGAGAGAGCGCGAGAGAGAGAGGGATGAAAAGGAAAGTACTGAGATATTCTGACAGGCCTACTTGGGGCGCAAGCTTAATAGAGTGCCGAGGCTGTCGGTGCACGTAAAAGATCGTAGCCGTTTGTGATGTCTAACGGTTAGCTCGAAACAAAAAGATCCTGGCCCTTCATAAGGGTTTTTGTGTACCGATTAAATGACGCGCCTAGCCTAGTTTCTATTAGAAGCAATTAAAACATGATGCACCTAGGTTTTGTTTTTAATTTTACAATTAATGTATAATGTCCCTTCAATTTTGTACTACCGTTCAACGTACGTTTTACTTTTACAAATGGTCAATTTTGCCCTTTTGAGGTTTAAAATATTCTTGAATTAGTGTTTAGCATATTTGTCTCATTGTTAAGTCCAAACTAGCATCATAGTTTGAATTATTATTTGATAAAATATTTCATTCAAACTCTATTCCAAAAAAACATTTAATTTAAACTAAAGTTACAGTTAGTATCCAAACACAAAATAAATGTCGAAATTGAAGCAGTATAAATAGTAGAATGTGCAACTACCGATGAAAGAGAACATGTTAGACTAAGTACCTTAAAGATTAAATGATGTAATAGTTTTTGCAGACATTTAATTAATAAAGATTTTATTATTTTCATATATCAAATGTTGTCTTCTTTATGTTCATTTATGTTGAATATATGATAAGCAAACAAAAGTCTAAAACTATCAATCTAAACCTTCAAAATTGTGCATATAATGGACAAATTATGTGAAAAACATGAATTTTAGAGGTAATAATCTAAATGATAAGGTCCACAATCAAGGAAATAAAGTTGGACACTTTATTCATGTGGTATATTGTCTACAATCCTAACGTGAGATGACTTGTTTTGATAGTTAGAGTTGGACTCCGCGAGTAAAAACATTGGTATATTATCATAAGTGACAATATTTTGGATCGAGACTAAAGTTGAATTGATTTGATTAATAATTCTATTTGTTTAAATCAATTTACTTTAGACAATCATATGTGTTGCATCTTAATCCTGAAATGAATTAATGGGCATGCATTTTTGACTTGTGTTTTTTAATGTACCAAATGATGAAGTCATGAATCAAATGAAGGTACGCATATTGGTAAGTTGGAGACATGACTCTTGATTGATATAGGCTCGTTATTTATAGATATAAAATCCATAGCTCTTTTGTAGAGTTAATGATATTCTCTTATAGACATTATTTTGTAATTGGAAAACTAAAGCGCTCAACCATTTGAACACATAGGTGTAATGGAATGGTATGCTATTTATAAATAATAATTATTCTAATGGTGAGATAATGGAACATAAGATAAAAATAATCAAAAAAATAAAACAAAACTTATTCTTAAGCCGATTATGAATATCCTATTAGGGATGTTACACATTATGATATGTCATGAATGATTGCCTTATTGTAACTTCGTAATTTTATATAGTTCAAGAGAGTAGCTCTAAGCTTTTAGTGGAATAGCGTTAGAGTTGATAATTATAAAAGATATATATATGGGATATGTTATTTCCTAATTTTAGGAGCTTGATCTATATATGTCTATTAGGCCCCCTTTGCCAGCTCATGATAATTCCTGTAACGATATGTTATGTTTTATACATGTTGGTGACTTATGTCAATTGTTAGATTTGGCTAAAATTTGATAGATTGGATTTAATAATTCATGTTATTTTATGGTTTAATTATTTGGATATATTTTATTTTATATGCGATTATTTGTATATGACTGTTTTAATCAAATAACTCTCTATTAGGTTATTTGAATTGAAACTAAGGCTCTATCTAATATTCCCGTGTAAAATAAGATATTCTGAGATTTACATATTATCACTCAGTTGGCAGCCGGTTGTCGAGTTTGGCAAGCCAATGCCATAAGTTCAACAGGTTGGTGCTCGGCATGCCAACCCTGCAATAATCCCCTTACCCGTTTTTCACGCGTTTTTACTAAGAAGTTGATCCAGACTTAAATTTTTGAAGCCTAATCTAATAAGGGTTAACCACGAATTCAGCCACTACATAAAGGGAACTATTTTTCATTGTTCTTTAGATAATTTGAGAAATATAGAGATAGTTTTATGGTGAGAGAAACTCTAAAACTCTCAAAGGGTTATTGTTCGATACCTGGAACCTTAGCTCTTGGTTTTCTCAAGTGATTAGAAGGAGAGGTCACCAGAGTAAAAGCTGTACGACGTGCGACCACCTACATTCCAATCGTGGAAAGAGAATGGCAAGAAAGATAAGTTAGTTGAGGCTCTTCGGGGAAGTTCTACTCTAGTTGTAGTTTTCTATAGTCTTTGGTTTACTAAAGTAGTATGTAAGATATTTTATTAATTTATGTATTTAGCATGTCAAACTTGTTATTTAGAAAAAGACCTTGATTTATAATTTTTTTAATTTCCTGTGATCACGTTTTCGAATAAACAATCTAATGTAATCGATAATTTAGGGGTTGTTTGTTTTAAATACTCATTGTACTCAGTGAACTCAAATTTAGATTTAAGTATCACCTTTAGATACACATTTGATTCCCCTAAAATCCAAATCCTTTGAGTATCAAGAATCTAAGTTTTTAGAGTTCTGACTGCCCCTAAACTTTTGATACTCAGATATCTTTGCTACAGTAAAAAGTGAAATTCTCTCTGCTATATTTGAGGGGAAAAAATCATAACTTCTTCATTTGATTTAAAATTGAGATGATTCTTTTTTCGTTATATTCCTAGTGAAAAGAAGAATAAATTAAGATCCATATTGTATGTTTTAGAGGATCATTAGTATTAAGATTTTGTTAGATTTGTTAATAAATCAAAAACTATTTTCACTACCTTTCCAAACACAAATTCTAATTTCATTCCATACTTAGATTAAAACTTAAATGCATATCCAAACACTAATTCGGATAACAATTCAAATCACTAACTCAAATCATAATTTAAATCACAATAACTCAAATCAAATCACTAATTCGAATCTATTTATCAAATGGACCCTTAAACTATTTAGTTAATTACCAAAACAACCATTGGAACACCAATCATAGGACGCTGCAGTTATCTAAAGTAATAAAAAAAGGGACTATTTCTTTGGCTAAAAGGATGGGTGATCGTTTTGTTGTTAAATGAATTTCCTCATCCTTCCTTAAAAAAAATCCCTCATCCTACCTTCTAATTTTTATTCGTTTAATTTTATTCTAAACGAATTAAGATTATAGTGTTTGGAGGAGTAAAAAACATGTGGTCGAAATTATACATTGTAACATATAAGAGTTTTACGTTATTACAAATTTTTACTCTAACATGTAAAGCTTTATATTGTTTCGGGTAGAAACCGCTCTCTCAAATGGCAAAATAAGTTATCGTCAAACAAATTTAGACAGTATCAACAATAACAATCAAATATCGAATTCGCCATCTATAATATTTAATGGCAAATTTGCCACAAAATTTAACATACGGCAAACTTGATATCATAAATAGCAATGTATATTAGAGTTTTTTTTTCATTTAAACATCAAATTTGCCATTGTCACATCACTTTTATCTATTTTACTATTATCACATCAATTTTATCATTAAATAGATGCTCTAAGCTTCCTGAAATTATCATAAAAAATAATTTACCCTCTAAACGACTCGATCTTTCCAATGGAAGGTAAAACGACATGCGGTGTGTCATAGGTGTCGTTTTTTCCAAGCGACAAATGACATGTCCTTTCGGTTGCATGCATAAAACTAGATGACAAATGACTTGTCCTTCAACTCGATTGTCGTGTTGAGCATTTCGTTTAACGAAATGAACCGCAGGTCATTTTTGATTAAGAAAAAAAAAACGTTATTACATTCTAACAAAAAACGACATAGCTTTCTCAAAAATGCACAAAAAAATGCTTCTCAAAACAGAAAACGACACAAACGATGGCTCTCCACTGTTTTCAGTGTCATTTAAAAATATCTACGCAGTCTATTCCTTCAAAATCAATCTTCATTTGTTTTAATAACATAAAAATATCTCGTCATAGTTTTAACTATTTTTTTAATTTCTCTTTCTATTTTTAAAAACTATAAAAGTATTTTTTGAATTTAAAAAACTTGTTTTAAATATTTTTTAATTTGTCTTTCTATTTTTAAAAACTATAAAAGAATTTTTTGAATTTAAAAAACTTGTTTGAAGTATTTTGTTGAATTTCAAAAACTTATTTGAAGACAACCTCACCAATGACCATGGTTGGAGTACCTTTGAAAGACGACATATAATAATGAGTCAATGACAATAAATACTTAAACGACATTAAAATAATGTACCACGAATAAACTATAGAACGACGTAAACATGAGAAAAGAGATTAATTTCAGAGATGACAGTAGCATTGATAAGCAAACAGCATAATGAAACAACATATGATGATAATAATGCAAATAAACGACATCCACGGGAAGAGTGAAAATCAGCAGGGGGAAAAAAAAAAGAACGCAAACACGACAAAGATATGAGAAACGATAATAACGTCAGTAAACGACATGAACGGGGTAAACCAATAAACTTGTTAATCAACATAGACATGAAAAAAAATATCAATATAATAAACGATAATCATATATAGATAAAGGACACAATCAATGTAGTTAGATGTTTGGAGAGTTTAAAATAATATTTAGAAAAATTTTCTCCAAGAATTTGAATAAATTATGGGGAGGTCGAAATTGAACCAAAAATTTTCATAGATTCTAAAATCAGAGCATGATAAATCATGGAACAAAAATTAATTAGAAGGTATTTTTTAAGCAAATATTCCATATTTAATTTTCGATGTGTAGTAAGTACACTTATCATAAATTGCTGGGAAAGGAATATTTACATGAGTAGTGATTTTGTTGAGGTCCATTTAACCAGAAAAAAAGTTGCCCTTCCTATTGTCTCCATCTCTACCCTCTAGTCCTTGTCTTATGCTTTGTTTGAAAAATAAGTTAGAACTAAAAGTTTCTAATTGCTAAAGTGTAGCATAAAGCTCTTACAATCTAAAATAAAAAACAAAAATTTGCTGCAGTGTAAAGTTTTCAATGCTATAGTGTTTAAGTTTTAACTTGCTTTTCAAACACTCTCTAATACTTAATAAGGTCCCATTTCCAAACAAGGCTAAAGATAACGATTGTATGTTAGTTTGTTATCATGGCTATCATGAAAGTGTTAAATTAGATTAGCTTTTACATTTATTTCATTGTTCTTTGTATTTATCTCTAAGGGTATAATAGTCTTTATGCATTTTGTGAGTCTATATAAACCTTAGTTTTTGATGTATTATTTTTAAGCATGTCAATGAGGATCCCTAGTTTTTCTTTTTCTCTTTTTTTGGTTTTTTAAAATAGGTGAAAATATTTTTATTTTAAAAAATAAGAATTTTTTAAAAATTATGTCGAGAATATTTTTAAAATTTTTGCCTCGAAAAACAAGAGAAAATATTTTTAAAAATTTTGAGAACAAAAACAAATTGGGCCATAGTATCAAAGCTACCATATTACCAGCGTTTGCACGATTAAATTGCAGGTCAGTTCGAAAACAGATTGTATTTGTAATTGAATTGAAGTCGCATATATGTTACAATCGAATTTGCAGTAGAGTGACGAATTGGTTGAAACGGCGGTCAACGCTTTGAATTGAGCAATCTGGTTGCAATTGAGTTTATATGGGGTTCATGTATTGATTGAAGTGGGTTCTCTCTCACTGCGTTTTTGGGTTTGGTGAATTTATTGAAGAAGTGGTTTACTAATTGAGATAGCCTCGAGGAACCGAAACTGCTCGTTAGAGATTTGTTGGTTTGATTTCTTGGGTTAACATTGCTACCGCGGGTTTGAAATTTGCTTACTTTAGGTCCTTGCTCATCAATTGTATTTGGCTTTGTGCTTTGGATTTGTTTCCTCCACTTGGGGTATTGCCATTCGAATTTATTGCCAATACGTGAATTGGAATTGGATTAGCATATATTGCATTGGAAATATCGCGGACCTGTCTTTCACATTGGAAGCTACTGGAATAGTATTGGAAGCTTTCTTTCTTTTCACATGCTGTTTTTCTTGTCTGCCAAAAAAAATTAAAAAAAGTCATTTGCTTCCACTTTTTTGTCGATGCTGATTTGTTTTGGATCTCAGTTGTTTCTTCCCGGTGATTATTTGTTGATTTTTGTTAGTTTAATCATGATGCCTATTCAGTCAATTAGTGTTCAGTTTGGCCCATTTATGTTTGAACTGTTTCAGAAGTTCCTTGCCACACAACAACAAGTTATGTCTACTTTTCCTATAGGTTTGTCATCTTCTGGCCTATCAGGTATGTCCCCTTCTGCATGGATCATAGACTTTGGAGCTTCTCATCATATGTCACCTAGTTATTTATCCTTTTCTTCTTTAGACCCTGCGTCATCTGTATCTGTCATGACTGCTGATGACATTCCCATGCCTTTAGCAGGAATCAGTTATATTCGTACAGCTACTTTTTCTCTTACTAGTGTTTATCATATATCTTATTTTACATTGAATCTTGTTTCTGTTGGTCAATTATGTGGTTCTGGTTATACAGTTTCGTTTTTAGCTACTTCTTTTCATGTGCAAGATCTGCAATCTTAGAAGTTTATTGGGACAGGCCGTAGGCATGGAGGATTATATATTTTGGATTAGTTGAAAGTATCAGATATTGCAGCTTCTAGTGTTGACTTATCATCCTTTCGTTTGAGTTCTGATTCTTTTATTTATTTTTTTTTTATGGCGTTTTCATCTTGGACATGTTTCAACTTCTTGTTTAAAATACTTACTTAATATATACAGGAACATTACGAAAATTGCAAATTCATGATATTTATGCTTGTAGTGGTTGTAAACCAGCAAAATTTTCCGTCTTATCTTTTTATACCAGTATCTCTGCCTCTCGCGCCATTTGGCTTTGTTTATTCTAATATGTAGGGTCCCTCTACTGTTGCCACAAAAGGGGATCTTGCTATTTTGTCTCTTACTCTCTTTCATTGCTGATTATACTCATTATTGTCGGGTTTACCTTATAAAATGTCGTTTTGAATTTTTTATTATTTTCAGTGCTTTTTCGAGCTCTTGTCAAAACTCAACATTCGACTATTATCAAGTGTTTTTGATGTGATTTAGGTATAGGGAATATACTTCTAATGATTTTCCTAGCTTATTTGCTTTTGATGGAACTATTCATCAAACTCTTGTACAAGATACTCCTGAGCAAATTGGTGTTGCTGAAAGGAAATATAGGCATCTTATCAAGACTGCGCATTCTCTTTTGTTGCAGCCTATGTTCCTAGTGAATTTTGGGGAGAAGCACTCCTTACTGCCAATCATTTAATTAATAGGATTCATACCTCACACGATTTAGGCTTGTCACATTTTGAGAAATTTTATAGTCTTGCGCCTGATTACTCAACCTTGCCTGTGTTTGAGTCTATTTGTTTTGTCCTTTTACCTTATGTGGAATGGATTAAATTGTCTTTGTAGTTCTCTATTTGTGTCTTTTTGGGTTATGCTGAAGGTTGAAAGGGATATCGTTGTTATGATCCGGTTAGTTAAAATTGTATGTCTCTCATCATGTTAAGTTTGTTGAGCGTATAAATTTTTTTTTTTTTTTTCCATTTCTACCAGTTCCATGACATTACTCAATCTAAGCTTATTTGTATTGACCCTCAGTCTCGATACTGATGATGCAACACTTCCTGTTTCACACTCACCTGCTCCTGCTTTAGATTTTGATTCTTGTAAAGCTCTTGCTGATAGTTCAAACAACTACCGATACCTCAGCTTCCAATACACCTGTTGCTTCCTCTCCTTCTATGGTTGCTTAATCACCTTCTAAGGCTGCGACTCCTCGTCCTACTCGTCCCACACATATTCATAGGTCCACTCAACCACTAGATTTTGCTTACTCTTGTTATTCTAGCTCATTTTTTTTTTTTAGCTTCTACTCACCATATTTTTGAGTCTTTGCCCTGTAGAGAGGCAGTTTTTGATCCACTTTGGTAGCGGGCCATGGCAGAGGCACTAACTACAATGCACCAGACACATACATGGGATCTAGTACCTCTTTCGGCAAGTAAATGAGCAATTGGTTCTCCTTGGGTTTATAAAATCAAAACCAAATCTGATGGGTCTATTAAAAGATACAAGGCCCAATTGGTTGGAAAGGGATATTCTGAGGAGTATGATATAGATTATGAGGAGACTTTCAACCCTGTTGCAAAAATGACTATGTTTTGCATCCTCATTATTGTTGCTTTTGTTCGTCAACGGCACATCTTTTAGATGGATGTTGAAAAGTCCTTCTTGAATGGCGACCTTCAAGAAGAAGTCTATATGATCCCGCCTCCAAGTGTTCCTTCCTTGCCAACATGGTGAAGTTTGCCGGTATAGAAAAAGCTCTTTATGGTCTTAAGCAAGCATCTCGAACCTAGTTTGAGAAGTTCTCTGCAATAATTATTTCGCTTGGGTTCTGTTCTAGTCATCATGATTTAAACTTGTTTATCAAATATACCACTGCCGGTCACATTCTTTTTTTTTTTTTTGTATGTTAATGACATGATTATTATTAGAGATGATGTTGATAGGATTGCAGCATTGAAGTCAGAGTTAGATCGTTGTTTTGCAATGAAAGATTTGGGCTTGCTATGTTACCTTTTGGGTGTTGAAGTTGCCCACTCTCTAAAAGGTTATCTTCTCTCTCAGTCTAAGTATACAGCTGACATATTTGAGCGTGCTTGTCTTACTAATAATATTGACTGTTAATATTCCTCTTAACTTAATGCTCAATATTCTCCTTCAGATGGTTCACCTTTGCTGGATCCTAGCTTATATCATCCTATTGTTGGTAGCTTGGTTTATCTCACTATCATTCATCCAGATATTGCACATGCAGTTCATATAATTAGTTAATTTTTACTTTGCCTACTACAATTTATTAGGCTGCTGTTCTACGCATTTTGAGGTATCACTGTGATACTCAGTTTCTTTTCCTTCCGTCTACTTTCTCTCTCTCTCTCTCTCTTTTTTGCCCCCAAGCATACGATTTTCCTCTTTTATTCCTCTTTACTTCTTTTCTCATTTTATATCAGTTCTAGCTGTCTTTGTACAAGTTTTGATGATTTATATAGTTTATTCTTTTATACTTCATTTTAATATATTCCAAAATATAATCCTCTATTTTAAGTAGTTGGTAGTTAGAGAAATTATCGTAAAGCTGATTGGCACTAGTAGAAAATGACAAATAATTACTAGCTGCTGATTTCTCACGAATACGACTATTGACATTTTATGATTAAACATATACCCAATTCGTATTAATCAAGAATCTTTATTCATGATACACCATAATAGATCTTTTTCTTGGATAATTTTCTTCCACACATTGGATGTTTGGTTAGTGAGAAATTGTCGTCGTGCGATTTATATAACTTTCCTGCGAACGTAATTCTCACACATATAAACTTGCTTGGAGTTATTTTCATCAATTGCCCCACTGTCACATTTTACATGTGTATACTTGTTTTCAATGCTTATTTTTAATTAGGGGTATATATTGACAATAATTGATGATGTGGTGCCATAACCCTCCATTGGAAATTGTAGGAAATATCACTTTTCTAAAACTAAGTGCAGTAAGTAGCACGTTTTTAAAATATATGTAAAAAATATTCAATTTATGGCTAAACAGTTTATTTACCCATTTGTTTCAGTATAAATATTTCTTATTTACACAATTAAAGAATTTATGGTGCAAATAATTTTTTATCCCCTTGTTTACAATGTAAGTATTTCTTAGTTATATAGGAAATAAGTTATTTACATTGTAAATATGTATAATTTTTTAATCAATTAACCAATTCATTATAACCATCTGATTCATAATCGGTTAATAATAACATTACTCATGGTTTGGATTTGCGAGACATGCTTTTCCATGCGTGTGAATAGGAAAATGGATAGTGGAAAGAGGGATATAGGCAATTGAGAAACCTGTTTTTTTGCTAGAATTCAATTACGCGTTCAAATAATAATCTTTGGTCAAGATCCGAGGGAGTAGTTAGAAAGTTTGATTACAAGGCTTGGATTGATATGACTAGAAGGATGGAAAGGAGTGATCCGTCCAAATTGGTTTATCCTAATCGTCAATATAGTTATGTGCTAATTCAATCGTTCATCTAATCAACTATCCACATGATTAATCGTCTAGAGTTCCTTTTCCTTTTTCATCATCACTTTTCTATCACTTTACAGCAAAAACCCCATATATAATTATTGACTTATGCAGACATACATCACAAATGGTCGCATCTTTGGCACTACATATTCATACTCAGAAAATCAAACCATACACATATTCACATATTCTATAAACCTCAGCCCATTAGCTGATGAAGACATAGGGTCACGGCCCTAATTTCCATCGTAAAAAGAATTCTGACATATATTCTCATATACCAAAAACTACTAATTAATTCTTACAATAAAAAGACCTTGTCAGAAAATAAATACATGCAACAAAATTAAATTAACTCAGAAACCCTCATCCTCAACCTAAAAAAAATCTAGAATATTACCCCAAATATTTACAGACTAAAATATACAAACTATAACACATTAAATTAAATTTGGTTAATATTTAGATAAGTTAAATAATTACAAAAGCCGACAATGATGGACGGGCGGTCATTGGCAGACGGTAGTAGGTGATGGTGGCTCTAAAGCTGTGCGGCAGCAAGAGGCAAAAAACTTTAGAAGAATTAAGAAAGGGGAAAAGAGAGACGAATATGAAAGAAATTATTGTTGTTTGCGAGGAGATAAATTTTTTTAGAAGGGAGGGGAGATTTTCAGTTGAGGGAGAGAGAGGAAAAGAATGACGATACTGGGAAGGGGAGGTGGCCGAGGGAAATGGGGGAGATGATCGAGCGAAATGGGGCTTAAAAACGAAGAACAATATCTATGTTTGGTTTCATGACGTTCTTAATTTAAAAAAAAGAAAAGAAAAAAACTTGTGGGTTTCAAAAAAATTTCGGAGCGCCAAAGTTAGTGCTTGGATCCCCCAACCGAAGTAATCTCTTTTTACTTGTTCCATGCATTTTAGTGATACTTATCAGAGTCTCACATCAATTAAATACAAAATAAACATAACGAGTTATCCAAGTCCCACGCCATTTAAATGTAAAAACAAACATAAACTTATAAAGATATTGATCATTAGATTGGCCTTTTAATGTAGAAATCCAAACCTATATACAGTTCAATTTCAATCACACTCAAGCAGACAGATTCGACTCACATTAGTTATTCACTTTTCAATAATTAATTAATGTCATATAACATTGATTTCATTTTAAAACTATTATGTTATTTTTAGTTGGTTAATTACTTTTTAATAATTAATGAATTTTGTATTACCTATTCATTTCCTTTTTTAATTATTAATTTTTCTTTTTTATTTTTAATATTTGTAATTCATTGCATACAAAAATTACCTTTTTAATAACTTATGAATGATTTATTTTATTAAATTTTATATTAATTAGTAAAAAATTTCTATCATTTTATTTTTATTTTATATTTTTAATACTTATGGGTTATGTGTTAGCCATATATAATCTATTATGAGTTATGTTTCTATAATTTATACAATAAAAATGTGTCTGAATTTACGAGACATGTGTTCCATGCCTGTGAATAGTTGGGAAGTTTAATGGTGGAAAGAGATTCTTAGTAGTTGAAAAACGTGTTTTTTTTGGTAGATATTGATAAACGTGTACTTAAAGTATATTATCTTTGAGCAAAATCCGAGGGATCAAGTAGTCAGAAAGTTTAATTAAAGACTTGGATTGATATGACTAGCAAAGATAAAAGAAATAATTTGTGCAAATTGGTTTACACTAAACTCATTCTATTAACTTCTCAGTGTCCTATTAACTTCAATACTCAACAAAAAAGTTAAAAACTAAACTCATTCTCACTGTTGGAATTTGAACTTTCTAAGGAATTGAATTTAATCTTAAAAGGTCAACTTGTTATGTGGGGTGATTCAATATTCTTATGAGTTAGTTATTTATATTTTAATAATGAGGGACTCAGGTTTACTATGATAGAATTTAAACTTCCTAAAACATTGAGCTTCCATCTTAAGAGGCTATTCTGTTAAGTGGGGTGGCTTAGTGTCTTTATAAATTGGGGTTTGTGTTTATATTTTTAATGACATGGGACTCGAGGTTTTTTTCCCCTCATCACTCATATATCAAAGACTACAAAGAATTTCTTACATCAAAGATACCTTGTCAAAAATAAATAAATGCAACAAAATCAAATTAACAACATCAAAACTCATAAACCCTTATTGTCAAACTAAAACAAAATCCAAAATATTATCAATCCTCAAATATTTTCATACTAAAATACACAAACTAAATAATTAAAAAAAGTAGATTATATTTAAAGAAGTTGGGTTGCTAAGAGCTGCACCAGGACAAAAGCTGGCAATTATGGACGGTAGCAATCACCAGCAAACAACAATAGGCAATAGGCGGTGGCTTGTAATGAAAATCTTAGAATTAAATAATGTAAATTACATATTTAACTTAAGGATTTTTCTGAAAATATCTTGCATGAGTTTTGTGACTGAAGGATTTACGTTAATTCCGTAATTACTGAATTTTAATAGTAACACTGTTAAAAAACTATATCATTATTGAGTCTAAATACTAAAAAGTCAAGTTTAGATTTTTTGTTAAGCTAAAAAAAAATTATAGATGTAACATAGTTAAAATCGATACACGATTAAACTTTTATTGATACCGGTTCATACTGAGAATGGTGTGTCATAGTATTTGAGAAAGAAGGGAAGATCAGTTAGATAATAAAATTTCCTGTCAACTAGATTAACTATTATTGACAGTATAAAATTTACCTGCTTAATAAAAACTTGCAAGAAAAGCATAAAGTACCCTTGATTTAGGCTTCACCAAATGATGATTGTACTTAGTAATAAATTGAGCAAAACTTGCACTTCACTCAATCTCACCTATGGCACCACAATTAGAGAGGGATTAGCTCATTTTTTAAGTTATCAAGCCACTTAGAAGTCTAATTAAGCATGAATTATGTAGGGTAAGTAGATTAAGCAAATATATATAAATATGTGACTAAGCCAATAGTCATTTTTTTTTCAATTCTTTCGCACTTCATTTCCTTTACCTGTGCAACACTAAGAAAAGTTTCTTACGTTTCTTCTTCACCAACGTGCTTGCCAATGCACTCAATAAAAAATTGCTTGCTAATTTCCCTTCCAAAACCAAAAAAAAAAAAAATCAAGCCACACTCCAATACTTCCCTACAAAAAGTAAGCCATTTCTCTTCTCTCTCCGCAGCAACTTTCCAGGTTTTTTTTATTCACTCCTTTTTGATTGTCTTTGCTGAGAATTTGTTAAAAGTGACTACTCTAAAATCTAAAATTAGCAAAATAATCTCGTTCATTTTCCACTGAACGACGACTATATGATCATGCGGGGTTAATTCGAGGTTGCGTGTTGACGTTTCAAGGTTGTGCAAATTAGAATTTTTTAAAAGCCATTTTGCTATTTTGCTAATAAGATTTTTCGATTTTTCAATTTTATCATTGTTATCATTTGCCGTTAATGTCCGCAGTCAATAATGTTGTACACATTGGACGTGCATTTAGTGAGAATTTGGCATGATATCATTTATATGTATGCATTGTTCAAAATGAAAGACTTTTCTACAACTCTCAAGTCAATGAAACTTGCACGGAGTCATATTCATTTGTCCTTTTTTTTTTTTTTTTCATTTATACGAGACATGTGTTCCACGACTGTGAATAGTATTACCACCTAACACTATCAACTAAATGGAAGCATGTCCTATGCATGTGCAAAGTTTCTAAGAGAGTTTAGTTTTATAATTTTTTATGCTCTCGAGTGTTTAACTTAGTACAAAAAGTTAAGCATAACGGGCTGAAACACATGTTTAAACGAGTAGAACGTATTAGAGTAATAACGATTTTTGATGCAAATTAGATAAAAAAAATATTTAGAATGTATAGATGAGGAAATGGTGGATAAGAATGCCACAAGGATAAAAATAAATAGGAAGACATTTTTAAAATAAATATTACTTCAACAAGGACAATGTAGAAAAAAAAAGGTATTTATGAGATAATAATTGAAAGGATTGTGTAGGAAAAAAAATGCTTAAATAGGGGAGAACAATTATTTTAATGGTAATATTCAAGAAAAGCTTTTTCTGGGATCAACAATTATGTATTTGAACGGAAGAACATTAATATTACTCCGATCGATAACAACCTCAACGAACTGACATCCCATGAAAAAACGACAATTACAACCCCCGCCTAGAAAAGTTGGGCGTTATTACAATTGGGGCCATCTGTTGTGAGAGTTGGGTGCTTAATAGGATTGCTCTCCAAATTTCGAAGAGAAGACCAAAATGAATCTTATCTATATGAAATGACGGGCAAAGGGGCATCATCGGTAACCTCCATGGTTATGGGAGAGAGACCTGTCACGTCTACTTAGGTACAACGGAGACAAGCACAAGTGTTGTTTAGAGCGATTCTCTTTAACTTCATAAAATTATGGCCTCACTACTAACGGAACGGTAGGATTCAATCTAAAAGGTTCCCTACATGCTAAATTGGGGCCTATATTTTTATATGTAACGGGGTCAGAACCCATAGGGACGAAAAGAATTTTCTTTTGTTTATGTAACACAAGAGAGAAGAAAGACAAGAACGAAGAAATTAAAAGAGCAAAAATAAACAATTTTTCTTCTCTCTCCACTGCATGTTTCCAGATTTTATTTATTTATATTTATTCTTTATTCACTTGTTGTTTTGTTTTTGCTCAGAATTTATTAAAATGACTACTTCAAATTTTGAAATTGGCAAAATATCCTTGTTTGTTTTGCACTGAACCCCTATAGAAGTATTTATATAAAGTGTGTTCTAAGCTTATTGAATCTAAATGTGTCTACTTATAAACAAATATAAAACTATCTAGTTTTAAATTTTGCTGATTTGGAATGCCGATTATATCACAATGCTTAATTTTGGAAGCTTAAACGATTTTTGGCATGTCATGAATGATTCACTAACTTGAACAATTATCATCCAAATTTTATACCCCAAATATATAGGAGGACTTCAACAATTTCCATCCAATTCGAATTTTGGTAATCTTAATATGGGTTTTTTTTTTTTTTTTTGCTTCATTTGATCAATTTCAGTTACACGTTGACTTCACATGTGTAAGCTTTTATGATCCAGATTTTTTTATTCTTTACTATTAAAATATGTTTTTTTTTTGCTTCATTTGATTAATTATATTGAATCAACTTTAGTAAGAATTTATTCACATTATGCTCTAGTTTTCTAACTCCAAAAAGAAAAAAAAACTTGGAAAATTATTATGCCTACATAAATTCAAGATGTTATGTTTTGAAAGCTGTCAAAGCCATTACCATAATAGTTATGTGCAACTTATACGTATGACAACTCATATAAGAAAAGAACATCTATTATGGAGAAATTGTGAAGATTATAAAAATTAAATAAATTTAAGATGTCATGTGTTGAAAGCTGTCAAAGCCATTACCATAATGATATATAAATTAGGGTAACGATATATATATGATTAAGTTTTATAATCTTCACAATTTCTCCATAATAGATGTTCTTTTCTTATATGAGTTTCTCATATGCATAAGTTGCACATAACTATTTAACTTTCTAAGTCCCAAAAAAGAAGAGAATTTGTAAAATAAAATGCCCAAATAAGTTCAAGATGTCATTATAGAAACTTGTCATAGTCATTACCATAATGATATAAATTACAAGAATGATATATATAGGTATTTTTATAGTCTTCACGATTTCTCCATAATAGATGTTCTTTTCTTATATGAATTTCTCGTACTCATAAATTGCACAAAACTATTAAGTTTTCAAACTCCTAAAAGGAAAAAATATTAGAAAATAATTATGTCCAAATAAATTCAAGATGTCACGTGTAGAAAGCTGTCATGGTATGATATATAAATTACAGTAATGATATATATAAAATTATAGTTTATTGACTTCATATTTTCTCCCTATTATATGTTCTTTTCTTATTTGAGTTTCTTATATGCGAAAGTTGCATATAACTATTCAGTTTTCTAACTCTAAAAAAGTAAAAAAAATTGGAAAATAATCGTGCCTAAATAAATTCAGGAATAAAGAAAATAAAAGAGCAGAAGTAAACCATTTCTCTTCTCTCTCCACTGCAACCTTCCAGGTTTTTTTTATTCACTCCTTTTTTATTGTCTTCGCTGAGAATTTCTTAAAGTGAATACACTAAAATCTAAAATTAGCAAAATAATCTTGTTCATTTTGCACCGAACGACGACATGATCATGCGTGGTTATTTCGAGGTTGCGTGTTGTCGTTCTGCGGTCGAACAAGATTGTTTCAAGGTTGTGCAAATTAGAATTTCTGACAATCATTTTGATAATAAGATTTTTCGATTTTTTAATTTTATCATTGTTATCGTTTGCCGTTAATGTCCGTAGCCAATAATGTTGTACACGTTGGACGTGCATTTAGTGAGAATTTGGCATGATATCATTTATATGTATGCGCTGTTCGAAAGGAAAGACTTTTCGACGACACTCGAGTCAATGAACCTGCTTGGAGTCATATTCATTTGTCCTTTTTTTTCATTTATAGGAGACGTGTTCCACGCCTGTGAATAGTATTACCTACTAATACTATCAACTAAATGGAAGCATGTCTTATGCATGTACAAATTTTCTAAAACTCCATAATTTTTTATGCTCTCGAGTGTTTACTTTAGTACAAAAAGTTTAGCATAACAGGCAGAAATACATGTTTAAACGAGTAGAATATATTAGAGTAAAAAAGATTTTAGTTGACAAATTAGATAAAAAAAAATTATGTAGAATGTATAGTTGAGGAAATGGTAGATAAGAATGCCACAAGGAAAAATAAATAAATAGGAAGATTTAAAAATAAATATTACCTCAACAAGGACAATGTAGAAAAAAAGGTATTTATGAGATAACAATTGAAAGGATTGTGTAAGAAAAAAAAAAAGAGCTTAAATAGGGCAGAACAATTATTTTATGGGTGATATTCAAGAAAAGCTTTTTTGGCATCAACAATTATTTAGTATTTGAACAGAAGCACATTAAATATTACCCCAATCGACAA
This sequence comes from Artocarpus heterophyllus, assembly GCA_025403435.1. Lineage (NCBI taxonomy): Eukaryota > Viridiplantae > Streptophyta > Magnoliopsida > Rosales > Moraceae > Artocarpus > Artocarpus heterophyllus. The sequence goes on along the minus strand of CM046330.1, from coordinate 2,252,288 downwards.
CAACCTCAATGAACTGGCATCTCATGAAAAAACGACAATTACAACCCCCACCTAGAAAAGTTGGGCGTTATTGCAATTGGGGCCATCTCTTCTATTTCGAAGAGAAGATCAAAATGAATCTTATATAAATGACATGACTGGCAAAGAGAAGATCAAAATGTCCACTTTGGTACATTGGAAACAAGGACACGTTTTGTTTAAGACAATCCTATTTAACTTGGTAGATTATAACATCACTTCTAACAAAACAGTAAAATATAATCTAAAAAATACATTACATATTAAGCTAATGTCTATTTTTTTTATGAGTAACGAGATTATAACCTATAGAAGAAAAGTATTTTCTTTTGTTTGTGTAACATGAGAGAAAAGTAAGACAAGAATAAAGAAATTAAAAAGAGCAAAAATAAACCATTTTTCTTCTCTCTCCGCTGCATGCTTCCAGGTATTTATTTATTTATTTATTTACTTTTATTCTTTATTCACTTCTTGTTTTGTTTTGCTGAGAATTTATTAAAATGACTACTCCAAAACTTGAAATTAGCAAAATAACCCTGTTCATTTTGCATTAAACCTTTATAGAAGTATTTACATAAAGTGTCTGTTCTGAGCTTATTGAATCTAAATTTTTTACTTATAAACAATATTACAAATCTATCTGTTTTTTAAATTTTGCAGATTTGGATAAACAATTTTTGGCATTTTATTTCCATTACCATATTGGTAGTATGTGAATGATTTGCTGATTTGAACAATTGTCATCCAATTTTATGCCCAAATTTAGGTAATCTTAATATGGGTTTTTTTTTTCTTTTTTTCTTTTTGCTTCATTTGATCAATTTCAATTACACGTTGACTTCACGTGTGTAAACTTTTATGACACGGATTTTTTATTCTTTACTATTAAAATATGGTTTTCGTTGCTTAGATTTGATTAATTATATTAAATTGACTTTAGTAAGTGTTTATTCACATTATGCTCTAGTTTTCTAACTCCAAAAGGAAAAAAAAAAAAAAAAGACTTGGAAAATTATTATGTCTAAATAAATTCAAGATGTCAAGTGTAAAAAACTGCTATGGTCATTAACATAATGATATATAAATTACGGTAATAATATATATAAAATAATTTTTATAATCTTCAAGATTTCTCCATAATAGATGTTCTTTTCTTATATGAGTTTCTTGTACGTGTAAGTTGCACATAACTATACAACTTTCTAACTCCAGAAAAGAAAAAGAATTTAGAAAATACTTATGCCCAAATAAGTTCAAGATGTCATTATAGCAAGCTGTCATTGTCATTATCATGATGATATATAAACTACGAGATTGATATATATATATAAATTTTTTTTATAGTCTTCATGCTTTCTCCATAATAGGTGTTCTTTTCTAATATGAATTTCTCATACTTATAAAATGCTCAAAACTATTCAGTTTTCTAACTCCAAAAATGAAAATAATTGGAAAATAATTACGCTCAAATAAATTCAAGATGTCATGTATAGAAAACTGTCATGGTCATTGCTATAATGATATATAAATGATAGTAATAATACATATAAGATTATAGTTTATAGACTTCATAATTTCTCCCTAAAATATGTTCTCCCTATAATGATATATAACTGTCATGGTCATTGCTATAATGATATATAAATATTTTTATTCTACACGGAACAAATGTTTTTAATTAATAATTAAATTTTAATAACCTACATAAAAAAGCACACTACACAAATATATTGATCGTTTTCCTTCTTCTTTTTCCCCCTATTTTGTCTAATCAGTATAATTAGCAATTTATTATGAAACGTCCGAATTTATTTCATTAACCACGTTTCAATAAGGAAATTACAGGGGATGAATTTTTTTCTGTTACAATTTAAGGCTATAGTAGTCTTTATATATTCTCCAGAAGATTTTTTTGCAATAATATTAATTTGTGGAAAATTTTAGATATTGAACACTTGTCTAAATCATCCAACCAGTCTATGATCGTGCGGGGTTGTTTCAAGATTGGTCGTTGTCGTTTTGCTGAGAAAGATTTTCGATTTATCTTATTTTACAAATCTCCCTATTTTTTTATTATTATCTTTTGCCATGAATGGTCCGTAGCCAATGATGTGCTAGACGTTGGACGTGTGTTTAGTGGAATCATGTCATAACTCACGTGTGAATTGTACGAAATGAGAGACTTGTCTACACGACTCTCAAGTCACTGAACTCGCTTTTGGCGCCATATATCATTTGTCCATTTTCAAACCATATTTTGGAAAATTTTTAGCATTTCTCAACCAACCTATTAGCTGTTTATTTAAGGACAAACTAGCGCTAATTATATTGCAAACTAATTAATATCATATCAAATGTAACAAAGCAACTGTGAGAAATCACCGAGCAAAATATAGTGAAAAGAGAAGAAAGAAAAGGAATGCTAAGATTTCTTATCATTGCAATTGCAGAAAAATACTATACTCAATTTCCTAAATTAAGATTACGTACGTGTGTTTTGTATAGGATGCAAATTCTACTTAGTGTTTGACAGTTAGTTGTCCACACCACTTTCTTAGTTATAAACAATATAAAGCTTTCACATACTACAACAACAACAAAAAAATCACTACAATATAAAACTATCACATGCTACAGTAAAAACAGTTTAACCAACAGTTCTCACCACCCTCTCAAACACCCTCAAGAAAGTATAATTTTAAAGCAAATCTATTCCTATTATTTTAAATAATCCAAATCTTTATGTAAATGGCATAAATCCTAATGTAAATCTAAATAATTCTAACAAAAACTAAAAGGATAAAATAAACCCAACTCTCATATTTTTTACATATAAAAGTAGACATAACCTTATTAAAGACATTAAGTCACACCACTTATTAGTAGATCTTCTAAGATGGTAGTCCAAACTTTTAAAAAGCCCAATTTTTTTGGCGCTCAAGAAAATAGATTAGACTCACAAGTCCCTTTTTTCGTCTTCTTTCATATCATCTTAGTAATATTATGGCGCATAAATTAAAATGTTCTAAATGACATGACATTGTTATTGATGTGATATGATTGTTTGCTTGACATTACATTTTTATTATACATTGCTATAAGGACATGAAATGAGGCAGGAACAAGGAAAAACGAATGGGAGAGAGTGAGAACTACTGGTTTGTAATTTAGTTCTTGTAGATGTGAAATTTCAACTAAATGATTCAATGTTTCAAGAGAAGATTAAAATGAATCTTCTCTACATGACATGATTGGCATAGAAACAGTCAGTTAGCTTTCGTAGTTTAACTGTGGGAGAGAGACGTGTCTAATTAGCTACAGTACTGGAGACGGACCAGTTTTGTTTATAAAATACGAGAGATAGAAGACAAGCAGAACAAAGAAATTGAAAGAGCAGAAGAAAACCATTCTCTTCTCTCTCCATTGCAAACCTCAAGGTTCTTTTATTCTCTCCTTGTTTTATTTTGTTATATTTTATCATGTCTTTAGCCAATAATCCATACGGTTAAGGTCATTTGGTTAATATTATTTTTCTCAACTCTGAACATACATATTTTGCAAATATCTGGTTTTTCTGTCAATAAGTGTCAATTCTATTTTTTTTGTTTCCAGAGGCATAGTTTGTTGCTAATTCTTTGCTATTAACTATTGCTTGTTGGTCACTAGGAAAAGATCATTAACTTCGACGAAATGTCTGAAAAGGAAGTTGGCAAGGCTACAAGTCATCTTCCAACAGCAATTGAAGAGCACAAATCCAATGATTCGGTCATAATTGACATTCCGGAACGCCTGGACCGTGGGGTGTGTTCTAAGTGTTGCATCCGGAGGGTTCCTAGGACGCTCCGAAGGGTGAACGAAGAGGCATACACTCCCCAATTTGTTTCCATTGGCCCCTTTCACCATGGCAAGCCAGAACTGCTTGGCATGGAAGACCACAAGGGGAGATATTTTGTTGAGTTCTGTAGACGTACCCGAAAAAGCCTGGCTGATCTCAAGCAATTCACTCGCGATCAGCACCAAGAAGTACTGCAGAATTATGCAGGTACCATCACGGTGGAGGGGGACGCCTTCGTTGACATGGTTCTGGTAGATGCCTGCTTCATCATTGGACTCTTCTTGAGGAACATGGAGATCCACCAAGACGATTACATACTTAATACAACCTTGATGAGGAGTGGCATAACGCTGGACTTGATCATGTTCGAAAATCAGCTTCCTTATGCCTTTCTGTTGCAGCTATATGACTTTGCTAAGCCTAAGATCCAACTGCCTAATTTGGAGGCCACCAGCGATTCCACAGAAAATAAGCGGATTACAGAAGACGACCCTTTAATAACTCATGAAAACCAGAAAGGAAATGCAAGCTTTTATTCCTTTATTGAGCTCACCTGCAACTTCTTTTATCCCTTTATTAATCTCACCTGCAACTTCTTTCCTTATACTGAAGGTAAAGAATCAAAAGTGTTTGAAATAAAGCATTTCACAGATTTGGTCAGACACGTTCTTTGTCCAACGAAAATCCTTCATTCCACAGATACTGGTGAGGAATCAGAAGGGACTGGAAGAAAGCATTTCATGCATTTGGTCAGACCGGTTCTTTGTCGTAAGAAAACTTTGCCATCTGATTACTTGTTAAGTCATCTCTGTTCTGCAAAAAAAATGGATGCAGCAGGGGTGCAATTTTTTAAGTCTAAAAATTCTGGCTTTGAAGAGTTAGACATAAAGGCATCTAATTTGTTCGGCATACCATGTTTAAAATCTACACGGCTAGGTCTTCCCGAATTTCATGTAGACGATAACACAGAATGCCTTCTTAGAAACCTCATGGCATTAGAACAGTGTCTATACCCACAGAAGACCATTTGCAACTACATTTGTCTTCTGGATCAACTGATAAACGATACTGAAGATGTCGATTTGCTGGTTGAGAAGAAGATCGTGACAAACTTGCTTGGAAGCAATGTTGAGGTTGCCAATTTGGTTAACAAACTAGGTGATGGAATTGTTTATGATGATGAATTCTACAAAGAGGTGTGTCAGAAGCTGAATGCTCACTGTAATAATTGGTTACATCGAACTAGCGCCACGATTAAAAAGGTCTATTTCAAGGATTGTTGGACAGGCAGTACTGCTATAGTTGGATTTTTTGTCCTGCTTTTCTCCATCTGCGCAACTATTAAGGCGCTTTTCTTCCATTAAGGTCTTGTGTTGAGTCGATTGTTAGTTGTTATTATTATTATTTTCCTGGGCTAATGATGTTTTTCCCCTTGTAATCAATGTCCTGTACGTCTTTGCTTCTTATCTCATTCTACTATATAGTTCTAGCTGTCTTTGACGAAAAAGTTTGGATGTGTAATAGAGTACTTTTCTTCTTCGTGTAATATATTCTAAAATAAAAGAGCAAATGCTATGTTTGTGATTTCTTCGCTTCCCTATCTAATTTTCCTTCGCTTTGTCTTCACTCAAGCTGCCTATCAAGTTCCGTTGTTGACACCAGTCAAAATCATCTTCTTCTTTTTTTCTTTAGTTTTAAATTTCTCTTTCAAATTTTTAATTTAGAAATCACAATGTAGAATTGAGTTCTAATTTTTCCGAAGTTACAAGACGCAGAGGACACCAACACGGCAGAATATAAAATGGAAAAGAAAAATGTGAAAAATCGACAGAGGTGTGGAAACGACATCTAGAGCAGGAGAAACAGAATTAACAAAACAAAAATATCATGGAAATACGACGACAAACTATGACAAGTTATCCTGAAAACGGCAAAGACCTAAACGACATCAACTGTTAAATGACAAGACCTTAGAATATATCAACCAATCCAGTGAACTATGAAATTTGAAAACGACATCACCTAGAAATGCAAAGATAAAGAAAGACGGTGCCATCATAAAACGGCAAAAACATTATAAAACGATAAAGCACAACATAAAGTAGGACATTTAAAGGACAAAGAATTAAAAGGAAACAAGCTGAACCACATCATTTGTAAACGGCAAGAAAATTTTAAGACGACATCGCATGGAAAAGTAAAACACATGTAATGATGATAATATCATAAACCGAAAAGGGGAAAAAAAAAGAAAAGAAAACACTAGAAGAACGATATTACTCTGATGACGAACTCAATGAACCGATGAAAAACCGATAAATACAACGCCCACCTAGAAAATCACATTAATACAAAAACAACAATGACTTGACAAACGAGAAGAATGGAAAAAAACTAGGAAAACGAAAACTGAAAAATGAAAGAAGACTACAACCAGGGAAACGACTAAGATCTAAAGAAACGACACGAACGGGAAAAAGAAAAAAAAGGGCTTCTGGCTTTAAAAACCTTTATGTCAACCTTAAAAGTCAACAGACTTGACACTAGTGAAAATAACATTAACGTGGCATTTAAAATCTTACTTGAAACTATATTTTGCAACTCTAATCACATGTTCAAATATTATAAGGAAAAAATATTGCAGCACTCTCTTCCCTATTGGGAGTAATAGTTAGTGCCTGTAATTCTGTTGCAGTTAGTTTCAGTCAAAACGTGTTATAACTACTTACACGTGTAGCTTGCTATTTGACAAGTATGCAACTTGTACTCTAGTATTTAAACTATTGTAAAGCTTTCATTCAATGAGAATTGAATCAGTTCAAATCCAAAACTCTCTTTCAGATTGTATTTTCTTTCTTTTCTTGATAACCAAATATGGTATCAGAGCTGGTGACGGAAAACTCATCGAAGACGGCCATTAATGGTGGAGCAAGCTCAAGTTCTTCTGGCTTGTCAAATCGTTTCGTTCTTGTGTCATTTCCTCAAAGCTAGATCAGAATAATTTTTTTATCTGGTGCAAACAAGTTTTCATGTCACCAAAGGCTTCGGCTTCAGCCTTTTCTATCTAGCATTCTTACCATATCAGTAGAGATACTGGTAAGGAATCCGAGAACAGCTTAAGTTATCTCTGTTCTGCAAAAAAATTAGATGCAACAGGGAGGCAACTCGTTCGGTCTGTAAATTGTGAAGTAAACCCTCATGAAAAAGAAAAAGAAAAAAAAATTCCTGCCTTAGACCCTCAAAAAAAAAAAAAAAAAAAAAGCAACAATCCTGAATCAAAAGCTCAAAAAAAAAAAAAAATCCTAACTTCAAGCTCAAAAAAGCAACAATGCTACAGTAGTTTACTACAATATAAAGCTCTCACTTGCTACAGTATTTAAGTTCTAACTTTAAGTTTCAATTGATTTTTCAAACACACCCTTAAAGTTTTCTATAGTAGTTTCTTACGGTATAAATCTCTCACATACTACAGTGTTCAAGTTCCAACTGATTTCTCAAATACACTCTTATAGCCTGTTTGGCAAAGTTGGTTCTAACTAACTTTTCATTTAAGAACAGTGTAAAGCTCTCACATGCTATAGTAAAAAAAAAAAGTTGCTATAGTGTAAAGCTCTCACATACTACAGTGTTTAAAGTTCTAACTAATAGTTTTAACTATCATGTTAAATACCCTATTAATTGGTTTCCACCAAGTTCTAGAAGAGAAAGCTGGCTAAGTTTATCGAGGTTTGGAATCGGACTGGTCAAATGATTGTCATCCAAATACATGGAACCACTTAATTGGTTTGAGAAAGTTGGCTAAGTTTACCGAATGAAGAAGGAATAGGCCCTGAAAAGTTGCATGCACGAATATAAAACACCATTATTCATGTGCAAATCAAGTACTTGTGGTTTTGGCAACTGGAAAATTTTGGTAGGAAATTCACCATGTAGTCCACAATTATCTAGTCTGATCTCAAAGAAGAAAAATGTAATATTCAAGAAAATTCATTTGTTTAAATCAAGAATTAAGATTTATATAATGAATTTCATTAGCAAAATTTCATATTCAGTAATTATAAAAGTATATGACAAAAGTATAATGAAATTTCATGTGCATTTTGTGTGCAATTCTAAATGAATTAAGGTAAATTTTAATATGTACAAACTACAAAATTTGTTAAGTGCCTAAAGAGGCAAATTTAATGTCATTTACGTCATGACAATTTAATTATGTGACAAAATATGCACACATAAGCTTAAAAAAAATCATACCAAAGTCCTAATCAGTATAAAAGTCGACAGTATACCATACAAATAAGGTGGTATAAATATTTATGTTAGCAGTCCACCCAATGATAGCACTCAATATACAAAGTCACTCAAGACAATCTAATTAGCAACACAGTAGAATTATATAGTATTAGTTTCCACACAATTAGGTGAACTACTAAGTATGAGAACATAGTGTATAGGGATATTTCTATACTAATAAATAAAATATCTCCTTCAAACTACGTTTTCAGAACAAGAAAACACAATTATCTAAGTGTACTTTGTTCTTATCCATCATGGACCTCAAAAATTGGGCAAATCTCTCCCAAGTTTCTCTATAGAATCCGAATTTCCAAAAGGGGTTTTTAGCAAATTCTTGTTGCAACTAAATCCCCAAGATCAACCCAAAAAAAAAAAAGCAAACACAATAAACGACAACTATTTCAATAAGTGACATGATGCAACACAATAGACGATATTTAGAGAAAAGTTTAAACATGTGGTCCCTGTGAAACGTAACAGGCAATAAAACAGAAAAATGAGTGCTTGGTTTTTTTGAACTTGTAATCAAGCCTCAATCACCTTCGCTTTCATCTAAATCAATAAATTTGCGACAGAAATATAGTTAAACGACAAGCCACGAGAATGTGTGTTTCTTCTTTTCCCTATCGCAGTGATTGTGGAAAATCCCCTATCAGCAATGGAATCATACTTTACATAAAAACGACATAACGAAGATAATAATGTAAACTAACAACATTAACAGGCCGGTTGAAAATCAGCAGAAAAAGACAAAGTGACACAAAAGTATGACATGAATAAATGACTATTACCAAAATAAACGACGACAATAAACTTGTTAAGCGGGTATGCGAATAAAAATCTCGAAAAATGGAACCATGAAAATAAACGATAACAACAAAGATAAAACCGCAATATTATTGTTGACATAATGACAACAATAATTTTAAAAAAAAAAATCTCAATCAACAGCTCGAGGAAAAAAAAAAAAGAGATGAAAAATAAAAAACGACAACAAGAACCTAAACAAAAAACATCAACAATATTAACGGAAAAAAAAACTTTTTAATTTTAAAAAAATTTAAACTTTTAGTTTCAAGCGTACATCAACAGTCACCAAACTTTTAAGCTTTTGTTTTTGGCCATTTTGTTCCGTGACACTACAATTGATGAAGTTAGTTAAATTTTCATAAAGATAATGGCATCTCAGTGAGATTTTACAAAAAACATCATTGTTACAGAAATCCCTAGAACATTTTGAGAAACGACAATAAACAATATCAACGTTCGACAGGTGCAATGAAAATCACATAGATAACGTATTAACGTTTCACCCACCATCTTTGCAGCTTTATTGCCTTGCCCAAATTGGTCTAAATTAGAAGAATTGCGACAATAACATAGATAAACGACAAGCCAAGAGACTGTCACCGTGCTTCTTCCCAAGCATAGTCACGGTGGAGCAAATTCCCCATCAGGCATAGAATCGGACATTACATTATTTAAAGTTGACAAAAATAAGATAATAAGGTGAATAAGCAACATCAACAGGCCGAGTGAAATTTGAAAATCAACAGAAGATGACAAAATGTAACCGACAAAAATATGGGAAACAAAAACAATCTAAATAAACGACTCTATTTCAATGTACGACAACAAACTGGTTAAACGACGTTAATACTATAAAAGCACAATAATATTAGATCATAAACGACACATTAATCTAACATGAACATTAACAATAACCTTGGAAAGGGACACGCTAACCACTCCAATTTTTTTCCAAGGAACATTAACTCCGCATTTTTTTAATTTTCTTACTTTTCTAATTTTGGTCACTGAAAATTTGTCCCTTTTTTTTCTTTTCTTTCTTTTTTTAAGCTTCATTTCCATTCGACGGCTTGGAAATTTGGCAAAACAGAAGAAGAAGAAGAAGAAGCTTTCTTTTGTATTACTCAATTAGAACTATAAGCATTAGTTAAAAAAAAAAAAAAGTGATAGAAATTTTGACAAGTAAAAAAACTAAAAGCAGATTCGATTCTCTCGGTATTACACCGCCACTATAATAATTTTGTTTCTTTTAAGAATCCTGCAAGTCACTCTAGATCCAGAATGTTCTAGATGCAATGATTCAACTGTTAATTTGGTAAATTAACTTAGAGAAAATAAAAAGAGTAATTACAATAGATGCCATAAAAGGTTTTTAACTGTCAAAACAATTTCCTCTATATTAAGAACAGTTAGTTATTACCTCTAGCCAATGCATTTGGCGTTTCCCTCTCGTATCCCCAAGAAAGTATATACATAAACAAAAAAGAAGTATAGTTACTACTTAAATATCAAGAAGTCAACAAACAACAGAAATTAATACAAGCAAATGTAATTAATAAGTAGACCAAGACTATAACCTTTTGCTAGTCAGACTTCAATTTACAAGTAAATTTAGCACAATATTCCAATATAAAATGATATTCATTGATTTATTTTGTGCATACAGTGCAAAAGCTAAATACAAAAAGAACCATAAAAAGCATTCGTCTATATGAGACATAGCCATAACATGAAACAAAAAAGCAAACAAAGTTGACAAATTCATATACCAAATTTTATACATCAACTGGATCAACATTTTCCATATAGTACAGTGAAAAGCGCAAGTGTCTCCACTAAAAAACTGTACAGAAGGAACATGTCATTCCAATCAGCAAATAAAATTTGATAACCGATCCAATGACTGAATAATAATGATAGGGAAACTGAATTATATGAAGATAGTACGCAAACAATGAATCTATGGTTATTTTTAAACATGAAATACTAATCCTCAAAGGCATTTAAAGAAAAGAATTAGTTTAAACTTGAAAATAAGAAATTTGTTTATAGTAAGAACAAATGTTTAGGACAAAGAAGAAGAAATTGGAGGTTATTTCTGATTATTACCTTTTCTTGCCATCATTTGCCTCTTCGTAGCCCCTCATTTTGGAAAGTACAAACATGAACAAAGAAATTAAAAAAAAAAAAAAACTTAGTAGGATCTAATATCAAGAAGTCAACGGTAAATAGAAATTAAAAAAGAAAAAGAAAATTAGTACACACACTGAGCAAAAATAACAGTGCAAAAAAGGGGACTATAACCTCATAGGTTTAGTTTAGTTAGATGGTAATTTGAATGAAAATGGTATTTATTTATTCCAAACGCATCAGATTTAGTAGATTTGTTACAATCATTATCACAGAGATTGGGAATTAAAAAATTATCTTATTCCACCTTTCAATATATTACAGCAGCCTCTTATAGGCCAAGAATGAGAACAACCTAAAAGGAAGGTTTATCCCTAATCAATCAGTTGACAAATCTGCCTATAATTAGTAACCTAATCAATCAGCCTATATATAGTACAGAATCATAAAGATATACATTGACTAAATCAAGAATTTATTCTTAGAATCACTCAATATTCTCCGACACTCCCCCTCAAGTTGGAGAATAGATGTTTTCTATTCCCAGCTTGCCGATAATTCTCTGAAATGTGTGGTTGGCTAATCCTTTTGTTAGTACATCTGCTAATTGTCCTCCTGTAGAGACATATGGAGTGCATATTAGTCCACTATCAAGCTTTTCTTTTATGAAGTGTCGATCGATATCAACGTGTTTGGTGCGATCATGTTGTACCGGATTATGCGCAATATTGATGGCTGATTTGTTGTCACAATACAACTTTATCGGCTTTTCAACTGAAATTCCAAGAGCCTTTAGAATTATTCCTAACCATAACAATTCACAAATCCCTAAAGCCATGGCACGAAACTCTGCCTCTGCACTTGATCTTGCGACTACTGGCTGCTTTTTGCTCCTCCATGTGACCAGGTTTCCACCTAGGAATGTACAATAACCTGAGGTTGATCTCCTATCTGAAACTGATCCCGCATAGTTTGAATCTGTGTACTCTTCTAAGTTCATACTAGCCCCCTTCTTGAAGAGTAATCCTCATCCAGGACTCAACTTCAAGTATTGAAGAATTCTATTGACCGCTTGGAGATGGGCTTCTTTTGGGTTTTGCATATATTGACTCACAATCCCGACGGCATAAGCTATATCAGGTCTTGTATGCGAAAGATAGATTAACTTACCAACAAGTCTCTGGTACATTCCTCTGTCTACCGGTTCATCATCAACAGCTTCTCCAAGCTTGTGATTCGGCTCAATGGGTGTTTCAACTGGTCTGCAACCTATTTTTCCTGTCTCCTTCAACAAGTCAATCACATATTTTTGTTGTGAAATAAAGATTCCTTCCTTTGAATGGGCAACTTCGATTCCTAGGAAGTACTTTAGCCTGCCAAGATCCTTCATCTCGAATTCCTTGGATAACTTAGCCTTAAGTACCTCTCTCTCCTTTCAGTCATTCCCAGTGACAACGATGTCGTCTACATATACAATAAGTGCCGTAACTCCCCCTGAAGCAGAAAACTTTATGAATAGAGTGTGATCACCTTGGCTCTGTTTATATCCCATTGTTAACATCGCTCTTGTAAATCTGCCGAACCATGCTTTCGGTGACTGCTTCAATCCGTATAATGCCTTTTTCAATTTGCACACCATATTTTCTCCACCGGTACTAAATCCTGGTGGGGTCTCCATATAGATTTCTTCTTTGAGATCTCCATGCAGGAATGCATTCTTGACGTCGAACTGCTGCAAAGTCCACTCAAAATTAGCTACTAAGACAACAAAATTCTTACTGTATTCATTTTTGCCACTGGGGCAAAAGTTTCTTGATAGTCCACTCCAAAGGTCTGAGTATAGCCCTTCGCCACCAGTCTCGCTTTATACCTCTCAAGAGTCTCATCTACATTGTACTTTAAGGAGAACACCCATTTGCATCCTACTAGTTTTTTTCCTTTCGGTAGCTTAACCACTTCCCACGTTTTGTTCTTCTCAAGTGCGTCCATTTCAACTTCCATAGCATGTTTCCATTCCTCACTGCTTAATGCCTCAGATAATGTTTTGGGAATGGTTACTGTATCTAAGTGGACAAGAAAGGTCTTATGTGTGGTAGATAATTTGTCAAAGGAGACAAAGTGTGAGAGTGGATGTTGTGTGCACTGTTGGGTACCTTTTCGAACTGCAATGGGTAACTCTAATTCCTTTTTGTCAAACATAGGAACGGGAGAGTTTACCTGGATGGTGTTTTTCTCTTGAGTAATTTCTTTTCCAAGTTCAGGCTCCGACTCATGGGCTCGCCTTAGATCAGTTCTGTACTCCTTCCTTCGTGAGTAAACTTGGAGTGGTTTGATGACTTTCGGGTTAGCCGGTCTTGGGGAGTTTTGAGAAAGTATCTGTGATTGAGGCTCAGGGGATATTACGACTATATTTTCGGGAGGTGATTGAGACTTTTCGGGAGGTGATTGAGGCTCAAGGGTATCTGTGGTAGTTTTTTCAGTTGAAGCAGGAACAAGTATCTGTGATTGTTCATTTACAACTAAATCCTGGTGAACATGTGGAGGATCAGATACAAGGAGGTCCTAAACATCATCATTCTTCTCATCATAGGTAAATGTTATCTCCCCTTGAGGAGGAGAATGATGGAAGAAATTATCACTTTCAACAAATGTGACATCGTTGGAAATATAAGTTTTTCAGGTAGATGGATGATAGCATTTGTAGCCTTTTTGAGTTGAGGAGTATCCTATGAACACACACTTAAGAGCTCGAGGATCTAGCTTGCTTCGACTGTGAGCATGGATATGAACAAACACGACACACCCAAATACCTGTGGAGGTAGTCTATTTGGAGTTTGGAAATCTAGAAAGTGATGTGAAAGTGTTTCCCATGGACTCTTGAAACTCAACACTCTAGAGGGTAATCGATTGATAAGATGTGTGGCAGTGAGAACGGCTTCCCCCCAAAGGTATTTAGGAACATTTTTTTGAAAAAGTAGGGCCCGGGTAGTTTCAAGAAGATGGCCATTTTTCCTTTCTGCCACTCCATTTTGTTGAGGTGTGTCAGTACATGTGGATTCATGAATTATTCCTTCCTTGTTAAGAAATGGGGATAAATTTTGGTTAAAATACTCTCTCCCATTATCTGTCCTCACCTTTTTTATTTTTACCCCAAATTGTGTTTTTATCATATTATGAAAAATTGGGAAAATTTTTGCCACATCAGATTTTTGTTTCATGAGAAAGACCCAAGTCACCCTAGTACAATCATCAATGAAAGTAACAAACCATCGTGCCCCAGAAAAATTAGCAACCCTTGATGGACCCCACACATCACTGTGTATCAAATAGAATGAAAACATTGATTTATTATTACTTGGAGAGAAAGAAACACGGTTATGTTTAGCAAATTCACAAGTTTCACAATGAAGCTGGTTTAAGTTGATATTTTTAAACAAGGAAACATAACACTCGATGTTCTAAAAGAAGGATGGCCGAGCTGCAAGTGATGAAGAAAAATTTGATTTTTATTCATGTTGGAATCTGACAAAAGGAGAGATGGATAACCAACCCCAGCATTCACCTTTCCACTTTCAAGCTTGAGATGATAGAGTCCATCTCTTTCCTCAGCAAGCCCAATCGTCTTCCCCGTTGCTTGGTCCTGAAATACACACGAGTTTTTTGAAAAAATGATACTACAGTTCATATCTTTAACAACTTGTTTCACAGAGATCAGATTTGTTGTTAATTTGGGCACGTGCAAAACATTTTTTAGGGAAAAGGTTGGTCCTAAAGATACACTCCCTTGGCCGGCTACAGTAATTGGTGTTCCATCAGCTATGGTGATCTTTTTGTTACTAGGACAAGGGTTGTAAGTGGAAAAAATATAGGACAAGTTGGTCATGTGGTCGGTTGCACCCGAATCAACAATCCAAGAATGGGCTGTGGCATTATCTGAGACACTAAAAACATGTGAGTTTAGGGACATACCAGAAAGTGCCAATGAACAGGCACCTGATGGTTTCTCAAGTGAATCAAGGAGTGATCTGAGTCGTTCGATGTCCTCCTTGTTGAATTCTCTCCCATTGGAATTTGGCTGTTCTATAGAATTGCTGATGTTTGTCTGCGCAGCATGGGCTTGTCCCTTTTGTTGCCAATTTCTTCCTCCAAAACTACGGTTGGGCTGATTGTGGTTCTGTGGCTTCCCATGTAGCTTCCAGCAATTCTCCTTTGTATGGCCAGTTTTTTTGCAATAGTTACATACAAGATTATTTTTACCTACTCCTTTTGAATCAGCCTTTTTGTTCTCTGTAGCACCGGTTGTTGTAATAGCAGTTGTACTCCTCTCTGTGCCTTGTTGATTGGAACAGGTTGTAAGTAGAGCAGATCCCTCCAAAGGCTGCATCTCCAACATGACTCCCCTCCTGCTTTCTTCAGCACTAATGGTTGCAATTGCCTCGTTTAATGAACAAATTCCTTTGCCTAAAATCTGGATTCTTACGGGATCAAATTCTGTATTGAGCCCGGCCAAAAAATCATAAGTTCTTTCCTTCTCAATGAACGCCTTTAGTGCAGCAGCATCCTCACTGTTTTTCATCTCGAGAACCTGGTAATAATCCAACTCGTGCCACAAATTTTTTAACTGATTTGCATAGTCGGTTACAGACTTGTTACCTTGTTTTGTTGCAGCAATCTTTACCTTGATTTCGAACACTTGAGCAGCGTCATCTACTTTGGAGTAGGTCTGCCTAATTGCTTCCCATATCTCCCGGGCTGTGGTTAAAAACATAACTGTGTCACTAATTTCGGGTACCATAGCATTCCATAGCCATGACATAACCATCGAATCCTCTTCATCCCAAGCAGTGAATTTTGGGTCTCCCTTCTTAGGCCCTGTTCCGAGGAGGTGACTGAGCTTGCCTTTTCCCTTCAAGAATGTTCACACATACTGGGACCACTTCAAATAATTTGTGCCATTCAATCTATAGGCAGTTTGCACGTTTTGCAGGTCTCCAAGGGCTGACTGAACCACGGGCTCCTCTGGCTGGGCACTGTTTTGTGAGACTTCAGACATCCGGATCTGTCCTTCAGGAATGACCAACTACAGGCAGCAAGAACCACCAACCACAGGCAGTGTTGACTTCTCCTTGAGAGGAAAAAAAAAAAGATGATCAGGGGTGAGACAACTTATCTAGCAACGAAGACTGAAAAAAATATGCTCTGGAACACAGTGACAAAGACTGAAAAAATGCTCTGTTTTGTTCTCAGAAAACAGAGCAAGAACAGAGCACAAAGAAGAAGGTTGTGAAATCCAAACGTTTCAATTCCCAGGGAAAGCTTAAGGCTCGGATACCATATCACAGAGATTGGGAATTAAGAAATTATCTTATTCCACCTTTCAATATATTACAGCAGCCTCTTATAGGCCAAGAATGAGAACAACGTAAAAGGAAGGTTTATCCCTAATCAATCAGTTGACAAATCTGCCTATAATTAGTAACCTAATCAATCAGCCTATATATAGTACAGAATCATAAAAATATACATTGACT
This sequence comes from Artocarpus heterophyllus, assembly GCA_025403435.1. Classification (NCBI taxonomy): domain Eukaryota; kingdom Viridiplantae; phylum Streptophyta; class Magnoliopsida; order Rosales; family Moraceae; genus Artocarpus; species Artocarpus heterophyllus. The sequence continues at coordinate 2,235,667 of CM046330.1, read as the reverse complement.
AAATCAAGAATTTATTCCTAGAATCACTCAATATTCTCCAACAATCATTACGTTCACTAAAAATAAAAAAGTAGCCATATAAGTAAATAAGAAAGACAAATGAAGGAATATAACCTTGATGGTAATCGGATTTTAATTGACAAATAAATTCAGTACAATGAAAATGGTTTTCTTTAGTTTACTTGTGTATGGTGTAAATGTTAAATAGAAAAATAAAATCATCAAATAGTTCTAAAAAGACATAACCAAAACATGAAATAACAGAGCAAATAAAATCACCAAATTCATTTATCAACTTGATCAATATTTTCCATGCGCGACATTGAAAAGCACAAGTGTCTCCACCCAAAAAACTGTACCACAAGGAACATGTTGTTCCATTGAGTAAACAAAATCTGATAGCTGATTCAACGACTGAATAGTATTAACATGAGATGATGAATTGTGTGTGAAGCCAGAAAGCAAACAAGTAATCTATGGGTATTTGAACCCTGAAACACAACTCCTCAAAGGCATTTCAAGAAAAGAAATAATCTTCAATTGACAACAATAAATTCATTCATATCAAGAAAATGCTTAAAACAAAGAACAAATTAGAGAAAATTCTGATTATTACCTCCACTTTGGATCGAGAGATGATCGAGAACCACTTCGGCAATTGAACTGTTTATCCTTTCCTTGCATAAGAGCTCCAAAAAGGACTAGCCGTTAAATAGACAAAGCCCATTTATGCACAAATTGAGACATTAGAGAACATAAATTAGGCAAAAAAAAAGTTTGCCTTGCACAGGCTCACGTGTATAAAAGTTTGCAAGTCTCTAGCACCGATAAGATCTGTACTAAAAATTTATTGATAACGACTCATTGGTTTTGAGAGGTCCCTTCTGTGCTGATCCAGACAAGGATCAACTCACAATCATGCAATTGAACAACAATTTGGATAAAAAGAAAACAATATACAAAAAGTTACTTGTTCCTGAAAAATAAAATAAAGTAAACAGACGTTCCCGGAACAAAATTAAATCTCTGTAACCAACACTGGGATTTCTGCGCAGGTAGAAATTATCTATTAAGATGGATCATTATTTTAGAAAGTTTAAAATACAAGTGAGAGGACCACGTTAAAAAGAATAATCAGTTACCTGCCAGAGATCGACACTTTGTTTCTAGGTGGATATTTACATGTTTGTTGATCACGACTTCCCCTTTAAACTGAGCAACAACACATGCCGCATAGTCTTGTCAGATATAAATCAACCTACATAAAAGCACAATATTTTAAAAACAAGGAAACACTTTAATTCTAACATAAAGGTAAGGTAACTTGTTAATTTTTCCCCCAAACCTCGATTCCTTTTTGCCAAGTGCAAATCTAGCTCCATGGAAAAATCTATTGCGATGCCATAAACCTTTTCAGAGTTTCGTTGTGGATTTGAAATAAAATAGAGCTTTTAGAATAAGCTTCGATAATTCTATTGATAATGTCTGGGAGCCTTATATCGATTACAATAATCAATCAAAAAAGGAAAATAATTCTAGAGAAGGAAACAAAAGACAAAACAACAAAAATAATAAATAGCAAAAAACAAACATCCTCTAAATCAGGGAAAATAAAAAATCTAATCTATTTTCCAAATATACTATGGTGATAGCTATCACTTTGACTTTTGAAACCTAATATTCCAACACTCCCCCTCAAGCTGGTGAATAGATATCTATCATTCCCAGCTTGTTCACCAAGGTTTCGAATCTCGACTTTGGCATTCCTTTTGTGAGAACATCAGCTTCTTGTTGAGTAGTGGGGACATAGGACAAATCAATCACACCCTCTTCAATTTTTTCTTTGATAAAATGCCTATCAATTTCCACTTGCTTGGTTCTATCGTGATGAACAGGATTGTGTGCAATACTTATGGCTGATTTACTATCACTGTATATTCTCATTGGAGTTGTTTCATGAATCTTCAAGTCTTCTAGTAACCTTTTCAACCATAGAAGTTCACACATTCCAAGAGCAATTGCTCTAAATTCAGCTTCAGCACTGCTACGAGCCACTACAGCCTGCTTCTGCTTCTCCAAGTCACGAGATTTCCCCAGACCTTAGTACAATACCCTGATGTGGATCGTCTGTCTTCGCGTGAACCAACCCAGTCTACATCTGTGAAAGCCTCTATATTCTTGTTCTCAGTCTTTTTGAACAAAAGACCTTTTCCCCGACAACCCTTCAGATACTTCAGTATATGATTAACTGTGTCTAAGTGTTGCTGGGTTGGATCACGCATATACTAACTCACAGCACTGACTGCAAATGCTATATCAGGTCGGGTCAATGATAGATAGATAAGCTTTCCAACAAGTCTCTGGTAACTCTCTTTATCCACCAATTTTTCCCTTTTTTCACAATGGTCTTTCCAATTAACTTCGAGAGGAGTAGTGGCTGGCTTGCTCCCAAGTTTTCCTGTTTCTTGTAACAAATCTAAAGTGTATTTTCTCTAGGAAATGAAAATGCCTTTAGTGCTTCTGGCAATTTCCATTCCTAAGAAATATTTGAGACCACCAAGATCCTTAATTTCAAACTCAGAACTCAGCTTCCTTTTCAAACTTTCTGTTTCCTCAGTATCATCTCCGGTTATAATGATATCATCCATATAAACAATTAAAATAGTCTTTTTGCCCATGGGAGAATGTTTAATAAACAGAGTATGATCTGACTGATCTTGGGTGTAGCCAAAACTCTTCATTGTGAGAGTAAATTTCTTAAACCAAGCCCTAGGAGATTGTTTAAGTCCATAAAGAGATTTTTTAACTTACAGACTTTTCCTTTCGAATTTCCTTCAAACCCAGGGGGAATCCTCATATAAATCTCTTCATTTAACTCCCCATTGAGAAAAGCATTTTTAACATCCATCTGATGTAATTCCCAACTAGATTAGCTGCGAGAGAAAGCAAGACTCTGATGGAATTCAGTTTAGCAACTGGTGCAAACGTTTCTTCATAGTCAATCCCAAACGTCTGGGTATAACCTTGCACAACCAACCTAGCCTTATAGCGCTCAATGGTGCCATCTGCATGATGCTTAACAGTAAACACCCATTTACATCCAATTGGTCGCTTTCCTTCTGGTAATGAAACCACTTCCCACGTTCCATTCTTCACAAGAGCATTCATTTCTTCCATCACTGCTATTCTCCATGTTGGATCCCGTAATGCAACTTCCACGTTTTTTGGGATTTCAACACTATCCACACACGCTGTAAAGGCCTGACATCTTGGAGACAATCTTCTATAAGTTAGAAAATTATGAATAGAATGCTTTGTACAAGACTTTACCCCTTTCCTCTGAGCAATGGGTATATCAAGATCATCAATCACCTTTTCAGCCTCCATCTGTAACTGACCATCATTCGGATTGGACTCAAGGCTTGGCTGAGGAATTTTTTTTCATCTACTATAAACTTGGATCTCTCTCGGTTGCTCAATTCGACTTGGGATTGGATCTTGTTTTTGTGCCATGGATTCATCAATAGTCGGAGTTATGATGGGAGATGATGAGTCAGAAGAATTGGATGATGACGAGGATAGAGAATTGGATGTTGATGAAGGAAGAGTGGTTAGAATTGGAAGAGAAATGGAAGGGTCCCAATGGATCTCTTCATAACTGTTCTCCCCTTGAAGAGATATGTCTGGATAGAATGGTTGACTCTCAATGAAAGATACATCGTAGGACACAGAGTTTTTTTATGGAAGGACAATAGCATTTGTAACCCTTTTGTGTAGGTGAATACCCAAGGAAAATACACTTAAAAGCTCTGGAGTCAAGTTTACCACGATTTGGACCATGGTTATACACAAACACTGTGGAACCAAACACTCGAGGAATGATCGAACTGAATAAACGGACACTTGGATAAGCTTTTGAGAGTGTACTCACCGGGGTATGGTAATCAAGTATTTTTGAAGGTAGTCGATTGATGAGATAAGTAGCAGTAAGAACTGCATCTCCCCAAAACATATTAGGCACATGACTCGCAAACATCATTGATCTGGCTACCTCAAGAAGATGACGGTTTTTTTGTTCCGCCACCCCATTTTGCTGAGGTGTGGAGGCACAAGAACTTTGGTGAAGAATACCATTATCATTTAAATATTTTGTGAAATCACTTGAAAAATACTCTTTCCCATTGTCTATGCGAAGAATGTGTATATTTGTTTGGAAGATATTTGTGATAGGTTTGGAAGACATCAAATGCTTCAGATTTTTCTTTTATCAAGTACACCCAACAGAACCGTGTATGATCATCTATAAATGCAATAAACCATTTTGCCCCAGATAAATTTGACACACGGGATGGTCCCCAAATATCACTATGATTGATATGGAAAGGACTAGATGATTTATAAGAATTTGATTGAAACACAGCTCTAGTTAATTTGGCACGAATACAATCTTCACACTGAAATGAAAGAACATCTTTATTCACAAATAGATGGGGTAACAACCTTTTTAAATACATAAAACTAGGATGACCAAGACGTTTATGCCATAACAACACATCTAAATTAGACACGACAGACATAGAACTAACAATTGGAGAATTTGAGCTTGAGGCTGATTGAGTACCATGTAAATAGTATAGTCCATTGATTTCCTTAGCCTTGCCAATCATCCTCCCCGAATTTAGGTCCTGCAATTCACAGTAGGTAGGAAAAGATGTCATTGAACAATTTAAATTTCTTGTCAACCGGCTCACAGAGATTAAATTATACTGAAAATTCGGAACATAAAGAACTGAATTGAGAGCAACTCCGGGGTGATTCACATCTCCTTGACCCTCAGCATATGAGGTAGTACCATCAGCAACTGAAACACTGGTATTACCCCTGCAAGTTTTAATTGTAGAAAATGATGATCTAGACCCAGTCATATGATCAATAGCTCCTATGTCAATAATCCAGGCAACTCAGGTTCCTTTTTTATCAGTAAAGCAGTTCTTGTGTTACCTCTTATAGTAAAGGAAGCACTAGCAGTTGTTTTTTCTGGTGGCACTATCTGTTGGATTTGACCCATAATGAACTGCTTTAAAAGCTCCATCTGTTCAGTAGAAAAGAAACTCTTCTCCTTGTTCGTTTCTGCTGAAGATAAAAGTTGTGTTTGCTGCCTTCTTTCGCTGATTTTTGGGCTTCCAATCAGGAGGCTTTCCATGTAGATCCCAACATTTGTCGCGGATATGATTTGGCTTATTGCAGTGATCGCACCATAATTTCCCACGCTGTCCTCCTTGTGATTCTTTTGCTGCCTTTGACACTAGGGCTGAATTATGCATATCCTCAGCAGTGGTTGATTTAGTAGGGTTCATCATCACAATCTTCCGAGTCGCCTCACGCCGAACCTCCGAAAAAACTTCACGAATTGAGGGAAGTGGCTTTGTGCCCAACAAACGAGTCCTCCTTGTGATTCTTTTGCTGCCTTTGACACTAGGGCTGAATTCTACATATCCTCAGCAGTGGTTGATTTAGTAGGGTTCATCATCACAATCTTCCGAGTCTCCTCACGTCGAACCTCTGAAAAAACTTCACGAATTGAGGGAAGTGGCTTTGTGCCCAACAAACGACCCCTCACTTCGTCTAGCTCAGAATTGAGACCAAGCAGAAAATCAAATATCCTGCCTTTTTCAACATCAGCGGCATATTTATCAGCATCTTGCTTGCAATGCTAGTTGTTGTCATAATAGGAGTCCATTTCCTGCCAAAGTTCCATGATGTAGTTGAAGTACTCGGTCACACTTTTGTTCCCCTGCTTCGCTTCACAGATTTTTATACGAATTTGAAAACGTTGAGCAGTGTTTTCAAGATCCGACTAAGACTCCTTTACTAAATCCCAAATTTCCTTTGCATTTTTGCAAAACAGAAATGTCCTTCCAATATGGTTTTCCATTGAGTTCACCAACCAAGCCATCACGATAGAGTTCTCTGCCTCCCACATTGGAAACATTGATGAATCAGGCGGAGGAGTAGGGTTAGTTCCATTGATTTATCCAAATTTACCCTTTCCTTTCAGTACCCAACTCGCAGATTGAGCCCATTCACTGTAATTGGACCCGTTTAATTTATGTTGTGTTATTTGGAGGGAGAGATGCTCGGTATTTTGTAAGGTAGGGCTGCTAGAACTTATATTTGAAATGGAAGCAGAAGAAGTGGTAGAAGAGGAAGAATCTTGAGTAGAAGGATTAGCCATGGTTGAAGAAATCAGAAGTTGCCGGTGAGAAGAGCAGGGACCCCGGTCAAAGAAAAAAAAGAGAGGCCGCCGGTGATGCACTGCCAGTGAGAAGAGCAGAGACGCCGGTCAAAGAAAAAACAGAGGCCACTGGTGATGCACTGACACTGGTCGAAGGGAAAAAAAGAGACCAAAGGCCGCCGGTGATGCACTGCCAGTGAGAAGAGCAGATACGCCGGTCGAAGAAAAAACAGAGGTTGCCGAAAAAAGGAGTCCTAGTGGGGGCTCTGATGCAATAAAATAGAGCTTTTAGAATAAGCTTCGATAATTCTATTGATAATGGCTGAGAGCCTTATATCGATTACAATAATCAATCAAAAAAGGAAAATAATTCTAGAGAAGGAAACAAAAGACAAAACAGCAAAAATAATAAATAGCAAAAAACAAACATCCTCTAAATCAGGGAAAATAAAAAATCTAATCTATTTTCCAAATATACTATGGTGACAGCTATCACTTTGACTTTTGAAACCTAATATTCCAACATGAAACAAACAAGAAATACAATGAAGCTGCACATAATGTCGTAATAGTTTTTATCATGTATTTACGAGGAGTGACCTGGAGTCTTTGTCCCGAGAAGTTTATCTACCCTTGTCTCGCCCTCTTGGCATTTAGGGATTTACGACCTGGCTTATCGGATTTGGGACACCGAGGGACTTTTCAGAAATGGACCAAGATCCGTTCATTCCTGATCTTGAATCTTTATTGAAAGTTTAGAAACTCATGTTTTCAGAAAGAAATGTATATTGCATATGATTTTACAAGAGGAAAGCTTGTCAAAGCTCGATGCCTCTCTTGGTGAGAGGGGTTACATATTTATATCTAGGAGAGCCTAGTGCTCTGAACAGAAAAGAAGAGACCACGTGGTGGTCTTGTTTACAGAGGGTGGAGTACAGCTAGAATACAGCTCACTTAAGATAAGGTTACACTCAAAAGTAAAAGAAAGGACACGTGGTGGTCCTAGCGCACTTATTTTACAAAGTAATGGTAAAGGGGTGGCTCTCTAGTCGGTGTCACAGCTGTCATCACAGTTGTCATCCAGCCAGGAGTTGTTTCGGGCTTCACGTAGTGCTTCGTCGACTTCATCTTCATCCATTGGTGGACACGCGTCATAGCAGGACCACAAAAGCTTTTGTGAAGAGGAGTGAGTGGAAGGTAGAGTGTCAAACAGATAAGAGTCACTCATATAGGGATCCTGCGAATCTTGGAAGGCTGGATTATTGTAATAAAGTACTCCTTCCGTGTCAGTGGGGGTGTAAAGTCGTTTGGTGCTGCTGAGCTGTGTGGGGTCTTCTTTATCAGTGGTGGTACCAGCGAATATTTTTAAGGCCTTTTCAATCTTTTCACCGTAAATGGGGGAAAACTTTTCCCACGGGGCATCTTCGTCTGGTGTGGGCCAAAGGGAATCAGGAATTGTCTGGTTTTTTTCAAATAAAATTTTTTGAATTTCCCTTTGTGTCTTGTCTGGCCCTGAAAGGGGTTCTTCCTTTGCACTGAAAACTTCAATGGACGGATTAGTGGTGATGGTTCCGTCAGGATTGAGTTTGGCAGAGAGGGTGATAAGCAGGATGACATAGCAGTGGAGGGGAATGATTGCTTGGGGATCCTTTGGTTTGTATGGGTACAAAAATGCTTGTCTGGGTCCCTTAAGCTTTTCCCACTCTGAGGTGAGGAGTTGATCCCAATACTCCAGAGGAGCAAACCATTGTAGGACTTGGACCTGAGTTTGGTATGCTTGTTCAAAGTCGTCTTTGTCCTGGTAGGCGCGAATTGTGGTTCGGAGTCCAATGGCTTGGACTTCAATGGCAATGGTGTAGACGCTGGTCAGGTACCAAAAAAGATGTGCCAGTGGTCGTGGCATGTACAGAGCGTCTTTGAAAGGGATAACCTTGGAAAATGGGAAATCAGGGTGTAGGCCAAGGTCATGGTAGATGGTTGGGCCATATTTTTTAATGAGTTGGTTTTGCATGAATATGGCTCGTTTGGTGGCCTTCTCTTTGGTATTTTTTCCTTGTAAAATAACATGGGCATCTCTGGGAAAAAACTGTTGTGGATGAGAAGAGGAATCCATCGTAAAGATGTATGGGATGTGGATGAGATTTGCTGAGTTCTGAGAATGGCCTTTTATAGGTGGTCGAGAGAGGTAGTCAGGGATGATATTGTCTTTTCCTTTTATATGCTTAATGTCGAAGGAAAATTGATCAAACCACACAGCTAACCTGATTAGCTGGGCATTAATGGTTTTGTTGGTCTTGATCTTGATCATTCCTGCTGCAACTGCTGAGTCAGTTTCGACCAGGAAGTGGTGGCCAATGAGGTGGAACTCAAATTTCGAGATTCCATGTTTGATTGCGAGTAGCTCCTTGAAAGTAGAGTGATAATGCTGCTGCGAATCTTTAAAAGATCCGCTTTTATATCCGCATATCCTTCTTGCTTTATTCGTGTCTTCTTCAAGGAGAATGGCCCCCCAGTGAGTGTTGCTGGCATCTGTCTGTACGATCCTTTTTCCATCGGATGGGATAGACAATGGTGGTAGGGTCTGCATGATCTGTTTAAGATTCTTGACAGCTGTAGTATGCCCATTATCCCATGGTGGAGCATCTTTCCTCAAAAGGTGTGAGAGAGGACTGGTCAATTTTGATATCTTCGGCACGAAGTCTCGAAGATAATTGATAATTCCCAAAAACTGTTGGATTTGGACCTTTGAAAAGTCCTTGTCAGGGAATTTGAGTAGCTCTTGGGCTATGTGAGGTTGGGCCTGATAAGTTCCTTCGCAAAGGGTCATGCCAAGAAAATCAATTTTGGGTTGCCCAATAATCATTTTCTTTTCAGAGAGCATGATACCATGGGCTTCAGTAATCTGAACGAACTGGGCCAGTAAATCCAAATGGGTTTTTTGATCAGGGGAAAATAGGAGTATGTCGTCTATGTATATTAAGGCATGATGGAGAATTGGGCCATAAATGCGGGTCATGGTTTTTTGGAAGAGAGATGGGGCGGTCTTAAGCCCAAAGGAAAGAACGGTCCATTGGAAATGGTGGTTTGGGATAGAAAAAGCTGTTTTGGGCCGGTCTTCTGGCTTTATTCCCAGTTGCCAAAAACCTGCTTTTAAGTCAAACTTTGAGAATACCCTGGCATTGGTGAGGTTTGAGAACAAAGTATTTCGGTTGGGAAGAGGAAATTTGTCATCTGCCAAAAATTGGTTTAATGGCTTATAATTGATGACTAATCTCTGTTTTCCTCTGACTTGTTCTGCCCGATTGTTGACGTAAAAGGCATGACATGCCCAAGGGGACGACGTTGCTTCAATTAGGCCTTGTTGTTGAAGCTCTTGACATTCTTGAATTGCCATTTGTTGATGCTGTGGATTCATTCCTGGATGACTTGCCTTAGTTGGATTGATATCTTCATTTTGCTTGAAGGGAAGAGAAACAAAGAATTCACTTCGGGTCCACAAAGGATGAGGACATTTGGCAAGAAACTCTGTGTGAGAGGTTGCACAAGAATGTTGAATTAGGCGATTCCTAATTGATTGGAATGGATCTGTGGTGAACTGGAAAAAGTTTGGGATTGATTCCCAACTTCTGAAGTGAGCCTTGTAGGCGAGACCTGTAGGTAGGATTCTCAATCCTTGCATCTTTGTATAGACATCGAAGCCTATGATGAGATCTTTCCCGGGGAGTTTAGATCCAATGACTTGGTGTCGTGTGGAGCATCCTGGGAAGAATTCAAGAGTTATAGGCTTGCTGATTAGGTCTGTTTTGAAAACAGCACTATTAGCAGCATGGAAGAATTGTTGTTTCTGCCGCCAATATTCTGTTGGAAGAATGTCAGGATTCATCATTGAATAGGAGGCACCGGTGTCGAAGAAGGCAGCAACTTTGATTGGTCGTGCATACTTGGAGGGGAAAATCCTCATGGGAGCTATTGGGATAGGTTGAGCCATGTTGGCCGATCCTATCTGATAGTTGAGGGATGATTCTTCGAGTTGTTCAAAGGCGCAAATTGAATCTGCTGATGGTTCATCATCAAGAGAGAAGACAGATTCAATGTCATTGTCAGAAAGAGAGAGTCCAGTAATGTCTTCAATGTGAGTGATGAGTTTGGCGGTTTTGCCGTGAGGACATTCTTTAGCAAAGTGACCCCTTTTTCCACATTTGTAACATTTATCAGTGGATTTTCCGATGTGTCGTTTCTTGCGGAGGAATTTGACAAATCGTTTCTTTCGTCGTCGGAAAAGAGGTCTAGAATCTTTGGAAAAGATTTTCCTTCGATAGGCCTTGTAAGATTTCCGAGGATGACAAGAGCATGTCTGATTTTCTGGACATTTGATCTGTAAGTCTTTTTTGTTGCAGACTCGATCAAGGTGCTTCGATTGTTTTAGATATTCCTGGAGGAATTTGTTCTGTGAGCACATCTTATCCAGGTCACTCCTCGTAAATTGGTATCAGAGCCCTGTTCATTTTGTTTTGAATCTTTATTCTCACAATCATGAACCCAGAATCTTTAAACTCTTCTTCTACTTCTTCTTCCTTACCTCTTGTACCTTCCTTCAGAAAATCCACCTCTTCAAAGCTAGACTTTCTCTATGAAATCTCTTATCTCCCTGATGAAAGCAAAATTAATTCTGAATCTCTCCCATTGATAAATCCTTATCATGCCTTCATGAAAAGTTCTAAACCTTTCACCCAGTCCATAAAAGCTCTCATAAGACCTTCGTACAAAGCTCCTAAAGAGTATGTTCAAGCCTCTAAGTTCAGCCAATGTCAACTCCCAGCTGTCTCTTACGAACAACTGGTGACTTTACAAATTCCATCTGAACTACCACCTCACTGGATTTCTCAAGGCTACACCCACATTCACTTTGGAGCAATCCGCCTTGCCCTTACATATCATGCCAGAAAGGGTTTACCAATTTCAGCTCGTATTGGTTTACTTGATACCCGCTTGAGAAAGTACCAACAAGCAAGTATTGCTACTATTGAGACCACCCTCAATGCAGGAACTGTGATTATCACACTGTTCCCGAATTTCAACATGTCTCTTATGGATAAGCGTCTTTTAGATGCTCTCAAGGTACAGGTCCAGATCGTTGGTGTTGACCAAGATCCAAACTCCATTGGATCTACTCTCCACTATCAGATGGCTTATCGCCTCCAAGATCATGCACTTGATCTAGCACTTCCAGCTTCGACAGATGCGTTGATGATCAAGGTCGACTCAGACCAAGTCCCAGTTTGTACCCACATCCCAAGGCAGATCACCACTGACGAACTCCAGAAGTTGCTGCCTAGCTCGTGGATCACAAACTATGAAAAGGCTCAGCAAGTTCCTCCCCTTATGCACTTGAAGGAACCAACATACAAGACTCTTGCTGACGGAAACACAGAAATAATCTTTGACAGAAGTGAAAGCTCCTCTCATGGCCTTTTCACTACCCAATACATGATGACTCATGTGTCTCACCCTCCTTTAATGGCCGAAGTCCCCTCCTTTAACAACCATGGCGATCCAGTCTATGCTTTCCAGTCCCATAATGGTCACTGTTATTGGGATGTTTGTGACTGTCCTGATTGTTCTAAACCCAACGAACACTATGAACCACGTCGCCCTAAAAAGAAAAGTTCAGGAAAAAGGCTTAAACAGAAATACCTCCAAGGTGATCAGTCCGTAGGACTTCTTGGACAATCTTCAGGGAAATTTGACTATCTAGTCACCTATTCTGCCCCTGACCACTTTGGTAAACCTGTTCCAAACCCCACTGGTTGGAGCACTGCAACCAATAAGCCTGAACCTCCATTACCTCCTGATCAGACTCCTATTCCCGCTTACATGATGGGATCTCTTCCCTCCTCCTCTTCTCCATACGATGAGGACTTTCCACCAATTCGGTCATATCAATCTCAGGATGGTACCATTGCACATCAACCAAGGATTGCAAATCCCACTACAAGAGAAGCTGATGGATCCACTAAACGAGTCTCTCCTGCTGAAGCCACTCTTAATTGGCAATCTGAGAATATGATCTCTCAGAACAAGATCTTACAAAAGATCGAGACACGTACAGCACAGCTCAAGCTGGATGTCCAAGAATCCCAGCACTTTATCATTCAAAGTTTATCGACGAAAATCCAGCAAGTCCATGAAGAACTTATGTTGCTAATCAAGTCCTCTGCAGTCTCAACAAGCCTCTTCATTGAAAAGGAAACTGAAATGAAAAACCTCAAGCTTCAATATGAAGATCTCCAACGGCAAGAAAGTATAAAAGCCGCAGCTGCAGTCGCAGAAACCACTCCATGGCGATTTACTACTATACCAAAGGATCCACAACCTTTGGTAACATCTAAGCCAGCCTCTTCTTCCATGATGCGTCTAAAACAAATATTAGACGAACAAGACCAGGCAAAGCAGGCAAAACAGAAGAAGGCCAAAGCTAAGATGACAGACCTACCTCCCCAACAGTTGATGGCACAACGACCAAAAAAGCCTGATAGTCATGTACTCTAGTTCAGGATTAAAAAATTTCCTCAAAAGGTTGTAGCTGTCATAACCTGCAAAGCCGAACACTAAATTTTAAATGCATAAATCATCTTTCGTCTTTTTATTCTATTCATTTCAAACTACCTAGTAGTATTTTTTTATCAAGCAGAAAAATGAAAACCAAATTTCTTTTTTTTTTCAAATATATATATATATATATATATGTATTCAAAACCAAATGTCTTAGATCAAGCGCACAGGTTTTTGGAGTAAAGTAAATGACTATTAATAATTAGCTTACCAATCACATGGATATATATATATATATTCAAAACCAAATTTCTTAGATCAAGCGCACAGGTATTTGGAGTAAAGTAAATGACTATTAATAATTAGCTTACCAATCACATGCACAAGCTCTCGCCTTTCAAGACTAGGCCTTTCAAAGTTCCTAAGGCAATGTGCTTCAGTGATTTTTGAGTATGGCACGCGTGGACCGTAGAAGAAGCTGAGAATAAATGAGTCATAAACAGAGTAATTATATTTGGCAAAAACAGAGAACTGGTTCTACTTCAAGAGAATTCAATGTCCTTACACGAAATGTATATGAACTTTGAGCTAAAGAAGAAATAAACCTTTAGAAAGACGTAACAGCGACCGGTGAGATATGCAAGTATAATTCTCCATGAAGAACACCTTTGTCTTGGGTATCCTCTAAACCAGAAGCTCGTAGCAAAAAAAAACCATTTTACTCGGTAAAAGAACAAATTCCTCAAAAATTACAGTTGAGTGATCCAGTAATATGTATCTGAAATGACACAAAGAGAAAAGAGGATGGGAATCTTCAATTCATGCAACTCTACGGTGAAGAACTCCCCGACTATCTTAATCCTCTATAAGCAATGATATATGCCGGCAGATGAAAACATATTTAAACTAGCATAATGCAACAAAATATAAGTTTTCTAGGACAATACAACAAAAAAGGTAAAAGTCCAAAATCATGTAAGAGAATAAGTGCTTCTTCATGCTTAATGTGTGACGCTCGCTCATAGTGTGATAATAATGGTGACCATCTTGGTCATCCATAACAACTTTTTAAGTAAAACCATGAAAAAATAGCAAAATGGACAGCATTGAACTATAAAATGCATGGAAGTGATTAATCAACAGTGAGTTCACCTCATATAGCAAGAAAACTATTATGAAAAACAAAGGACAAAGGCAGATTAATCTTTCAGCCAAAAAACCAAAAAGAGATTGAATGAAACTTTCCAATTCAATTGTAAGGCTTCAATATCAAACTGTCGGGATATTCTTACCTTAAGGAGACTACATTTATCGCAGTGCATCTCACATAGAGTTTTCAGCTGCAAGTATTGATGCTCAAGCAGTTGGTGTATAATTAAATGAAGACTAAATAGGTAACAACCAATTACATGAAAGAAGGCTAATAACCACATGAACCTTATTCTCAAATGTGTACTGAACATTATGTTCGGAAGTCATAAAGTTGGAAAGCGAGAAACACAAACCTGTTGAATGGTTTTAAGACATCTACTGCTTTGAGCTTTCAAACTAAGCAGTGGGAATGGTTCCTATGATGACACCCTCACCTGAAATTTTATGACCTTGGCATATTATTGAACAAAAATAAAGCAAGAAAACGTGTGACAGAAAAATTTGAAAGCACTTACAATGGGCTTAAGTTGTCTTCATTCTTCTAAAGAGTTCGCAATAGCATCCTAATGTCGTGTACTCCATCGTGCAAGGTTCTGTAACATTCCACATAAAGGCTGTCACCTAGAGAAATGGGCTCCAAAGAAAGATTATATGGTAGAAGTTCAGTGAAAATCACACTCACATATTCTTAGACATTTCGTTTGGTTCCCGCGGTTTGCCCCCTTCTTGAGAAAAGACTAGTGATTCTTCCAGATAAATCATGAAGGCTGCAAAACTCAGATTACTTAACGGAGGTGGAAGACCACATTTTCTTTACCAATTATGTACACCGTTAATGTCTGCCTGACCATTTACAAGAGAAAGAGAATTACTGCAAAGTAGGTGGGGATTGGACCCGGTTGACAAAAGAAAGTGACAACCAAAGTAAAAAAGAATTACTCATGATATATTGTGTACAATTCTGGATGTTAACTAATTAATATTTCGATTCTTAGGAGTTAGAATATATTGTTTTAAATTAGTTAGCTGTTAGTTGAGATTTAATTTTCAAACTCAGTTAGTTCCTAGATTTTAGGTTATTAGATGATTTTCTTGTTTCTAGTTTCAAGTCTAAAAAAACGTGGGATGTACTCATCTTTAAATGTGGAATAAAAGTATCCATTGCAGAGATTACTCATTTTCTGCTTCATGGTATCAGAGCGGAAATATCTGAGATAGGCAGCCATGGCAAAAATGTCCAACATTGATGAAAAAAGAACTAGTTCTGCAACCGACAACACAGACCCTCTTTCTGCCATTTCCCGCGTCAATGGATGCATTGATCACTCGGGTCTTCACATCACTGGCCATAAACTCAACGGGAGGAACTATCTTCAATGGTTTCAATCCGTGATGATGTGCATATCTCCGGAAGAGGAAAGGAACTGCCTCTTTCTGCCATTTCCGGCATCAATGGAGGCATTGATCACTCGGGTCTTCACATCACTGGCCATAAACTCAACGGGAGGAACTATCTTCAATGGTCTCAATCCGTGATGATGTGTATATCTCCAGACAAGGAAAGGACGACTACCTCACCGGCGAAAAGGAGACTTCATAGAAAGAAGACACCAAATACCGAGTATGGAGATCAGAAAACAACCTTGTAATGTCTTGGCTGATTAATTCGATGGAGAATGAAATAGGGCAAACTTTTTTGTTCTACAACACAGTGCGGGAAATTTGGGAAGCTGCAAAGCAAACCTATTCCGACAATGAAAACACAGCCGAACTCTTTGAATTACAAAACACTCTTCGTGATCTCAAACAAGGGGAGATGGATATACTCAATATTTCAACCAACTCTCTCGTTACTGGCAGCAACTGGATATGTTTGAGGAACTCAAATGGAAATGCATCGAGGACAGTGCTCACTACCAAAAATTTTTCGATCATGAAAGAATTTTTGCCTTTTTAGTAGGGCTCGACAAAAGCCTCGATGAAGTCAGAGGGAGAATCCTTGCAACAAAACCACTGCCACCAATCTATGAAGCCTTCTCTAAAGTTCAAAGGGAGGAAAGCAGAAAGAAGGTAATGTTGAGAGACAATTCAGCCCCAAATACTGTTGAAGGATCAGCCCTCATCACTCGAGAATTGAACGTGCAGAATCCCCAAAACTCAGACAACAAGGGGCGAAAATCTAGACCATGGTGCGACCATTGTCACAGGGCCAGGGCATCTCAAGGAAACTTGTTGGAAAATTCACTATAAGCGTGCTCATTTGAAATTTAACGATAACCATGATCAATTTCCAAAACCAGATTGAGAAAGGAAGAACTTTGTTGTTGCCAGAGAAGAGCAATCTATTGCAGAGACCCTGTTCAGCAAAGAACAACTCAGCTTACTGCAGAAGATGTTCGGCCAAAGTTCCCTTCATCAATCAGTCATTGGCACCGGAACAATAGCCCAAACAGGTAAATTTCTAAGTGCTCTAAATGTGAAAACCAAACAAGTAACACCCTGGATCATAGACTGAGGGGCATCGGATCACATGATGGGAAATAGGTTGTTATTTGAGACATACAAGTCCTGTCCAGAGGGATTCAAAGTTCGAATAGCAGACGGATTAGTTTCAACAGTGGCAAGCAAAGGCTCTATTATTGTTTCAAAGAACCTGACTTTACAAGAAGTGTTATTTGTGCCAAATCTATCATACAATTTGTTGTCTATTAGTAAACGCACAAAGGCTATGGACCGTATTACTAAATTCCATCCCACTCATTATGAATTTTAGGATTCGGTTTGGGGAAGATGATTGGCAATGCCAGAGAATTTGAAGTGCTCTATCTAGTAGAAGTGGAAAAATCACTTGAAAGACAACCTCACACTGCAAGTTGTTCTCTTACTTTTGCTTTAGTTTCTCAATCCAATAGGGATTTAGTTTTTGATCAAGTCATGTTGTGGCACTATAGATTAGGCCACCCTAGCTTTCAATACTTGAAATATATGTATCCAACTTTATTCAACAATAAAAGTGTAAACATTATTCAACAATAAAAGTGTGAGTTCCTTTCATTGTGAAGTCTGCCAATTGTCTAAGCACTGTCGAAGTCCTTATCCTGCACAACCTTATAAAAACATCACATCCTTTTGCAGTCATACACAGTGATATTTGGGGACCATCCAGAATAAAAAAACATCTTTGTTCCCAATGGTTTATTTCATTTATTGATGATCACTCTAGAACTACATGGCTATTCCTAATGAAAGAGAAATCTGAAGTTGGCAACTTATTCAAAAATTTTCACTCAATGATCAAAACACAATTTCAAGCAAAAGTCCAAGATTTTAGAACCGATAATGCTAGAGAATATTTCCACTCTATTCTCGGGGATTATTTATCTAAAAATGAAATTGTTCATCATAGCTCATGCATAGACACACCCCAACAAAATGGGGTTGCCGAACACAAAAATAGACATCTCCTAGAAGTAGCAAGATCCCTCATGTTTACATCCAATGTCCCTAAATATTTTTGGGGGGAAGCAGTTCTCACAGCTACATATCTCATTAATAGAATGCCATCTAGAATCCTAAAGTTTCAAACACCTATCAACTCACTCCTAAAAACATTCCCTTACACGAATTATTTCCACCATTCCACCCAAAATTTTCGGGTGTTCAGCATTTGTTCATATTTACCAACAACATAGGAGTATACTAGATCCTAAAGCTATAAAATGTCTATTCTTGGGATATTTAGCAACACAGAAAGGATATAAATGTTATTCCCCTGTCACCAGAAAATTCTATATGTCACTGGATGTTACATTTTTTGAACACCAACCCTTCTTTCCCAAAACTCATCTTGAGGGGGAGAATGGCAAAAATCAAGATCCTTTTTGGGAAATCATGCTACCAAATCCCGTGTTGTCCCCATCGGAACCATCAAATCCTGAACTTTGTAGCTTGGATTCTACTGTTCTAGCTCCATTACCTACACCCAAACCAAATCCATGTCAAACACACTCTAATGATTCCCTCTCCAAGTAAGCCAACACAGCAAAAACCACCTGAATTTCTTGTCTATTCAAGGAAGGGGAAACCTCAAGCAGTTGAGTCCTCTGCTTCTCTCTAGCATTCTCAAGACTCTAATCCGGGCCCGGTAATCACAAAAATTTCACCAGGTAGTACAGATTCTAACTCTAAAAATGAGAATACTAATAGCGACCTTGAAGTCCCGATTGCAGTTAGGAAAGGAGTTCGTTCATGCACAAAGCATCCCATTTACAACTTCGTTTCCTACAAGAAGTTATCTCCAAGACATTCAACCTTTGTAACCAATCTATCAAGGGAAGAAATTCCAAGCACTATATAGGAAGCCATGGATAAACCAGAATGGAGAAATGCAATAAATGAGGAAATGAATGCTCTTAAAAAAATGGAACATGGGAGCTTGTGGAGATACCAAAAGACAAGGCAATTGCGGGATGTAAATGGATATTCAGTGTAAAATACAAGTCCGACAACAGTATAGATCGGTATAAAGCTCGCCTTGTTGCAAAAGAATTTACACAGACATATGGAATCGATTATCAAGAGACCTTTGCACTGGTGGCAAAGTTAAATATAGTTAGAGTTCTTTTATCTCTAGCAGCAAATCTTGATTGGCCACTGCACTAACTCAATGTAAAAACGCCTTTCTCAATGGAGACTTAGAGGAAGAAGTGTATATAGAAATTCCCCCCGGATTCAAGAATGCCAATAATGCCAACAAAGTGTGTAGACTACACAAGTCATTGTACGGACTCAAACAATCCCACGAGCCTTACCAAGAGGCATGGTTTTGCTCAAGGACAAACAGATCATACTCTCTTTTTCAAACATTCACCTATTGGTAAGATTGCCATTCTTATTGTTTATATGGATGACATTATTCTCAAAGGAGATGACTTCGAAGAGATGCAAAGATTAAAATTGCTTCTAGCCCAAGAATTTGCAATCAAGGATCTCAGTACTCTTAAGTATTTCCTTGGAATGGCGGTAGCTCAGTCAAAGAAAAGGATTTCTGTATCTCAATGCAAGTATGTCCTTGACTTACCATAAGAGACAAGCATGCTAGGGTGCAAACCCTCAGACACACCAATGGATACTAATTGCAAACTCGGGTTAAAAGAGGACAATTCCCCAGTTGATAAGGGAAGATATCAGAGACTGGTAGGGAAGCTTATCTATCTCTCACATACTCGTCCAGATATTGCATTCCCAGTTAGTGTTGTAAGTCAATTCATGAATAAGCCCACTGAAGAGCACATGGAAGCTATGTATCGATCGAATTCTTAGATACTTGAAGAAAACTCCGGGCAAGGGGCTGTACTTCGAGAAGGGCTCTAAGAGGAACATTGAGGTGTACTCAGATGCAGACTAGGGCAGGATCTATCTTAGACCGAAGATCCACATCAGGTTACTGCTCTTATGTGTGAGGTAATTTGGTCATTTGGCGGAGTAAGAAGCAATCCGTGGTCGCTCGAAGCAGTGTCGAGGCAGAACTGAGAGAAGCAATCCGTGGTCGCTCGAAGCAGTGTCGAGGCAGAACTGAGGGTAATGGCTCAAGGTATTTGTGAAGGTTTATGGTTGAAACGGTTACTAGAAGAATTGAGAGTACCAACTGAGAAGGAAATAGTCCTGTTGTGTGATAATCTGGCTGCAATAAGGAGTGCAAAGAATCCAGTCCACCATGATCGAACCAAACATGTTGAGATCGATCGTCATTTCATCAAGGAGAAGGTAGAAGTTGGAAGCATCAAGTTAAATTATACTTCTACAGACTTGCACATAGCAGATATTCTGACCAAGGCCTTGTCCAGACCAATATTTGAAGAAATGAAGTCCAAGCTGGGCATGATTAATATATGTAGCCCAGCTTGAAGGGGAGTGTAGAATTCCGGATGTTAACTAATTAATATTCAGATTCTTAGAAGTTATAATATCTTGTTTTAAATTAGTTAGCTATTAGTTGAAATTTAATTTTCAAACTTACTTAGTTCCTAGATTTTCGGTTATTAGATGATTTTCCTGTTTTTAGTTTCAAGTCTATAAAAACCTGGGATGTACTCATCTTTAAACGTGGAATAAAATAAAACCGAGAAAGAAAATAATTCTTTTCTTCTAAATATTAACAAACGTAAGACTTACACTTATAGAGATTACAAGAAACCGTTTTCCTAACTTTTAGGAAACTAGATAATTAGGGAAATCTAAATAAGAAAACAATAACAAATCCCATAACTTAAGGTAACAAAAAAATCAACCAACTAATCATCATAGGAATTACGGGGAATTCCTTTTGACTTTCCCACACTCCCCCTCAAGCTGGTGAATAGATGTCAGTCATTCCCAGCTTGCTAACACATGAATCAAAAATAGACTTCTGGAGAGCTTTAGTCAGAACATCTGCTTCTTGTGACTTGGTGGAGATATAGGATAGATCAATAGTCCCATTCTCTATCTCTGTCTTGATGAAGTTCCTGTCAATCCTCACATGCTTCATTCTATCATGTTGCACAGGATTATGAACCACACTAATGGCTAATTTACTATCACTCAACAACTTCATTGGCTTAGTTATCTGTATATTCAAATTTGCCATTAGCCTCTATCCAGATGAGTTCACAAGTTCCTTGTGCTATAGCCCTATACTTAGCTTTAGCACTGCTTCTAGATACAACAGATTGCTTCTTACTTCTCCAAGTCACCAAATTTCCCCACACCTTTGTGCAATATCCAGTTGTTGATTTGCTGTCATTCACAGCTCCAGCCCAATCTGCATCTGAGAAACCGACTACATCCCTGGCTCCAGTCTTTTTAAACCTTAGACCTTTTGCCTGGACACCCTTTCAAATACCTCAAGACTTGATTTATTGCTTCCATGTGTCTTTTTGTAGGAGCATGCATGAACTGGCTGATTATGCTCACGCTGAAGGCAATATCTGGTCTTGTGAGTGAGAGACAGATTAACTTCCCTACCAAACGCTGATAGCTCTCTTTATTCACTGGAGGATCATTTTCTGTTATCCTCTGTTTCCAGTTCCGTTCCAAAGGTGTGCTAGCAGGTTTGCATCCAAGCTTACCTGTTTCCTGGAGCAAATCAAGTATATATTTTCTTTGTGAAAGAAAGATCCCTTTATGACTCCTTGCAATTTCCATTATGAGAAAGTACTTTAAGTCTCCTAGATCTTTCACCATGAATTCAGCCTGAAGCTTCTTCTTGAGATTTGCAATCTCTTCTTCATCATCACCGGTGATTACTATATCATCTACATATACAATCAACACGGCCTGCTTTCCTTCCATGTTTCCTTTTACGAACAAAGTATGATGCGCTTGTCCTTGTGTATAACCAAGATCCTTCATTACTGTGCTAAACCGAGTAAACCATGCCCTTGGAGACTGTTTTAGACCATAGAGGGATTTTTTTAGCTTACATACCTTTTCTGAGCTACAATATGCTTCAAATCCTGGCGGTGCCCTCATATAAACTTCCTCCTCTAGTGTCCCATTAAGAAAAGCATTCTTAATGTCTAACTGATGCAGTCCCTAGTCTAAATTGGCTGCAATAGACAAAAGGATTCTTATTGAATTTAGCTTAGCTACTGGTGCAAAAGTTTCCTCATAATTTATGCCATAGGTTTGAGTGAATCCTTGCGCCACAAGCCTTGCCTTGTACCTTTCTACGGTCCCATCTGGTCTATACTTTACTGTAAAGACCCATTTGCTGCCAACTGTTCTCTTTCCTTCCGGTAACTGTACTTCATCCCAAGTATCATTTTCTTTTAGTGCCTTCATCTCTTCTTGCACAGCTTCTTTCCAGTTTGGATCTTGCAAAGCCTCATGAATATTTCTTGGGACTTGTATCTCATCAACTTTAGATACAAACGCCTCATTTTCCCTGACAACTTAGAATAGGTAAGATAGTTGGAAATGGGATACCTTGGATTTTTAGTACACGTTCTTGTTCCCTTTCTCACAGCAATTGGAATATCAAGGTCGTTTGCTTGCTCCTCATTCTCAACACTTGGATTGTCCTCATTACATAACTCTTGACTGTCCGTAACAATAGGATCTGGATCTGCCACCGGTTTAGTCTCCTGGGTTTGCCTCAGATTTGGTGGTCTCCTGGAATAAACCAAGATTGGTTTCATGCTTGCATTGTCGGGATCTCCCCCTTTACCTAAGTCATCACTATTATTTGATTCAAGATGAGATGAAACAAATGAGGAAGACTGTTCAACAGCTAAGGGAAGACACTCTGACATTGACACAATAGGATCCCAATGTTTTTCTCCTTGAGTTGGATTCTCCCCCTGGAGAGAAACTTGGGAATAAAAGAATTGATCTTCAACAAATGAGACATCACATGAGACTAGAAAACGTTTTGTGAAGGGATGATAACACTTATAGCCTTTTTGTGTAGAAGAGTAACCAAGAAAGACACATTTGAGAGCCTTTGGATCAAGTTTGCCACGGTTTGGTTGATGATTGTGAACAAAGACTACACATCCGAAGACACGAGGCTCAAGAGAATTGTGGACTCGAGACGAAGGAAAAACAGATAATAACTCACTAATAGGGGTTCGATATCCTAGGCTTTTGGTGGGAACTCGATTGATGAGGAATGCAGACGTAAGAATGGCTTCACCCCAAAAAGAATTAGGAACATGGCTTGCAAACAATTGATCTAGTAACTTCTAATAGGTGACGATTTTTCTCTCAGCAACCCCATTTTGTTGAGGAGTATAGGCACATGAACTTTGATGGAGTATTCCATATTCTTTAAGATGGTTGTTTAAATCATGAGAAAAATGCTCTCGACCATTATCAGTTCGAAGAATGTGTATGGAAGACTGGAAGACGTTTTTTATGACCTTATGGAATTGCTTAAAGATTGTGGTCACCTCAGATTTTTCTTTCATTAGATAGACCCAACATACCCGGGTATGGTCATCAATAAAGGTGACAAACCATCGTTCCCCTGTTAGACTTGACACACGAGAGGGTCCCCATACATCACTATGAATTAAATAGAATGGTGTAGAAGGTTTATATGTGTGAGGTGGATGAGATGCACGTGTTTGCCTTGCGAGAATACAATGATCACAATGAAATGACGAAGGATCTTTATTAATAAATAAACGAGGGAACAAATGTTTCAAATAGACGAAACTAGGATGCCCTAGTCTATTGTGCCACAACTGAACATCAGAAAATAATGAAAAAATAGTAGATGACTTTTGGTTTGAAGAAGAACCGGTATCCGACACATAGTAGAGACCACTTCTCTCCTCAGCATTCCCAATCGTCCTCGCCGATGACAAATCCTGAAATTTACAAGAAGGAAAGAAGGTTACTGAACAATTCAGATCTCTAGTTATTCTACTAACTGACAGCAAATTGCATTTCAATTTTGGAACATAAAGAACAGAGTTTAATCTCAATCCGTTCACTTCAACATCTCCTCTTCCTGTTGCAGTACACAAGGATCCATTGGCTACTGTAATTCCAACCTGTTCTTGACATGGTTTATAGTTACTTAACCCTGTCTTTAAACCGGTCATATGATCAGAGGCGCCAGTGTCCACAATCCATGCATTCTGAGTTCCTTTGTGTGACAAGAACGAGAAAATACCTCTCTGAGTTGTCAAAGCTGTAGAACCTGAAGGAGTCATTGAAGGCTTCACAAGTTTCCGAAGTGCTTCCATCTCCTCGGCAGTGAAGGCTTTCGGAGCTGCAGTAGTTGTCTCAGCAACATTGGCATTTTTGTTGTTTTTTCTCTGATTTCTTGGCTTCCAGTCAGGGGGTTTTCCATGCAGATTCCAGCATGTCTCCTTAGTGTGATATGGTTTTTTACAATGCTCACACCACAACTGCTGCTCTTTGCCAGGGTACACCTTTGGATTATCACGGTTTGTGGCCAACGCAGATCCTTGAACTGGGTTGTCAGCTATTGGACTCTGTGATGGTGAGGACATAACCTTCTTTCTTGTTTCTTCATGCCTAACCTCAGCAAATGCTTCCTTTAGGGAAGGTAGAGGCTTTGTCCCAATTATGCGTCCTCGAACCTCATCTAAATCTTGATTAAGACCATGTAAAAAATCAAAAATTCGATCCTTTTCCACCATTTTGCTGTACTGAATTCCATCCTCCGGATGCTTCCAAGAAACATGGTGAAACAGGTCGATTTCTTGCCATAACTCAGATAAGTTATTGAAATACTCAGTAACTGATGATGTACCTTGTCTGGTGTTTCGGATTTTTGAACGAATCATAAAACTTTGTTAAATATCTTCCATATCCGAATACATCTCCTTCACAGCCTCCCAGATTTCTTTTGCTGTCTGATAGAACAGATACAGGCGTCCAATCTTTTGATCCATTGAGTTTATCAACCAGGCCATTACAATCGAATTCTCTGCTTCCCAAGCGTTGTAGTTGGCTGAATCCGATGCAGGTGGTGCTCCGGTTAAATATCCCATCTTTCCTCTGCCTCTAATCACAAGCAAGACATAAGACAGATCGATACCATATTCTGAAATTATTTCCATTGAGTTTGTGTGTGGTAATTTGATTTGAAGGATTTTCAGGATGATGGCTAGAGGTAATAGATACTGGAAGACTTGTAGGGTTTGGTGTTTCGGTTTTTTCTATGGTCAACATGGTAATTTATTTTGACTGATTTTACCCAGAAAGGCAGCCTAGCTCTGATGCCATAAAACCGAGAAAGAAAATAATTCTTTTCTTCTAAATATTAACAAACGTAAGACTTACACTTATAGAGATTACAAGAAACCATTTTCCTAACTTTTAGGAAACTAGATAATTAAGGAAATCTAAATAAGGAAACAATAACAAATCCCATAACTTAAGGTAGCAAAAAAATCAGCCAACTAATCATCATAGGAATTACGGGAATTCCTTTTGACTTTCCCACAGTATCCATTCCAGAAATTACTCATTTTTTGCTTCATATTGTATGCTCAAGGAAACCAAAAAAGGAAATGTAATTGGCACCCTAGATATTGGATCGTAGTAACTTTAAAAGCTTATTTGATGACAACCAGCACTAGACCAACATTTGGGTTTCATACTACAACATCAACCCCAACCATACAATTAGAAGCTAAATAGAAAACCCAATAGAACATAGTAAATCTAAGCTTGGCTTTCAAGAACAAAAATGAGCATACCCTTCTACAGTAGCACAAAATCAACTGCCTTAGTGTGCATAACTAGCAGAAGAAATGTAATACAACTTTTAAGTCCATAATAAACATGAACTTTGGCCATTTGTTCTATTAAAGCATGAAAATTCAAGTTAAATATAAGGTTGGAGAACAGAGGAAAAAAAGGAAAAAAAAACTCACCTGTGTAAATTATGCAAGTTTATGGGGCTGAAAATTTGTTAATAATGGCTCATATGTTTGAGAGGTCCTTTCTCCTATACTGCACCAAACAGAGATGAATTCAAAATCATGTACTTGAAGAACAATAGGAGGAAAAACAAATACACACACAACACACTCTAAGATTCTTGTTAGCTAAAAAAAAATATATATATACAATAAATAAACCTACCTAGAACAAAATTAAAACTCTGCAACCAAACACTGGAATTTCTGCACAGGTTGAAGTTTTCTGCGAATATGGATCTTTATTTTAGTAAGCTTTAGTAAACTTAAAATACTAGCAGGAGGGCCACAGTTAGAAAGTAAAAAATGACCTTCCATTTAAACATACTTTGTATCTAGGTGGAACATGTACATTTTCACTTGTGTTTTCCTGCAAGTTAAAACACGACCTCCCATTCAAACAAAGCAACACCACATCAACTTGCAAACCAATACAACATTTTTAAAGACAAAGAAAGACTATAATTCTACTATAAAAGTAATAAATTGTAATTTTCCACCAAACCTCAATTTCTTTTTACCAAATCTAGCTCCTTGGAAAAATCAATTGCAAAGCCATCCACTCTTTTTGGAATATAATTGTGGATCTGTGAAACAAACAAGAAATACAATATGATGCAAGCAGAATTTTAAATCATTATGCTAAAATCCAGGATAAGAAATTTCTGCATTTCATAAATTGTTTTTTTAATCTTTTATTTAGTCCACGCTTCTCAAGTAAATTTCAACCTTTTTCTTACCTTTTATTTTCTAAGGTCATTTCAACCAATAAATAAAAGCAGTGTACAAAGTCTTATGACTGGTGCTAAAAGAATAATCATCCTTGCAAAAATTCAACATTCATGTAAAACTGTATAAAAATTCTAAGAAGACATCTCTATCTTATTCATTGGGAAAAAAAAAAGGTACGCTTGTCCATATATTTCACACACTATAGATTGTAGGACATTTGGTTTCACGTGGAAATTAGTAAAGGCATCCATTTGGAGTAAGGGCAAAATCTAAAGTGGGACCAAATTTCATCAAGCAGAAAATTCAAAAACAAATTTCTTAGATCAAGCGCACATGTATTTGGGAGAAAGTAATTGACTATTAATTTGCTTACCAATCACACAGAAAAACTGCCTTTTGGACTCAGCCTTTCAAAATTCTCACAGCAATGTGCTCAAGTGATTTCTGAGTGTGTGACATGCACACCACGTAGAAGCAGCTAAGAATAAATAGTTAATAAACAGATTAAGTATGTTTGGGAAAAACAGAGAACTAGTTCAACTTCAGGTGAATTTCAATGTTTTTACACCACATCTATATGAACTCCAAAGCCAAAAAAAAAAAAAAAAAAAAGCACAGAAAAGAAAACCTTTAGAAAGGCGTAGTAGTGCCCGGCAAGATACGCAAGCACAGTTCTCCATCTCAATCACTTCTTTAACTTGGGGCATCCTCCAAACCACAACCCAGAAGCAAAAAGTGCCATCAAATACTCCGTAAAAGACCAAATTCCTTGAAAATTAATTCCAGTTGACTGATCCACTGATTTGTATTTGAAAGGATACAAAGAGAATCTTCAATTCAAGGCTCAAGCAACTCTACGGTGAAGAACTCCCTAACTATCTTCAGACCTTGGGGCATACTCTGAACCACAACAACCTAGAAGAAAAAGCGCCATCAAATACTTGGTAAAGACAAATTTTTCAAAAATTAATTCCAGTTGACTGATCCACTGATTTGTATTTGAAAGGATACAAAGAGAATCTTCAATTCAAGGCTCAAGCAACTCTACGGTGAAGAACTCCCTAACTATCTTCAGACCTTCAAAAGCAAGCCTATGTGCCAGCAGATGAAAATATATTTAAATTAGCATATAAATGTCTTCACCTAACAATACTATTAGACTATGTATAGAACTTTAAAATGATTTCAAGGCTTCAATATCAAATTGCTAAGACATTCTTACATTAAAGAGGCTACATTTATCACAGAAATCCTCACGTGAAGTTTTCAGCTGCAAGTATTGATGCTCGAGCACTTGGTGTTTTGTGACATAGAGGGGAAAAGGCTCGAAAAAATCAAAGTTCCATTACTTATCCTGAAGTTGCAGACCTACCCTTGTAACAATGCTGTCAAACCTTTGTCCCTGTCCAAACCAAGATGAAAATGCATGAGTCAAGTCGAAATGATTTTTCATGATATATGTGATCAATGGCAACTCTTAGCTTAGAGGGTAAGTAGATCCTTTACCGAAGGAAAATGGCAAACCAATATAAGAACAGTGGTATGCACAAAGAAAACCGAAACAAGAACAATCCATCGACAGACTAGCAATAAGATCTCAGCCACTATGGACCAGAATTCTGCTTCTCCATCATCTTAAAAAGCCATCCTGCAACATAAATCCCCACTAAACAAATGAAAACTGAAAGGATTCAACCTAAATAAATTAAAGAAAGCTAATAAACGCATAAACCTTATTCTCTAAAGTGTAACTACCTAATTAAATTAAACACCAACCTGTCGAATGGTTTTGTAAAGGACATCTACTGCTTTGAGCTTCCAACCTTAGCAATAGGAATGGTTACTATGATAACACCCTCCCCTGAAATTCTACAACTTTGTCATATAATTTCAACAAAAATTGAGAAAGAAAACGTGACTACAAAATTTTTAGGCACTTACAAGAGGCTCACTCCAACCATCTAATGAGTTCGCAATAGGATACCCAGCTGATCCTAATGTTGTGTACTCCATCGTGCAAAACTTCGTAACAATCCACAAACCTGATTTGTAACAAGCATCACATTAGTAACTGCCACCTAGAAAAAAAAGATAGTTTCCAAAGAAGAATTATATTGTAGAAGTTCATTGAAAATCACACTCACATGTTCTTTAGATGTTTCGTTTGGTTCCCACAGTTTGCCCACTTCTTCTGAAAAGAATAGTAATTCTTCTAAACATAGATAGATATAATATAACAGCAACAATAAGCTTAAAAAACTTACCAGAGATGCAAGACCACAATTTCTTTATTGGTTATGTACACCATCAAAGTCGGCCTGACATTATTAAGAGAATGCACATTACAAAATCCTGCAAAGTAGGTTGATTGGAACCTGATTAATGAAAGGCAAATGGCAACCAAAATAAAAGAGCATGACTTTTGATATCTTCTACGCTCAAGGAATTGAAAAAAGAAATGCAATTGGCAGAGTACAAATTAGATCTCAGCAGGAATTTGTCTCCTTCCTCCGTTATGTACTTTCATTCTCTTTTGATCATTTATACAAAGTTCATTTCTTGATGAAAAAAAGAAAAAAAATGATGAAAAAGGTATCAATTCTATTTTATTAGGAATGGTTTTACACGTATATATTTACAACTGAGTGGTAAAAAATAGGAAAGAAATAAAATCAGAAAAATTCCCTAATCTTAGGCTATCTAATCCCCTAATCTTAGGCTATCCAATCCCCTAATCTTATCCAAACTAATTCCCTGAAATCAGGGATTACAACATTTCCCAAAAATAAACGTATTTTCTTACACTCCCCCTCAAGCTGATGAATGGATATTATCCATTCCAAGCTTGTTAACTAAATTCTAAAAAACTGAACCGGATAGTCCTTTTGTGAATATATCTGCCAACTGATCCTTTGTGTGGACAAACGGAGTGCAAATCAGCCCACTATCAAGTTTCTCCTTTATAAAATGTCTGTCAACTTCTATATGCTTCGTGCGATCATGTTGGACCAGATTATGTGCAATGTTGATAGCTGACTTATTATCACAGTACAATCTCATTGGACCTTCCCACTTGATCTTCAAATCTTCTAAAATTATCTTCAGCCATAAGAGCTCACAAATCCCCAGTGCCATTGATCTGAATTCTGCTTCTGCACTTGATCTTACAACCACGTTTTGCTTCTTACTTCTCCATGTGACAAGATTTCCACCTAAGAATGTACAATAACTTGAAGTTGATCTTCTATCATCCACTGACCCTGCGTAGTTTGCATCTGTATAGGCTTCAAGACTCAATCCTTCTCCTCGTCTAAACAAAACTCCCTTACCAGGCGACCCCTTTAGATAATGTAGGATCCTGTTCGCAGCCCTAAGATGAGTCTCTTTGGGATTATGCATGAACTGGCTCACCACACTCACAGCATATGCTATGTCTGGTCTAGTGTGTGACAAATAAATCAATTTCCCAACAAGCCTTTGATAATTACCTTTATCAACTGTAGCATCTTCTTGGACATTACCCAGTTTATGATTGGATTCTATAGGTGTGTCTACCGGCTTACATTCCAGTTTACCTGTATCCTTCAAAAGATCAACCACATATTTCTGCTGAGATATGAATATCCCTTGCTGAGAGTGAGCTACTTCTATGCCAAGGAAATATTTCAGCCTACCGAGTTCCTTGATCTCGAATTCTTTTACCAGACATCCTTTTAGCTTTTCAATTTCTTCCACATCATCTCCCGTAACTATTATGTCATCCACATAAACCAACAACGCTATAACTTTCCTTGAAGCTGAATGTCTCACAAACAATGTATGATCACCTTGGCTCTGTGTGAACCCAAGGTTTAGCATGACTCTGGTAAACCTTCCAAACCAAGCTCTCGGAGATTGTTTGAGTCCACACAATGCTTTCTTCAATCTACATACCATTTGTTCTTCACTTGTAGAACTGAATCCAGGAAGAAGTTCCATATAGATTTCTTCTTCAAGATCACCATGTAAGAATGCATTTTTGACATCAAATTGTTGCAATTTCCATCCAAAGTTAACTGCTAATGATAGCAGCACTCTCACCGTATTCATTTTTGCAACAGCAGCAAATGTCTCAAGATAGTCTATGCCATAAGTCTGAGTATAACCTTTGGCAACCAATCTCGCCATATATCTTTCTAATGAACTATCGGACTTATATTTCACGGTAAAGACCCATTTACACCCGACCAGTTTCTTTCCTCTTGGCAATTTCACCAAATCCCAAGTTTTGTTCTTTTCTAGAGCTTCCATTTCTACCTTCATGGCATTCCTCCAATTCTCATCTCCTAGTGCCTCGGATAATGTTTTGGGAATAGCAATGTTATTAAGGCTAGTGAGAAAGGCCCTATGACTATGAGATAGGTTTTTGTAGGACATGAAGAGATATAAAGGGTGTTGGGTACAGGTCCTAGTTCCCTTCCTCAAAGCTATAGGGATGTCAAGATCATCTTCTGTTTGGGTATCTGGTATATTAGAATTAGGAGTGGTTGACTTACTTGCTTCATTAGTCACTGGGTTTAGATCAGATGATTGCACTTGCAATGGTTGAGAAGATGGCCTTTTCTTTCTTGAATAAACCTGAAGCGGACGAGCATGGTCTATCTTTTGTACGACGGGTGTGGAAGGAGAATCTCTTTCTCCTGACACAGGAACAACAGTAACAGAGGACGGCTGGGATTGCAAAGTCTCAAATTGGAGCTCGGACTGAACGGGAATCGAAGTAGATGTCTTAGACACGGGAAGATCAAGAAGAAAAAAATCTTTATCTTTCTCTTCCATGAATGTCATCTCCCCCTGAAGGTAAGAATGGTGAAAGTATTGATTATTTTCAACAAAGGTGACATCAGCTGACACAAACTTTTCGTGTGGGAGGATGATAGCACTTATAGCCCTTTTGAGTGGACGAGTAACCAACAAAGACACATTTGAGAGCCCTTGGATCAAGTTTACCTCTTTGGTGTGAATGGACATGAACAAAGGCAACACAACCAAAAATTTTTGGAACAAGGTTGTTGGTAACCTGGAAGTGGGGGTAGAATTTTGCAAATACTTGTGCTGGACTCTGAAAATTGAGTACCCTTGTGGGAAGGCGATTTATGATGTGTGTTGCGGTTAACACGGCTTCCCCCCAAAAAATTTTTGGAACATGTTTTTGAAAGAGAAGGGCTCAGGTAACTGCTAAAAGATGGCCATTTTTTGTTCGGCTACTCCATTTTGTTAGGGAGTG
Source organism: Artocarpus heterophyllus (assembly GCA_025403435.1). Lineage (NCBI taxonomy): Eukaryota > Viridiplantae > Streptophyta > Magnoliopsida > Rosales > Moraceae > Artocarpus > Artocarpus heterophyllus. Next base: position 2,204,286 of record CM046330.1, on the reverse strand, counting down.
CTAATACAGATGACTCATGAATGATGCCATGTTGTTGAAAGAATGGAGAAAGGACTTGATTAAAATAATCTTTTGCATTATTAGATCGGAACCGTTTAATCCCAACCCCAAATTGTGTTTGAATCATATTAAAAAAATTTTGAAACACAAGACTCACATCCGAATTGTTTTTTAAGAGAAAGATCCATGTCATACGAGTACAGTCCTCAATAAATGAAACAAACCAACGGAGCACCAGAGATATTGGGTACAGTAGAGGGCCCCCAAATGTCACTATGAACAACAGTGAATGGAATAGATGTTCTATTGCTTATTGGAAAAACAACACGTTTATGCTTTGCAAGTTCACATACATCACAATGAAAACTTTCAACTGCAATTTTACTGAATAATGAAGGAAATGAAATTTTAAGGACACGAAATGATGGATGACCAAGACGAAGGTGATAAAGCCAAATCTTAGCTTTATTGGATTTGAATGACTCAGAAAGAAATGACAAAGAGGAACGATTCTCAACTTTATGTTGTGCACTCGGTTCTTCAAGATAGTAGAGGCCATCTCTTTCCCTAGCACGTCCAATCATCTTCCTCATACCTTGTTCCTGGAATTCACAATGAGAAGGATAAAAAGTCACACTGCAATTGGCTTCTTTGGTTAGTTTATGGATTGACAGGAGGTTGGTGAACAGTTTTGGGACATGGAGAACATTTTTTAGTGTAAGTACATCACTAATAAAGATATTCCCTTGACCAGCAACTGTAGTGACTGAACCATCAGCTATGGTGATTTTCTTATTACTAGGACAAGGTGTGTATGAGATAAATTTTGTGGAGGAAGAGTTCATATGGTCTGTGGCTCCTGAGTCAATGATCCATGTGTTTGAGACATTATCCAAAGCATTAGGGATATGAGAAGGGATAGATATACCTGAGAAGGCTAAATTAGAAGTACTGGTTGATGATGATGGCTTCTCCAGTGAGTTCAGAAAATTCTTCAATCTCTCAATCTCATCTCTATTGAATCCAGGAGATGCTCCTTGGTTGCTGTCATCATCCGTTGGCTGCACTCCTGCAACATGAGCTTGATTCGGTCCTCTCCCTTGTCCTCCCCTTGCTGTTTCATTCTTATTTGGGACCTGTGGCCTGCCGTGAAGCTTCCAGCACCTCTCTTTGGTGTGACGTGATTTTTTACAATAGGTACACCACAAATCATCTCTATTAAAGGGCTTTGGCCGGTCTGGCTGCTTGCTTCTTTCGGAGATTGACTGCTCTACTACAGTACTTTTCCCACTTGTTTTTGACACTAATGCCGAGACTTCCACAGGTACATTCTCAACCATAACTCCTCTTCTTCCTTCTTCAGCATGAATTATTGAAATGGTTTCATTGAGAGATGGAAAATCCTCTTTGCCAAGTACTTGAATCCGCACTGCATCAAACTCGATATTAAGTCCAGCCAAAAAATCATAAATTCTTTCTTTCTCAACAAACCTCTTCAATGTGGCTGCATCTTCACTACACCTCATCTGGATGCATTGATAATGATCCATTTCTTGCCAGAGACTTTGTAGAAGATTGGAGTATTCAGTGACAGTCCGACTTCCTTGTTTAGTAGCAGCAATCTTTGTCTTAATCTCATAAGTCTACGCAGCATCATGAACTTTTGAATATGTTTGTTTGATAGCTTCCCAAATTTCCTTGGCAGTATTGAGAAAAATACAGGTATCACTGATTTCTAGAGACATAGAATTCCAAAGCCAGGACATCACCATTGAGTCTTCCTCATCCCATGCGTCAAATTTTGGATCCCCTTTCTTAGGGCCATTTCCAAGCAAATGACTTAATTTGCCTCTGCCCTTTAAATGTGTCCTCACCAGTTGTGACCACTTTAAATAATTTTTTCCATTCAATCTATAGGCAGCCTGGAAGTTGGGTAATTCCCCATTAGCAGAGTGGTTGCTCTCGATGGCTTGATTCTCGATGGAGTGTGATTGAGAGGTGTGGCTGACTTCCGTGGTGTTTGACATGGCTTAAGAGGAACTGGGAGAAACAGAAGAAAAAATGATGGGTGAAGAAGAAAAAAAAGAGGAAGAAAAATTCTGGAATGAGAACCAGAAAAAAATCGAATTTCCCAGAGAGAGGAAAAAATTCTGGAATGAGAACTAGAAAAAAATGAGTTTCCCAGAGAAAGCAACTAGAGCGCTGATACCATGATGAAAAAGGTATCAATTCTATTTTATTAGGAATGGTTTTACACGTATATATTTACAACTGAGTGGTAAAAAATAGGAAAGAAATAAAATCAGAAAAATTCCCTAATCTTAGGCTATCTAATCCCCTAATCTTAGGCTATCCAAACTAATTCCCTGAAATCAGGGATTACAACATTTCCCAAAAATAAACGTATTTTCTTACAAAAAAAAAAAAGAATTTGTCTCCCTCTAAATAAGAACAACATCAATCCCAAGTATGCAACTAGAAGCTGAACAGAAACCGTAGTGAAACTAAGATGGGCTGGGAGGACGAAAAAAGTATTATACCCTGAAGAAAATATTGAGAAAATGGTAATATTCTCTTGTATTCACTCTGATGAATAATGCTTTACATATATACACCTACAACCGGCAGAATATTAGGGAGAAAATCAATACAAAAAAAGGAAGTAACTAATTTTAGATAACAATATCCTAAAAATCCTATATTGATTTATTTACAAAGATATTATCCCCCCTGATCTTTGGTATTATCCTCCATGATCTTTGGTATCCTCCATGATCTTTGCTCTCCATGATCTTCGGTATTCTCCATGATCTTTGTTAGAATCTCCAACACTCCCCCTCAAGCTTAGGAATAGATGTCCTTCATTCCAAGCTTGCTAAGAATACTTTCATGACTCGGCTTTGGCAAACTCTTTGTGAGTATGTCTGCCTCTTGTGAGTAAGTAGGAATGTAGCACAAGTCGATGCCTCCTCTTTCAATTTCATTCTTGATGAAACTTTGATCAATTCTCACATGTTTCATACGATCATGTTGAACAGGTTTCTGTACTATACTTATGGCTGATTTACTATCACTGTATAATTTAGCAGGACCAGTAAATGAGATCTGTAAATCTTCCATCAATCTTTCTAGCCAAATTACTTCACAAATCCCTTGTGCAATCGCCCGAAATTCTGCCTCCGCACTACTTCTTGCAACAACTGATTGTTTTTTGCTCCTCCAGGTGACTAGATTACCCCATACCTTCGTACAGTATCCTGAGGTTGACTTGCAGTCTTCACTTCCAGCCCAGTCTGCATCCACATAGCCTTCTATACATAGATTGCTGCATCTTTGAAACATTAGACCTTTTCCAGGTGATCCCTTGAGATATCTTAGTATGTGATCTACAGCCTCCAAGTGACTTTTAGTTGGAGAATGCATAAACTGACTTACAGCACTTACAGCATATGTAATATCAGGTCTTGTGAGAGATAGGTAGATTAACCTTCCAACTAAGCGTTGATATCTCACTTTGTCTACAGTTGGTTCTTTTTCTATAAACCGTCCCTTCCAGTTTTTTTCAAGAGGGGTGCTAGCCGGTTTACACCCTAGCTTCCCGGTGTCCTGCAAAAGATCCATGATATATTTCCGTTGTGAGATGAAAATGCCTTTTTTACTTCTAGCAATTTCCATTCCAAGAAAATACTTCAAGTGTCCCAATTCTTTGACTTTAAATTCCTTCTTTAATTGACATTTGAGGTTCTGAATTTCAACATTGTCATCACCAGTGAGTATGATATCATCCACATACACAATAAGAACTGATTTCTTTCCATCAGTTCCTACCTTTATAAAGATGGTATGATCTGCTTTTCCTTGATTATAGCCTAGTCTGCTCAATGTGGCACTCAATCTAGTGAACCAAGCCCTTGGAGACTGCTTAAGCCCATACAAAGATCTCTTTAACTTACACACTTTTCCTGATTCTTCTTTTGACTCAAACCCAGGTGGGATCTTCATATATACTTCTTCATCAAGTTTACCATTTAGGAATGCATTCTTAATGTCAAGTTGATGTAAATCCCAGTCAAGGTTTGCTGCAATAGAAAGTAATACCCGGATTGAGTTGAACTTTGCAACCGGAGCAAACGTCTCTTCATAATCTATTCCAGGTGTTTGTGTGAAGCCTTGTGCGACCAATCGAGCCTTGTACCGCTCTATGTCTCCATTTGCCTTGTACTTAATTGTGAATACCCATTTACTTCCAACTACCTTCCTGTTTTCTGGCAGATTCACTATTTCCCAAGTATCATTCTCAAGTAACGCACTCATTTCTTCCAAAACAGCTTCTCTCCATCTCGGTTCTTCTAGTGCTTCATAGATACTTCTTGGTGTCTCACCACTATCAATCTTTGCTGTGAAAGCTTTGTATTCTGGAGACAACTGAGAATAAGTCAAGAAGTTATAAATAGGATACTTGGTACAAGACCTCTTCCCTTTTCTAACAGCAACTGGCATATTCAAGTCTTCTACTCCGGCAGCTTCTTCCAAGACCGGTTCTAGGTTGGACTCTTGAGAAGGCCAAGGAGCTTTAGGTCTTCGTGAGTAAACCAACAAAGGTTTCTCAAGTGGTTGTAGTTCAATCACCGGTTCTTCCGCTGAAAGAGTCACTTGAGGATTTTGGGAATTAGATTTTTCAGGAATGAGTTGACTTGAACTGGGAATTGAGACAAAATCTTGGGAAATAGGTTGTGAAATGGGAAGAGATATTTTCGGATCCCAATTACTCTCTACACTCACTTTCTCCCCCTGGAGAGAGGAATTGTAATAGGACTGACTTTCAAAGAAATCAACATGATAAGAAACAAAGAACTTTTTGAGACTCGGAGAATAGCATTTGTAGCCCTTTTGTGTTGGTGAATATCCTATAAATATACACTTGAGAGCTCTTGGTGCTAGTTTACTCAAACTTGGATCATGATTTCTTACATATGCAGTACAGCCAAACACTTTAGGTGGTAGAGAATTGAGTAGTTTTATGTGTGGAAACTGATCAAGAAGAACACTCATTGGGGTCCTAAAATTCAGAATTTTGGAAGGTAAGCGATTGATTAAGTAGGAAGATGTAAGAATGGCTTCCCCCCAGTATGAATTTGGAACAAAGTTTGTGAACATAAGTGATCTAGCTGTTTCTACTAGGTGGCGATTTTTTCTCTCAGCTATTCCATTTTGTTGGGGAGTAGAAACACAAGAACTCTGATGATGAATACCTATGTCATACAGGTATTGGGTAAATGCATCTGAGAAATATTCTTTCCCATTATCTGTACGAACAATTTGGATTGAAGTCTGGAAGACATTTTGAACATATTTATGAAATTTTTGAAATAGAGAACAGGCTTCAGATTTATCTCTCATAAGGTATACCCAACAAACTCTTGTGTGATCATCTATAAATGTAATAAACCAACGAGTTCCTGTCATTGTTACAACTCTTGATGGCCCCCAAATGTCACTGTGTATTAGGTGAAATGGTTTTGAAGGTTCATATGAGTGAGAGGAATAGCACTTTCGAGATTGTTTGGCAAGAATACATTGTTCACATTTAAAAAACGAGTCATTTTTATTGATAAACAAATGTGGATACAACGTTTTTAAATAAGGAAAACTAGGATGTCCTAGACGCCTATGCCATAACATAACATCTGAATTAGACAAGACAGAAAGTGACAAACTTCTTGATGATTGGACTTTAGAGGAATCACCGGTTATTGAGAGACAGTAAAGACCATTTTGCTCCTTAGCACTGCCAATCGTCCTCCCCGAAGATCGGTCCTGAAATTCACAGTGAGATGGAAAAAAGGTTACAACACAGTTCATATCTCTTGCCAACTTGCTTACTGAAATCAAATTGCATGTCAAATTAGGCACATGTAGCACATTTTTTAAGGATAAGTTTGAAATACAAACTGTCCCTTTTCCCACTACAGGAGAGATGTTTCCATCTGCCACCCACACATTTGTTGCTTGATCACTTCTTTCATATGATTTAAATGCTTCATAAGAACTCGTCATATGATCCGAGGCACCTGTATCGAGTATCCAGCCCCCTTTTTTCATAACAGTTGATAGAAGAGAGTGGCTTGTATTACCTTGTTGGGTCACTGCAGCATTAGCCGTGGGAAGACATTGTGAATCATTTTTAGAGGCAGCAGTCGGTTTGGACAATAATTGGCGAAGCATCTCCACCTGTTCAGTTGTAAGGCTCAGCCCATTTACATCTGGATTTTGAGATTCAGCCACCTGTGCAATGCGAATTTGTGCTCTCTGATTTTTTTGTTTCCTGTTGGCAGGTCTTCCATGGAGATCCCAGCAAACATCACGAGTGTGATTTGGCTTGTGGCAGTGGTCACACCATAGCTTTTCTTTTTGCTGTGGACCACGAGCACCTTCACGCCTATTTACAACCAGTGCTGACCCCTGTACATCAACTTGACCAGAATCTAAAACAGGTTGCAGCATAACACGTTTCCGTGTTTCTTCTCGCCGGACTTCTGCAAACGCCTCTCGGAGTGATGGAAGAGGCTTCAATCCAAGTAATCTCCCACGAACTTCATCTAAGTCAGAGTTTAGACCTTGTAAGAAATCAAATACCCGTTCTTTTTCGAGTAGTTTTTTGTATTTTTGGGCATCTATCAGACAATTCCATTCAACCTCATAAAATAGATCCATCTCCTGCCACAACTCTACCAAGGAATTGTAGTATTTTGTGACTGTCATGTTTCCCTGTCGAGTATTGCGAATCTTTGATCTAACTTCAAAACATTGAGAAGTATTCTCCAGGTCCGAATAGGTTTCTTGTACAAACTCCCAAATCTCCTTCGCTGTTTTGCAGAAGAGATAGGTCCTTCCTATGTCTGGCTCCATTGAATTGATAAGCCAAGCCATAACAATTGAATTTTCCGCCTCCCATGTCCCGAAATTTGGGGCTGTTTCTTCTGGTTTTGGCGTTGTTCCTGTGAGATATCCAATCTTTCCCCTTCCACGGACAACCAACATAACAGATTGGAACCATTCACGAAAGTTGGCTCCATTTAGTTTATGTTGAGTAATCTGCAGAGACTGATTGTCATATGAGGAAGATGATAATCCAGTGAGTGCTCGCATGGAGGTTTGTCCGCCGGTGCGCTCCAAATTCTCCTTTTCGGCCATTGCTGGATTTTTGTCAGTCATAGGTCACCAGTTCGGTGGCGCTGATACCATGAAGAAAATATTGAGAAAATGGTAATATTCTCTTGTATTCACTCTGATGAATAATGCTTTACATATATACACCTACAACCGGCAGAATATTAGGGAGAAAATCAATACAAAAAAAGGAAGTAACTAATTTTAGATAACAATATCCTAAAAATCCTATATTGATTTATTTACAAAGATATTATCCCCCCTGATCTTTGGTATTATCCTCCATGATCTTTGGTATCCTGCATGATCTTTGCTCTCCATGATCTTCGGTATTCTCCATGATCTTTGTTAGAATCTCCAACATACCCTTCTACAGTAGCTCAAAAATCAATTGCCTTAGTGTGCATTATTAGCAAAAGAAGTGTAATACAACTTTTGAGTCCATAAATAAACAAGAACTTTGCCCGCGTGTTCTATGAAAGCATGAACAGAGAAAAGAAATACCAACCTGTCAAATGATTTGTTAAAAGGCATCTACTGTCTTGAGCTTCCTACTAAACAAAAGGAGCAGTCTTTCCCATGTCAACATACTTGCTTGAAACTCTTACAATACCTATCAAATGATTTAACCAAAATCAAATAAAAAACCATTTCTCTTTGAACTAAAAAGAGAGAACATAATGTCGACAAGTTTTGACCAGGATATGCAGATGATGCCACTATTACATATGCCCACAAACGCAACATTCCTCTTTCTATACTACCTTTCTTTTTTATCTCTGTTTTTCTATTCCTTTGCTGTCTCTTTTCCTCTCACACTCACTTTTTTTTTTTTGCATCCTTCTAATCTCTTCTTCTATCTTTTTTTCCCCACTTCTTTTCTCTGTTTTCTTTTAGTTCTTGCATCCTCACAGCAAACGATAAGGATATGCGATGCAATGTAAGCAACAAACCTGGATTGAACTTCCAACCAGGCCAAAAGTTCCAACAATGCGTTAAAAGAAACACCCCAAACTCTGAAGCTATTACTTGAAAAAAAACCAACCCTGGAACAATTTAACGACAACAATGAGAGAGTTATTTCTTGGAGCATATAACATAAGCCGGAATATGAAACAATGAAAAAGAAATCATTTTATATGACGCTTACATTAATAAAAAATCCTATATTCACCAAACCTGAACTCAAGAACCCTGAAAAAATATAGACAGATTAAAGCAAAATGAGATGATATATGGATGAAAGCAAAATGAGATGCATAAGAAGTTAAAAGCTGTAAAAATACAAAGAACAAAGAACTGAACACATATTCATCATATATGGACACCCTTTATCGAGAACGTCCTTCCTTCCATTGCCCAAAGGAACCCTGAAAGATTAAAGCAAAAATGAGATGATGCATAAGGGTTAAAAGCTGTAAAAAAATAAAGAATAAACAACTGAACAGATATTCATAACTTGACACCCTTTATTGAGAACATTAACAACACCTACCTTGATATATGGACCACCTCTGAGCTCTGTTAAATTCTTCTCTTTAATATCTGCCGGGCTTCCAATTGAATAGTGCGCACAAAGGAGAATGAACATTGCTGAAACAACATATATAATTAAAGTTAGGAAAAGAAACTAACAAACAAACAAACAAAAAGAAACCATGAGAAAAAAATAATAATAAAGGGCCAACAAAAACACATCAAGTTACAATGTTTGGGGAGAGAGAGAGGACCTTGAGTGTAACTACACAAGCCTGGATTAAACATCCGAGGGACAAATAGACCAATTCGATAACAAGACTACTCTGCACGGAAAACAATGTGAAACTTATTTTAGATGAGAAAATAATTTAAACAAACTGAGAAATAAAGAAAATTTAGATTATGGGTGTGTTACAAGCGCCAATTGCTAATAATAGATACATTTTGTACAAAGCTAGTTAACTCAGCAGCATCACTTGGCTGCTCCAAATGCAAGATTTCCTTGGTTCATCTCAAGACTAATAATAAAACATTCGAATATAAGATGAAAGTCAGATCAACAAAATTGAATATAGGAGACAAATAATTAGAATGCTAAAAACTTGAGAAATGCCTACCAAGACTAAAAAGGTGGAATCATATATCCAAATGCAAGATTTCCTTGGTTCATCTCAAGACTAATAATAAAACATTCGAATATAAGATGAAAGTCAGATCAACAAAATTGAATATAGGAGACAAATAATTAGAATGCTTACAAAAACTTGAGAAATGCCTACCAAGACTAAAAAGGTGGAATCATATATAAAATTTCTTTTGCCTTCTTCTCCTTTATTTTTCCCTCCTCTTTCTTGAGCTCCCTTATCTGCCTCCATTTTTCTCCTTTTTTCCTTCATTGTCTTTCTTTTTTCATCTCTGATATTTTCCTCGCCCTCCACCCCCCCCACCCCAACCCCCCGCCGTACATTTTTTTTCTCTCTCTTTTTCATATTTGCAATATTCCTCTCTCTCCATCTCCCTCCCTTTATTCCCCTTTTTTAATTTCTGTTCTTTCTCCCTTTATTCTTCATGCTTTTTTCCCCCCTTATTCCTTCCTTCCTTGTCTTTTTTCACCTTCGATTCACCCCCACCCCCCAACCTTCGATTCATATTTGCAATATTCCTCTCTTTCTCTCTCTCCCTTCCTTTTTCCCCCTTTTTTAATTTCTGTTCTTTCTCCCTTTATTCTTCATTCTTTTTCCCTCCTTATTCCTTCCTTCATTTTCTTTTTGCACCTTTGATACACCCCCCACCCTCCTCTCCCTCCCTTTTTTTTCCTCTTTTTCTATTTCTGTTCTTTCTCCCTTTATTCTGCATTCTTATTTTTCCCCCTTTTTTCTTCCTTCATTTTCTCTTTTCACCTTTGATTCACCCCCACCCTCCTCCCCGCGCCACCCTGCCATCCTCCTCTCCCTTCCTTTTTTTCCCCTCTTTTCTATCTATGTTCATCCTCCTCTATTCTTCATTCTTCTATTTCCTCTTTTTCTATTTCTGTTCTTTCTCCCTTTATTCTGCATTCTTATTTTTCCCCCTTTTTTCTTCCTTCATTTTCTCTTTTCACCTTTGATTCACCCCCACCCTCCTCCCCGCGCCACCCTGCCATCCTCCTCTCCCTTCCTTTTTTTCCCCTCTTTTCTATCTATGTTCTTTCTCCCTCTATTCTTCATTCTTCTTTTTCCCCCTTTTTTTCTTCCTTCATTTTCTTTTTTCACCTTTGATTCACCCCCACCTCCTCCCCGCGCCACCCTGCCACCCTCCTCTCCCTTCCTTTGTTTCCCCTCTTTTCTGTTTATGTTCTTTCTCCCTTTATTCTTCATTCTTCTTTTTTCTCCTTATTCCTACCTTCATTTTCCTTCTTTTTTCATCATCAATTTTTTCCTCGCCCTCCACAAACCCACCCCCCCCCCCCCCCCCCACCCACCACCTGCCCTGTACATTTTTTTCTCTCCTTTTCATATTTGCAATATTCCTCTCTTTCTCTCTGGCCCTCCCTCTTTTTTTTGTTCCCCTTCATTTGCTAATTCTGTTCTTTCTCCCTTGATTCTTCGTTCTATTTTTTCCTCTTTTTCCTTTTTAACTTCTTTCCCTATCCCTCTCCCGCCCAAACCCCCACCACCTTCTCTCCATGTTGGCATTTCTGTAAGAGTACGTACCCTCCCAATGAGCAATAACTATCTTCCATAGCAGGAAAGTTCCAACAATAGACTAAGGAAACACCAGAAATTTTGCAATTACACAACCCTGAAACAATTTAATAGCCAACATTATCTTTTAGAGCATATAACATATAAGTCAAAATCCAAAACAGGAAGAGAAGTACCATAACCGCAATCCTATTTTCACAAATCTAGAAAACATATCCAGCCATGTCAAAATATTAACTATCCTCCAAAGAAAAAAGTAAACAAGCAAATATGAAACTCAGATGTACCGGTTAATTTTGAGTTGCAACCACAACATGGATATGCTCCAATTTAAGGCCAAAAAGTTAGCACCGGTTAACTGCAGACAATCCCTGCAAGAATGTTTACAAGTTAAGGCAATATGAGGCATGTAAGAACTCTAAAAATATCAATAACAAAAGAATGCAATATGAAATGCATAAGAACTATAAAAAAATCAAAAATAAAGAATTGGAAATTAAATTTTCTCATAAGGAAACATTAAACATCATAGTTACCTTTAAAAAACTGGTTTGCAAAAGAATTTGCACAAAGAACCTGTTAAATCCTTCCTTGAGTTCCAGGACAGTCTGCAATAGCTAAAGCAAAACGTCATAGAAACCTGGTACAAAAAAAAAGGACAGTGGAGCAGGTGGGTAGGCAATAAATACTAAAAATAATGTTTTTGCCAGTCATATCTTTCTAATGGAAACTTACATAGAGTTCTAAGTCTCGGGGACTTCTTGAAGTTCTCTTCCTTTTCCTTCTCTCTGTTTTTTTCGTCTATATCTTTTAACTGCTTGATGGTGGGATCCTTATTGGAACAGTGGATAGAATATAGGAGATTGACCATTCCTGAGGCATGCACACAAAGAAGAATACCTATAAAGGGACAATAACTGCACAAATAAGAATGAGTACAGATCTACAATTTTGAAGAATTTCCAGCAAACAAATATATATATATCTATATATATATACAATTATTAAGGATTCAAAGAGAGAGACTGGGAGACATTTGCAACGACAAAGAGTGAGAAAGTAAAACTTCAAAAATAAGATTCCAAAACAAATAGCATTTAAAACTAAGATGGAAACTCAAAAGTTTTAAATCAAATCTTAAGAAACACATAGATACGATCCCTGTAGCAGGATTCGAATACAAAAGACAAGAACTTGCAAGGTTTTGAACTGTTTGGGTTGGAGGAGCAATAAATGGAAGAGCAGCTCACCTATCAATTACAGAGTAAGCAATAACAATCAAAAGATTGCAAACAAGTACATGTAACGCAAAAAATTTGGTAGCCGCATATCTGTACTATAAAGGATGTGCCTTATATGTATAGAAGATAAGATGATTGTAAACAACGGGATATACAATCAAGGGAAGAGGCTTACCAAATGAGGAAATTGCATACCAACTCATTCCAAATGTAAACACCTAAAAGAAAAGATATAATTGAGTCAGATTATCATGATTTTCACATAATAAAAATAAGGAATGACTACAAACTTAATTAAACCAAAACTTACAAAAAAAAAAAACCAAAATGGTGAAGTGGTACTCACTTTTCCTTTTTCCCCACTTCCCCTTGTTTTCTCCGTTTTGTTCTTCTGCTCCCTAATCCATCCCCTTTTATCCTCTTTCTTTTTTATTTTCTTTTTTTTGTCTTCGTTCTCTTTTTTTTTTTTTTTTTTTTTCCCATCTTTATAAATTCCTCCCTTTTTCATCTCTCTCCAACTTGTTCCACTCGTCTCCCTGTTTCTATTCAAATTTTTTTTTTTCATTTTCTTTCTCCTTTTATTATTTTATACTTTTTTTCCTTTTGTATTTTTATCCTTCCTCTCTCTCTCTCTCTACTTATTTGTTGGGTCATTCCTGAAAACATATATACTAACAGTTAGAAAAAGAAAATATACAAATAATCATAAAAATTGCAAAGAAAGCTTAGCCATGAAAAATACAAGAAGCAGAAATCCATAAATAGGAGCCTACCATAATCATCTGTCAAGCATGAAAACAAACATCAAATGACGTTCCTCCAATAATTTACAAAGAAATAAAAAATCAGATTTTCCAAATTCTTGAACATGTCAGGAGCATATAACAAACAAACCCTAATGATAAACAATAGAGATTTTATTTGACAATAAAGTTAAACTTATACAATGATCCTGTTTTCACAAGTCTGAATTCTAAAGACAATACGTAATTAATCCTCTTTTGACTCCTACAGTTTATCAAAATGTAACCAGCCATGTTAAAAAAAGTAGTTTCCATCCTTAAAACACAAATAGTAAACATAAGAGAAGGAGGGGAAGAAAACCAAAAGTTGCTATAATGAGGTAGTCAGGGATACCTATTGATTTTGGATCACAAGGTTTCTTCAAGGGAACGTTACAGCAACTCCATTCGAGTATACATGGGAGAACTAATAAAACGTGGATGATCCACTACTCCTTTATATGCAACAAACCTCAGAGCACGGAAACAAACATGGAAGACTAAGGTTGAATAGCCCAGATCATCCCTGCAAGAATATATTCGAATTAAGCAAAATGAAATGCAATGCATAAAAACTACCCAAAAAAAAACTATTGGACAAAAAAAAAAAAATGCAATACAATAGTAAAATAACACATTACCTTTTTAGAACTAGTTTCTGAAATCATCTGTACAAAATGGTACTTTTGGGCCTCCCACCGAGGAGTGAACTAATTTGTGAAATTTTCTTCACCTCCACTGCGGGTAACATACACGCCTCGGTCCGAAGGACACACTCCAAACTCTACTAAATCACTCTCTGAATATCAGAATAGTGTGCAATAATACAACAAAACATCATAGGCGTCTGGTGAACAAAGATGGCATATCAACCAATATTACTTGACTGTTCAAACACAAGCTTTTTTCCTTTTCTTTCTTCTTCTCTTTGTTTTTTCTTTTTTACTCTCACTCATTCTTCTCTTTTTTTCTTCTTTTTTACTCTCTCTCTCTCCTTTCTTTTTTTTTCTCCATCTCTTAGCAATTTTTATTCTCAACCTTTTCATTTTGCTTCTGTTTTCTGTACTGAACTATTGGGTTCCCAAATGGAAAACCGGATAAAAACTGTAAGAGATTAAGCATTCCTGAAATTAATAATATTTCAAACGCTAGAGAAGGAATTTGAAACAAGACATATAGGACGATAATTTCACAAATAAGAGTACGACATGTGCAATAACAACACCAGTTCTACAAATTTTTAAAGGATTTCGAGCAAAAATAAACAAAATGCAATTTTTCATGATTTAAGGAGACTTGGAGGTATTGTATAACTATAAAGACTTAGAAAAACAAAAATAATGTTTTGGAAGTAGCATTTAAAACTTTCAAACCAAATTATAAAAATAAAACATGTAAAACATGGTTTGTAGCGGGACTCCGAAACAAGTGGTAAACTAGCAAGGCATCCCACATTAAGAATACGTAATCAGACAACCGAGTAGTTCTAGAACCCTAACTTCCATACAAGTAATCGAGTGAAAAAGCAATTCAAGAGCACAAATAAATACGAATTTTATATGTGGAAGATGACATGGTTAACACAATAGGACAAATAGTCAAGGGAATAAGCTTGCCCAAATGAAAAAAAAAAGAAAAAAAAAAATACCTGTTCAAGCACAAGTTCTACAAAGAACGTAGCCAACTGACCAGAGTAATAATACTATAGTGCAGTATTGTCCGTATATGCTAAATGTAAGATTGGGTACTCTATCATACCTGGAGCATAAATGTATTTGACTCTCCTTTTACCTACAACATGAATACATGAACTTACATAACCATTTAATCTCCACGTACTAGGGGAAAAAAAAATCATCACAAGAAACTTAGCATAAAACATGGCTTACCTAGGCTGAAAAGGCGAAGTCATATTCTTTCTTCCTTTCCCCCTCTTATTCTTAGAATTCTCTCTCTCTTATTCTCTTGTACTGCATAATCCATCTCTCGATTTTATCTATTTCTATTTTTTTCATTCTTTTTTCATATAATCTCTCTTTTTTTTTCAATCTCTCTCTTTCTCTTCCCTCGTTCTCTCTTTTTTCTCTTTTTATTTGTTTTTTTTTTTTCATTTTTTTTCTCTTTCTCCATTCATTCTTTCAGTTTTTTTTTCCCATCATTTTTTCCTCTCTACTTATTTGCCGGTGCATTCCTGAAAATGTACGCTCTCCAACGGTTAAAATAAGAAAATCAATTGACGATCATATAAATTGCAAAGCAAAATTAAACCATAAAAAGATTACACCAAAAAAAATAAAAAGATAATGCCTGCGCGAGCACTAGCTCTACAAGAACACAGCCCGCGGTCCAGAATAATATAATAGGTTAGTATTGTCCACTTGTGTTAAATGACCAGGTACTCCACAATACCTAGAGCGTAGACAGATTTGATTCCCATTTTACCTGCAACATGAAGATGTGAACTTAGATGACACATATACAGGGAAATCACTACAAGAAACTTATAGAACAAAGCATATCAAAACAGAAAATGTGAAGTCATATTCATTCTTCGTTTTCCCCTCTTCTCCTTATGATTCTCTTTTTTTCCCCTTATACTCCATAATTAGTCTTATTTTTATCATCTTTTTATCTTTTTCATCATCTTTTTTTTCAACTCTCACTCTCTCTCTCTCTCTATTCCCCTCATCTCCCTTCTTTTTTTTTGCATCTCCATTCATCTTTCAATTGTTTCATCTTTTTCTCTCTACTTATTTGTTGGGCCATTCCTGGAAATATATGTACCCTGCATTTAGGAAAAGAAAACCAATAAATAATCAATATAAATTGCAAAACAAAATTAAACCATAAAAGATAAATAAAATACAACCTACCTTCCAAAGGAATGGCTGTTCGAAAACCAAGGCAAGAAGACTAAAATGTCAATTGGAGTACTACGTAGTTGATCTTAAATATTTAGAAGATATGAGATGTTTCCTCTCTTTTTAACTACAAAAAATCGATGAATTAAGATGACCGTTGTTTTAAAAGAGAAGACAAAATTACAAAAACAAATCTTACCAATTTCCCCTTCTCTTCCTCCCTTTTTTTGTTCTTTTCGCTTTACTACTTATTTGTGGAACTTAATCAAATTATGGCCACTCAAAGTGAAAAAAGTATAGAAAATAGGACATTGACCATTTCTGAAAAAAAGTATATATAGCAGTCAGAAAAAGAAAATTAGCTTGTGATCTTAAACGAAAAAATAAAACTGCACCATAAAAAAGGTAAAAGAATGGGTCAACAAACAAAAAGGCCGACATGAGTTTAGTATTTAATATGAGTAGTTCGGAAAGAGTGGGAATATGACACAAGTCATGGGAAACATAATTAAAAATGCATGTTATAAGGCATTCACAAACAGAGTAGAAACAAAACAACCATAAACAACTGAAGATGTGAAAGCGAAAGATGCAAGAAACTTAGATTAAAATCAATACAAGGCTTACACTTTTGTTAAAGGTTGCAAGAAAGAGCAATTTGATTGTTGGCAAGAAAAGCTCATGCTCTTCCCACCATCAAGATGGATTGAGGACTCCTGATTTTCTTTAGTTACGGGGCTCCCAATTGGCAAAGTGCAAGCAAACTAAGAGAATTAATATTCGTGAGACAATTGAAAATCTTTAAAGTTAGAAAAACAAAATTGCCAATAAAATTTGCACTGTGATATAAAAGAGTAAAGTAATAATGACACCAAAGCTACATTGGTTGAAGACCATAAAGAGGTTAGTAAGAAAACTCAACTTGACAAGTATCCTCTTGAAAACCTCAACAACCCCACACTACACCCCCCCAACAACATTATCACTGGATTGCTAACAAATTGAATAATATGAATCATCACTTATTGGCAAGTTATAGGGGCCTCTTGCCAACAATTATATTTACCATTTTACGTTATCAGTAAAGGAAAATAGATATTTGACAGAAATAATCTTCAGGAAAAATATTATTAGCGGTCACTAAATTTAACTATAAATTTAAGATATTCACTGACCTATAAGATTACCTTGATGATTTCAAAAAGATAGTGACTTCCACTCTTCCTAGGAGCATATTGTATTAGTGTTTACATGGCTTCTCTAAATATAAGCTCAGGGGCTTGATAATATCCAGGCCAATGTAAGATACGTTTGGCTCCCCTTTACCTACAAACATCATAATATTTGACTAGAACATCGAAATTGAACATGACGGAAACAAATAGTTAAAACGAAACATTCCAAAACAAAAAAAAAATACCACTTACAAGAATGGGAGGTATTCTTCCCAAAACTGGAAGTATTCTTCCTTTAGCCCCTTTTCTTTTATATTTCTCTTCTTGTTCTCATGCAACCTCATTCGTCTCCCTTTTTTCTTCTTTTCCTGTTTCTTCGTCCCCTATTCTTTTTTTCTCTCTGTGTTCCGCCACCCCCCCCCCCCCTCGGCCCCTTCCTTTCCTCCTCTTCTCCCTTTCTTTCTTTTTTTCTTTTCTTCCTTTATCCTTTTTTTTTCTCTTTTTATTTTTTCCTTCCTTTTTTCTTCTCTTCTTTTTCTTTTTTTTCCTCCCTTTATCTTTTCTTTCCATGCTTTCTCCTTTCATTTCTCTTTTTCTTTTTTTTTTCCTTTCTCCTTCAATTTTTTCATCTACATTTTCCCCTATTTTTCAACCCTCTCTCTTTGTACTAATTCCTAGGGTCATTGCTGAAAGAAAACATACTTTTTAAGTTAGAAACAGCAAATCCATGAATAGCAATAAATGGAAAAGAAAAACTGTAACAAGATGATCATGAAGTATTTACTTCATTGTGATCAAGGGCCACTTGATATATAGTACCTGTGACAACATAATGAACTCATCGTTATCTTTTGCATGATGTGTTCCTCGAAATATTGCATGATGCACCATCTACCATTGCCTTGAAAACATAAAAGCTGTATCAGTTTAATAAGATTCAAGGCACGTTATAAACAAAACGATTGTTTGATAAAGCAAAGTGGTGGATGATTCTCCCTTTGTGCCTTTAGATTGTGCAAAGATTGTGAATGCAAAAGCAGTAAAAAAAAAAAAAAAAAAGTAAAGGCCAATAATAGCATAAAGAATTGCATGAAAAATCTATCTATACAGCCTGATATCTTATCTTTACCAAAATCATTTTTGATACAATGTAATGACTAGGAAAAAAAGAAAAGAAAAAAAAAAGACACCCTACAAGTTAGCTTTTGCAGCATAAAACATTAGTCAAAATACAAAACAACAAGGCAAAGTTTAATTAGGGCTTACCTGGATCCACAATGCTATTTTCACAAAGGTGCTTTTAACAGACGTACCACATGTAAGCAAAGGTACTTTCAACATCCTGTCATATGTTCATTGTCTTTCACCTTCAAAACACCATAAAATAGATGAGTTCAGTTTACTTAAGTATCAAAAGGAAGACAAATAGTGATACAATGAAACTTACACAGCATAAGCATTCACAAGCATGTATTTTTTCTTCTTTTTTCCCTCTCGTCCTTAATGTTCCCCTGTCATTCTTATGCTTGCTTGCCCTTTTTTCTTTTTTTTTTCTTTTTTTCCTTATTTTTTCTTTCTTTTTTATTTTCTTTTTACGTTTTTCCTCATTTCTTTTTTTTTGGTCTCTTATTCTATTCTTTTCCATTTGTCGTTTCTCATTTTCATTTGTCACTCCTTTTGTTCTTTTTTCTTTGTCCCCTTCTTTTCACAAGTAATTTCTTGGTCCCAATAAAACCATGTCAACCAAATGTAAAAAATAGGACATTGACCAATCCTAAAAATAAAAAAGGCACTTTAAAGTTAGAGAAAGAAAATATTAATTCATAATAATAAGTTGAACATAAAACTACACCCTACAAAATAAAGGAACTAACTCCACAAATGAAAGTCCGGGTATGAGTTTCAACAGTTAAAGATATAAAAGCATAAATGAAAAATCTTAATCATTGACATTCTTCTGAATACGATACACGTTCTTCTGAATATGATATACCAGTAAAAAAATGGATGTGTCAAACATTAATAAAAGAAAAGAAGCGAAATAAACTCTAACCCACTAAATATGTAAAGTGAAAAGTGCAGCAAAATTATATTAGAAAGCGATAACATACCTGCAATATTTTCAAGATTGCAATAAAGAGAGGGAAATCATGAAGGACTACTAAGAAGAAGCCAACTCCTTAGGAATTCCTTATTTTTTCAGTTAATCTGTTCACAAGCAATATCGGTGATAATGAACTATCCACACAAATTAAACCTTCATTAAAACAATAAATGATAAGGAAAACTGCATAACTCAGATAAGCACAACAAATTCAGGCAAATTATGTGTCAATATAAACATGCATAGCACATCATGAAAAGAAAGACACCTCATAATGCCTTCCGACAACCGGGAAAAGTACAAATAAGCTAAATCATTTTGAAAATTTTATCTTCTGCTTTACTCTAGTGTTTCTCCATGCAATTCTTAGTAAAATCATCCATAATATAAAATTTATGCTAGTCGTATTTGAATAAAGGTATACAGAAACTTCCAATCTATTGTAAATTCATCATTTTTAGGAAGTAAATTTCTTATATCATTCATAGACGTTCAAAGAGAAGTATTTTATATTTTTTAAAACAAGAAACAGACTTTATTAAATAAAAAAGGAGTACAAGAAAAAAAGGAGGATGAGAAATCCTCAAAGAAAAAGAGAAGGAAAAAACAGAGGAGGGTTAGCCCAACACCTGAAGTATTTTATTTAGACAGTGAAATCCCTTTTTTTTTTTTTTTTTGACAAGGAAAAAAAGAAAGTTGCAATAGACTAGATGGTTTTAGGAAAATCATATCTCTCAGCAGGTTGTACAATGTATAGTTCATTAGTAATAGAATAAATCACACACTTAAATCTAACTAGAGGCACTTACATATGGCCAGCAAAGTTTCTTAAAAAATTATCCATCCGTGCAAAGAAATCGTGTCCAGGCTTTGGAAGTACTAATTATCTGGAAAAAGATAAATGCATGATTCTGCTAGTTAATATTTACTGAAATATACAAAGCAAAACTTATCATAGAAGAAGACCATAAAGAAAGTGGGATTTGAATAAATTGGACTTAAACTTACACGAAATAGAGAAGGTCTCATTGCAATGAAGAGGAAATAAAGCATTAAACATAAACGTACATGAACAATCAAAAGGAGTTCTGAAAAAAATTAAAGAAAGAAAACATAACAATCAATTTCCAAGAACATTAAATCTCTAAAAATCTGTAACCAGTACAACGTTAACCGTTTACAAGTATTTGAGTGAAAAAGCAATTCAGAAGCACAAATGAATACGAATTTTATATGCGGAAGATGACATGGTTAACACAATAGGATACAGTCAAAGGAAGAAGCTTGCCCAAATGAAAAAAGGAAAAAAAAATACACACCTACCCCGAAGCACTAGTTCTGCAGATAACCCAGCCAGCTGACCAGAGTAATACTACGGTCTAGTATTGTTCATTTGTGATAAAATGTAAGATCAGGTATGCTATAATACCTACAGCATACGTAAAATCAATTCTCCTTTTACCTACAACATGAAAATGTGAACTTAGCCATTGATTTTCACGTGATAGAAAAATCAGAAATCACCACAAGAAACATATATAGAACAAAGCTTACCAAAACTGAAAAGGTGAAGTCATATTTATTTTTCCTTTCCCCTTTTCTCCTTATAAATCTCAATCTCTCTCTCTCTCTCTCTCTCTCTATCCCTTCTCGTACTCCATATAATCCATCTCTCTTTTCTTTTCTATTGTTATCATTTCTTTCTTCTTCTTTTTTTCTATCTCTCTCTCTGCCTCTTCCCCTCATCTCCCTTTTTTGACTCTTTTGATTTTTTTTTTCTTTATCCCTTCTCCGCTCATTCTTTCAATTTCTTTTTTTCTTCTGTTTTTCCCTCTCTACTTATTTCTTGGGCAATTCCTGAAAATATTAATAAATATCAATACATGATCATATAAATTGCAAAGCAAAATCAAACCATAAACAAATAAAATAAATGAATAAATACCTGCCCAAGCACTAGCTTTACAATAAAACCAGCTCTCAGACCAGAGTAATATCATATGGTACTATGGCATATGCACTCTAACAGTTAGAATAAGAAAATCAATATCAATAGACAATCACGTAAATTTCAAAGCAAAATCAAACTAAAAACAAGTAAAATAAAGGAATAAATACCTGCCCAAGCACTAGCTCTACAATAAGCGCAACTTGCAGACCAGAGGAATACCATATGGTCTCATGGTTTATGTGGTAATACCACATGGTAGTATGGTATATGCACTCTAACAATTAGAATAAGAAAATCAGTATTAATAGATGATCATACAAATTGCAAAGCAAAATAAAACCATAAACAAGTAAAATAAAGGAATAAATACCTGCCCAAGCACTATCTTTACAGTGAACACAGCCTGCAGACCAGAGTAATACCATATGGTATATGTACTCTGCTAACAGTTAGAATAAGAAAATTAATATCAATAAGATGACCATAAATTACAAAGCAAAATCAAACCATAAACAAATAAAATAAAGAAATAATTACCTGCCCAAGCACTAGCTCTACAAGAACGCACCTCGTGGCTCACAGACCAGAGTAATACCATATGGTGGTATGGTATGTGTGCTCTTAACAATTAGAATAAAGGAATAAATACTGCCCAAGCACTAGCTTTACAATAAACGCAGCTTACAGACCAGAGTAATACCATATGGTATATGTACTCTGCTAACAGTTAGAACAAGAAGATCAATATCAATAGATGATCATATAAATTAAAAAGCAAATCAAACCATAAACAAATAAAATAAAGAAATAATTACCTGCCCAAGCACTAGCTCTACAAGAACGCAGCTCGTAGCTCGCAGACCAGAGCCATACCATATGATAGTATGGTATACGTACTCTACCAATTAATAAGAAAATCAATATCAATAGATGATCGTATAACTTGCAAGGCAAAATCAAACCATAAACAAATATGGTTTGATAAATAAATACCCGCCAAAGCATAGATAGATAGATGATCACATGGTAGTATCGTCCATTTATGTTCAATGAAAGATGAGGTACTATATAATACCTAGAGCATAGATAGATTTATCTCTCTTTTTACCTACAACATGAATATATGAAATTAGATAGCAATTGATTTCCACGTAATAGAAATAAAAAAAATCGTTACAAGAAACTTATATAGAACAAAGCTTACCAAAACTAAAAAGGTGTTCATTCTTCTCTTTCCCCTCTTCTACTTATAATTCACTTGCTCTCTCTCTCCCTCTCTTTTCCTTGTACTCCATAATCCATCTCTCTCCTTTTTCCTGCTTTTATCTTTTTCATTATATTTTTAATCATCTTTTTTTTTTTTCCAATCTCTCTCTGCCTCTTCCTCTCATCACCCTTTTTATTTTTTTCCTTTTTCCCTTCTTCGTTCATTCTTTCAATTTTCTTTTTCATCTTTTTTTCCCTCTACTTCTTTGTTAGGCCATCCCTGGAAATATATGGTATTCGAACGTTAGAATAAGAATATCAATAGATGATCATATAAAGCGCAAAGCAAAATTAAACCATAAATAATTAAACAAGGAGGAAATTACTCCACAGATAAGATCTACCATATGATTTGTTAAGTGCAAAGCTAACTTTAAAATAATTAACTTTGACAAAATTTAGAAAGAAACAGCAAATTAGATTCCAAATTCTCAATAATAGCCCTAAGAAAAACTCAGCCCATTCACTTTTCAAACCTAAAATAATATTACTAATAATAATCAGGGGTAAGTTAAAATAATTAACTTTGACAAAATTTAGAAAGAAACAGCAAATTAGATTCCAAATTCTCAATAATAGCCCTAAGAAAAACTCAGCCCATTCACTTTTCAAACCTAAAATAATATTACTAATAATAATCAGGGGTCCATAGAATAAAACTTCAAGATACAACTTACCTGCCAAAGGAATGGCTCCATAAAAACCAAAACAAGAAGGCTAAAAGTCCATTGCGGTGTTATGACTTAGTTCCTCTATGTATTTAGCAAATATGAAATGTTTCCTCTCTTTTTCCTAGAAAACATCAAGAAACAAGATGAATAAAGATGACAGGAGTTTCAAAAGAAATGACAAAAATAGCAAAAACGAATCTTACCAATTTGCTCCTCTTGTCCTTTTCATTCTTCCCCCTATTCCTCTCTTTTTTTCCTCTATTCTCATTTTCTTCGTTCCTCCCTTTTTTTGCCTCTTAACTTTTTACTGCTTATAAGTAATTATTTGTTGGGCAGAATCAAATTAATGGCTCTCAAGTAGAAGAAAGTATATTAAATAGGATGACCATTCCTGAAAAAATTAGCATATGTAACACTTAGAAAAAGAAAATTTACTTGTGATCTCAAATTGAAAAAAGTAAGCAGACTAGGTACACTACAACGGTAATAGTTAATTAATGGGGCGTAAAGCACATGCTTAACTCTGACTAAAGGTACCTATATTAGGACCTGTAAAGTTGCTCAAGATAAAATGCATTCTGAGCAAGAAAACCATGTCAAACGGCAGCAGATAAAGAACATTTGGAACTGTACTATTTACCTGGACAAAGATAAATACATGAATTTATTTGTTAATACTTAATATTAGCTGAAATATATGAAGTACTAGTTAGCATAAAGGAAGAAGAAGACAGAAAATAGCAACTTACAATCACTGATTGTATGGTGTTTCACAAGCATGCAGTCTTTCTTCTTCCTTTTCTTTGTTCCTTCCCTTGACTTTGATGTTCCCTACTCTTTCTGTTTTTCAACTCTTTCCTTCTTTTTTAATTTTATTCCTTATTTCTGTCTCTTTTTTTTAATTCTCACATTATTATATTCTGTTTTTTTTCTTCTTTTTTTTTGTCACCTTTTTTTTTTCACCAATGTCTCCCAAAGTGTTACAACACAAGGAAACTGGCCAATCCTGAAAATGAAAAATACATATTTTAAAACAATAATATGTTAATTCATAATCATAAGTTGAACATAAAACTAAACCACACAAAATAAAGGAACAAAGTCCACAAATGAAAGTCAGGAAATTACTAAGAAGTTAATAGTTTTTAAGTAATAGGGTATAAATCACATACTTAGATCTAAGTAGTAAGTAAAGGTACTTACATTAGGACAAGTAAAATTCCTTTATAAATATACACGTGAGCAAGGAAGCCATAAAGGAACATTTGGAATTACTAATTACCTGGAGAAAGATAAATGCATCAATCTGCTAGTTAATATCTACTGAAATAATATAGAGCAAAAGTTGTCAGAAAAGAACACAAAAAGAAAATATTAGAACAACTTACAATTACTGACTGCTTGGTGCTTCACTTATGCAAGAACATCATCATTCCAATCATCATATGAACCGTTTAACATACCCTGTTCAATCATACTTAGAAATTAGAAAAATCTATACAATTTTTTTAAAAAAAAAAAAAAACCAAAGAAAACAAAAACAACAACAACAAAAAACGTAATATGAAATTTCAACCAATGGACAGATTTTCTCAAGCAGGGAAAGGGGGAAAAAGAAAAGAAAGCAATGGATAAAACTCAAGCATGAAAAGCACAAATTAACAAGATCAGAACCGATTAGAGTATCTTATAAATAAAGAACAGCCCCGAAAACAAACAATCTGACAACTTACCTTATCTAAACAATGTAAAATTAAGAAAAATCAATCCTTGAATATGCTGAACACGAAAAGTGAACAACACGGAAGAAAAATAAAAATAAAAATAAATCAAAAATAGGAAAACTGCCAATTCAGTGTAGAAATCTGGAGTTGAAGAAGAAATAGAGCTTTAAATTGAGAAATCTGGACTTGTGCGGATCATGCAGTGTGATTTCAAACCCTAAAAAAACCCAGCTTTCTCTCTGAGAGAGGAAGAAACAACAGGGGAAAGTAGAGACTTGGCCAACGAAACCTAACGAAGTCGCATGAGCATGACCAGCAATGGGAAAAGCAAAATTTCCCTGAAACCCTCTTTACTGGAAGAGAGAGCGAGAGGGAGAGAGAGATGAAAAGGAAAGTACTGAGATATTCTGACAGGACTACTTGGGGCGCAAGCTTAATAGAGTGCCGAGGTTGTCGGTGCACGTAAAAGATGGTAGCCGTTTGTGACGTCTAACGGTTAGTTCCAAAAAAAAAAGATCCTGGCCCTTCGTAAGGGTTTTTGTGCACCGATTAAATGACGCGCCTAGCCTAGTTTCTATTAGAAGCAATTAATACATGATGCACCTAGGTTTTGTTTTTAATTTTACAATTAATACATAATGCCCCTTCAATTTTGTACCACCGTTCAACGTACGTTTTAATTTTACAAATGGTCAATGTTGCCCTTTTAAGGTTTAAAATATTCTTGAATTAATGTTTAGCATATTTGTCTCATTGTTAAGTCCAAACTAGCATCATAGTTTGAATTATTATTTGATAAAATATTTCATTCAAATTCTATTCCAAAAAAAATTTAATTTAAACTAAAGTTACAGTTAGTATCCAAACACAAAATAAATGTCGAAAATGAAGCAGTATAAATAGTAGAATGTACAACTACCGATGAAAGAGAACATGTTAGACTAAGTGTCTTAAAGATTAAATGATGTAATAGTTTTTGCAGACATTTAATTAATAAAGATTTTATTATTTTCATATATCAAATGTTGTCTTCTTTATGTTCATTTATGTTGAATGTATGACAAGCAAACAAAAGTCTAAAACTGTCAATCTAAACCTTTAAGATTGTGCATATAATGGACAAATTATGCGAAAAACATGAATCTTAAATGTGATAGTCTAAATAATAAGGTCCACAATCAAGGGAATAAAGTTGGACACTTTATTCATGTTAACTGGTATATTGTCTACATTCCTAACGGGAGATGACTTATATTGATAGTTAGAGTTGGACTCCACGAGTAGAAACATTGGTATATTGTCATAAGCGACAATATATTGGATCGAGACTAAAGTTGAATTGATTTGATTAATTACTCTATTTGTTTAAATCAATTCACTTTAGAGAATCATATGTGTTGCATCTTAATCCTGAAATGAATTAATGGGCACACATTTTTGACTTGTGTTTTTTGATGTACCAAAGGATGACATCATAAATCAAATGAAGGTGCACATATCGGTAAGTTGGAGACATAACTCTTGATTGACATAGACTCGTTATTTATAGATATGGAATCCATAGCTCTTTTATAGAGTAAATGATATTCTCTTATAGGCATTATCCTGTAATTGAAAACTAGAGCGTTCAATCATTTGGACACATAGGTGTAACGGAATGGTATGCTATTTATAAATAATAATTATTCTAATGGTGAGATAATGGAACATAAGATAAAAATAATCAAAAAAATAAAACAAAATTTATTCTTAAGCCGATTATGAATATCTTATTAGGGATGTTACACATTATGATATGTCATGAATGATTGCCTTATTGTAACTTCGTAATTTTATATAGTTCAAGAGAGTAGCTCTAAGCTTTTAGTGGAATAGCGTTAGAGTTGATAATTATAAAATATATGTATATGGGATATGTTATTTCCTAATTATAGGAGCTTGATCTATATATGTCTATTAGGCCCCCTTTGCCAGCTCATGATAATTTCCTGTAACGATATGTTATGTTTTATACATGTTGGTGACTTATGTCAATTGTTAGATTTGGCTAAAATTTGATAGATTGGATTTAATAATTCATGTTATTTTATGGTTTAATTATTTGGATATATTTTATTTTATATGCGATTATCTGTATATGACTGTTTTAATCAAATAACTTCTCTATGAGGTTATTTGAATTGAAACTAAGGCTCTATCTAAGATTCCCGTGTAAAATAAGATATTCTGAGATTTATAGATTATCACTCAGTTGGCAGCCGGTTGTCGAGTTTGGCAAGCCAATGCCATAAGTTCAACAGGTTGGTGCTTGGCATGCCAACCCTGCAATAATCCCCTTACCTGTTTTTCACGCGTTTTTACTAAGAAGTTGATCCAGACTTAAATTTTTGAAGCCTAATCTGATAAGGGTTAACCACAAATTCAGCCACTACATAAAGGGAACTATTTTCATTGTTCCTTAGATAATTTGAGAAATATAGAGATAGTTGATCCAGCCAATGCCATAAGTTCAACAGGTTGGTGCTTGGCATGCCAACCCTGCAATAATCCCCTTACCCATTTTTCACAGGTTTTTACTAAGAAGTTGATCCAGACTTAAATTTTTGAAGCCTAATCTGATAAGGGTTAACCACAAATTTAGCCACTACATAAAGGGAACTATTTTTCATTGTTCCTTAGATAATTTGAGAAATATAGAGATAGTTTTACGGTGAGAGAAACTCTAAAACTCTCAAAGGGTTATTGTTCGATACTTGGAACCTTAGCTCTTGGTTTTCTCAAGTGATTAGAAGGAGAGGTCACCAGAGTAAAAGCTATACGACATGCAACCACCTACATTCCAATTGTGGAAATAGAATAGCAAGAAAGATAAGTTAGTTGAGGCTCTTCGGGGAAGTTCTTCTCTAGTTGTAGTTTTCTATAGTCTTTGGTTTACTAAAGTAGTATGTAAGATATTTTATTAATTTATGTATTTAGAATGTCAAACTTGTTATTTAGAAAAAGACCTTGATTTATAATTTTTTTAATTTCCTGTGATCACGTTTTCGAATAAAACAATCTAATGTAATTGATAATTTAGGGGTTGTTTGTTTTAAATACTCATTGTACTCAGTGAACTCAAATTTAGATTTGAGTATCACCTTTAGATACACATTTGATTCCCCTAAAATCCAAATTCCTTTGAGTATCAAGAATCTAAGTTTTTAAAGTTCCGACTGCCCCTAAACTTTTGATACTCGGATATCTTTGCTACAGTAAAAAGTGAAATTCTCTCTGCTATATTTGAGGGGAAAAATCATAACTTCTTCATTTGATATCCAATTGAGATGATTCTATTTTAATTTTTTCCTAGTGAAAATAGGAATAAATTAAGATCCATATTATATGTTTTTTAGGATCATTAGCATTAAGGTTTTTTTAGATTTGTTAATAAATCAAAAACTATTTTCACTACCTTTCAAACACAAATTCTAATTTCATTCCATGCTTAGATTAAAACTTAAATGCATATCCAAACGCTAATTTGGATAACAATTCAAAACACTAACTCAAATCATAATTCAAAACACAATAACTCAAATTAAATCACTAATTCGAATCCATTTATCAAACAGACCCTTAAACTATTTAGTTAATTACCAAAACAACCATCGGAACACCAATCATAGGAGGCTGCAGTAATCTAAAGTAATAAAAAAAGGAACTATTTTTTTGGCTAAAAGGATGGGTGATCGTTTTGTTGTTAAATGAATTTCCTCATCCTACCTTCTAATTTTAATTCGTTTAATTTTATTCTAAACGAATTAAAATTATAGTGTTTGGAGGAGTAAAAAACATGTGGTCGAAATTATGCATTGTAACATATAAGAGTTTTACGTTATTACAAATTTTTACTCTAACATGTAGAGCTTTATATTGTTTCGGGTAGAAACCGCTCTCTCAAATGGCAAAATAAGTTATCGTCAAACAAATTTAGACAGTATCAACCAATAACAATCAAATATCGAATTCGCCATCTATAATATTTAATGGATTTAGACAGTATCAACCAATAACAATCAAATATCGAATTCGCCATCTATAATATTTAATGGCAAATTTGTCACAAAATTTAACATACGGCAAACTTGATATCATAAATAGCAATGTATATTAGAGTTTTTTTTTCATTTAAACATCAAATTTGCCATTGTCACATCACTTTTATCTATTTTACTATTATCACATCAATTTTATCATTAATAGATGCTCTAAGCTTCCTGAAATTATCATAAAAAATAATTTACCCTCTAAACGACTCGATCTTTCCAATGGAAGGTAAAACGACATGCAGGTGTGTCACTAGGTGTCGTTTTTTCCAAGCGACAAATGACATGTCCTTTCGGTTGCATGCATAAAACTAGATGACAAATGACTTGTCCTTCAACTCGATTGTCGTGTTGAGCATTTCGTTTAACGAAATGAACCGCAGGTCATTTTTGATTAAGAAAAAAAAAACGTTATTACATTCTAACAAAAAACGACATAGCTTTCTCAAAAACGCACAAAAAAATGCTTCTCAAAACAGAAAACGACACTAAACGATGGCTCTCCACTGTTTTCAGTGTCATTTAAAAATATCTACGCAGTCTATTCCTTCAAAATCAATCTTCATTTGTTTTAATAACATAAAAATATCTCGTCATAGTTTTAACTATTTTTTTAATTTCTCTTTCTATTTTTAAAAACTATAAAGTATTTTGAATTTAAAAAACTTGTTTTAAATATTTTTTAATTTGTCTTTCTATTTTTAAAAACTATAAAAGTATTTTTTGAATTTAAAAAACTTGTTTGAAGTATGTTTTTGAATTTCAAAAACTTATTTGAAGACAACCTCACCAATGACCATGGTTGGAGTACCTTTGAAAGACGACATATAATAATAAGTGAATGACAATAGATACTTAAACGACATCAAAATAAATGTACCACGAATAAACTATAAAACGACGCAAACATGAGAAAAGAGATTAATTTCAGAGATGACAGTAGCATTGATAAGCAAACAGCATAATGAAACAACATATGACGATAATAATGCAAATAAACGACATCCAGGGGAAGAGTGAAAATCAACTGGGGGAAAAAAAAAAGAACGCAAACACGACAAAGATATGAGAAACGATGATAACGTCAGTAAACGACATGAACGGGGTAAACCAATAAACTTGTTAATCAACATAGACATGAGAAAAAAGTATCAATATAATAAACGATAATCATATATAGATAAAGGACACAATCAATGTAGTTAGATGTTTGGAGAGTTTAAAATAATATTTAGAAAAATTTTCTCCAAGAATTTGAATAAATTATGGGGAGGTCGAAATTGAACCAAAAATTTTCATAGATTCTAAAATCAGAGCATGATAAATCATGGAACAAAAATTAATTAGAAGGTATTTTTTAAGCAAATATTCCATATTTAATTTTCGATGTGTAGTAAGTACACTTATCATAAATTGCTGGGAAAGGAATATTTACATGAGTAGTGATTTTGTTGAGGTCCATTTAACCAGAAAAAAAGTTGCCCTTCCTATTGTCTCCATCTCTACCCTCTAGTCCTTGTCTTATGCTTTGTTTGAAAAATAAGTTAGAACTAAAAGTTTCTAATTGCTAAAGTGTAGCATAAAGCTCTTACAATCTAAAATAAAAAACAAAAATTTGCTGCAGTGTAAAGTTTTCAATGCTATAGTGTTTAAGTTTTAACTTGCTTTTCAAACACTCTCTAATACTTAATAAGGTCCCATTTCCAAACAAGGCTAAAGATAACGATTGTATGTTAGTTTGTTATCATGGCTATCATGAAAGTGTTAAATTAGATTAGCTTTTACATTTATTTCATTGTCTTTGTATTTATCTCTAAGGGTATAATAGTCTTTATGCATTTTGTGAGTCTATATAAACCTTAGTTTTTGATGTATTATTTTTAAGCATGTCAATGAGGATCCCTAGTTTTTCTTTTCTCTTTTTTGGTTTTTAAAATAGGTGAAAATATTTTTATTTTAAAAAATAAGAATTTTTTAAAAATTATGTCGAGAATATTTTTAAAATTTTTGCCTCGAAAAACAAGAGAAAATATTTTAAAAATTTTGAGAACAAAAACAAATTGGGCCATAGTATCAAAGCTACCATATTACCAGCGTTTGCACGATTAAATTGCAGGTCAGTTCGAAAACAGATTGTATTTGTAATTGAATTGAAGTCGCATATATGTTACAATCGAATTTGCAGTAGAGTGACGAATTGGTTGAAACGGCGGTCAACGCTTTGAATTGAGCAATCTGGTTGCAATTGAGTTTATATGGGGTTCATGTATTGATTGAAGTGGGTTCTCTCTCACTGCGTTTTTGGGTTTGGTGAATTTATTGAAGAAGTGGTTTACTAATTGAGATAGCCTCGAGGAACCGAAACTGCTCGTTAGAGATTTGTTGGTTTGATTTCTTGGGTTAACATTGCTACCGCGGGTTTGAAATTTGCTTACTTTAGGTCCTTGCTCATCAATTGTATTTGGCTTTGTGCTTTGGATTTGTTTCCTCCACTTGGGGTATTGCCATTCGAATTTATTGCCAATACGTGAATTGGAATTGGATTAGCATATATTGCATTGGAAATATCGCGGACCTGTCTTTCACATTGGAAGCTACTGGAATAGTATTGGAAGCTTTCTTTCTTTTCACATGCTGTTTTTCTTGTCTGCCAAAAAAAATTAAAAAAAGTCATTTGCTTCCACTTTTTTGTCGATGCTGATTTGTTTTGGATCTCAGTTGTTTCTTCCCGGTGATTATTTGTTGATTTTTGTTAGTTTAATCATGATGCCTATTCAGTCAATTAGTGTTCAGTTTGGCCCATTTATGTTTGAACTGTTTCAGAAGTTCCTTGCCACACAACAACAAGTTATGTCTACTTTTCCTATAGGTTTGTCATCTTCTGGCCTGTCAGGTATGTCTCCTTCTGCATGGATCATAGACTTTGGAGCTTCTCATCATATGTCACCTACTTATTTATCCTTTTCTTCTTTAGACCCTGCGTCATCTGTATCTGTCATGACTGCTGATGACATTCCCATGCCTTTAGCAGGAATCAGTTATATTCGTACAGCTACTTTTTCTCTTACTAGTGTTTATCATATATCTTATCTTACATTGAATCTTGTTTCTGTTGATCAATTATGTTGTTCTGGTTATACAGTTTCGTTTTTAGCTACTTCTTGTCATGTGCAAGATCTGCAATCTTAGAAGTTGATTGGGACAGGCCGTAGGCATGGAGGATTATATATTTTGGATTAGTTGAAAGTATCAGATATTTCAGCTTCTAGTGTTGACAAATCATCCTTTCGTTTGAGTTGTGATTCTTTTAGTTTTTATTTATGGCGTTTTCATCTTGGACATGTTTCAACTTCTTGTTTAAAATACTTAATATATACAGGAACATTACGAAAATTGCAAATTCATGATATTTATGCTTGTAGTGGTTGTAAACCAGCAAAATTTTCCGTCTTATCTTTTTATACAAGTATCTCTGCCTCTCGCGCCATTTGGCTTTGTTTATTCTAATATGTAGGGTCCCTCTACTGTTGCCACAAAAGGGGATCTTGCTATTTTGTCTCTTACTCTCTTTCATTGCTGATTATACTCATTATTGTCGGGTTTACCTTATAAAATGTCGTTTTGAATTTTTTATTATTTTCAGTGCTTTTTCGAGCTCTTGTCAAAACTCAACATTCGACTATTATCAAGTGTTTTTGATGTGATTTAGGTATAGGGAATATACTTCTAATGATTTTCCTAGCTTATTTGCTTTTGATGGAACTATTCATCAAACTCTTGTACAAGATACTCCTGAGCAAATTGGTGTTGC
The DNA here is from genome assembly GCA_025403435.1 of Artocarpus heterophyllus. Lineage (NCBI taxonomy): Eukaryota > Viridiplantae > Streptophyta > Magnoliopsida > Rosales > Moraceae > Artocarpus > Artocarpus heterophyllus. The sequence goes on along the minus strand of CM046330.1, from coordinate 2,171,780 downwards.
TGAAAGGAAATATAGGCATCTTATCAAGACTGCGCATTCTCTTTTGTTGCAGCCTATGTTCCTAGTGAATTTTGGGGAGAAGCACTCCTTACTGCCAATCATTTAATTAATAGGATTCATACCTCACACGATTTAGGCTTGTCACATTTTGAGAAATTTTATAGTCTTGCGCCTGATTACTCAACCTTGCCTGTGTTTGAGTCTATTTGTTTTGTCCTTTTACCTTATGTGGAATGGATTAAATTGTCTTTGTAGTTCTCTATTTGTGTCTTTTTGGGTTATGCTGAAGGTTGAAAGGGATATCGTTGTTATGATCCGGTTAGTTAAAATTGTATGTCTCTCATCATGTTAAGTTTGTTGAGCGTATAAATTTTTTTTTTTTTTTTTCCATTTCTACCAGTTCCATGACATTACTCAATCTAAGCTTATTTGTATTGACCCTCAGTCTCGATACTGATGATGCAACACTTCCTGTTTCACACTCACCTGCTCCTGCTTTAGATTTTGATTCTTGTAAAGCTCTTGCTGATAGTTCAAACAACTACCGATACCTCAGCTTCCAATACACCTGTTGCTTCCTCTCCTTCTATGGTTGCTTAATCACCTTCTAAGGCTGCGACTCCTCGTCCTACTCGTCCCACACATATTCATAGGTCCACTCAACCACTAGATTTTGCTTACTCTTGTTATTCTAGCTCATTTTTTTTTTTTAGCTTCTACTCACCATATTTTTGAGTCTTTGTCCTGTAGAGAGGCAGTTTTTGATCTACTTTGGTAGCGGGCCATGGCAGAGGCACTAACTACAATGCACCAGACACATACATGGGATCTAGTACCTCTTTCGGCAAGTAAATGAGCAATTGGTTCTCCTTGGGTTTATAAAATCAAAACCAAATCTGATGGGTCTATTAAAAGATGCAAGGCCCGATTGGTTGGAAAGGGATATTCTGAGGAGTATGATATAGATTATGAGGAGACTTTCAACCCTGTTGCAAAAATGACTATGTTTTGCATCCTCGTTATTGTTGCTTTTGTTGGTCAACGGCACATCTTTTTGATGGATGTTGAAAAGTCCTTCTTGAATGGCGACCTTCAAGAAGAAGTCTATATGATCCCACCTCCAAGTGTTCCTTCCTTGCCAACATGGTGAAGTTTGCAGGTATAGAAAAAGCTCTTTATGGTCTTAAGCAAGCATCTGGAACCTAGTTTGAGAAGTTCTCTGCAATAATTATTTCGCTTGGGTTCTGTTCTAGTCATCATGATTTAAACTTGTTTATCAAATATACCACTGCCGGTCACATTCTTTTTTTTCTTTTATGTTAATGACATGATTATTATTAGAGATGATGTTGATAGGGTTGCAGCATTGAAGTCAGAGTTAGATCGTTGTTTTGCAATGAAAGATTTGGGCTTGCTACGTTACTTTTTGGGTGTTGAAGTTGCCCACTCTCTGAAAGGTTATCTTCTCTCTCAGTCTAAGTATACAGCTGACATATTTGAGCGTGCTTGTCTTACTAATAATATTGACTGTTAACATTCCTCTTAAACTTAATGCTCAATATTCTCCTTCAGATGGTTCACCTTTGCTGGATCCTAGCTTATATCGTACTATTGTTGGTAGCTTGGTTTATCTCACTATCACTCATCCAAATATTGCACATGCAGTTCATATAATTAGTTAATTGTTACTTTGCCTACTACAATTTATGAGGCTGCTGTTCTACGCATTTTGAGGTATCACCGTGATACTCAGTTTCTTTTCCTTCCATCTACTTTCTCTCTCTCTCTCTCTTTTTTGCCCCCAAGCATACGATTTTCCTCTTTTATTCCTCTTTACTTCTTTTCTCATTTTATATTAGTTCTAGCTGTCTTTGTACAAGTTTTGATGATTTATATAGTTTATTCTTTTATACTTCATTTTAATATATTCCAAAATATAATCCTATATTTTAAGTAGTTGGTAGTTAGAGAAATTATCGTAAAGCTGATTGGCACTAGTAGAAAATGACAAATAATTACTAGCTGCTGATTTCTCACGAATACGACTATTGACATTTTATGATTAAACATATACCCAATTCGTATTAATCAAGAATCTTTATTCATGATACACCATAATAGATCTTTTTCTTGGATAATTTTCTTCCACACATTGGATGTTTGGTTAGTGAGAAATTGTCGTCGTGCGATTTATATAACTTTCCTGCGAACGTAATTCTCACACATATAAACTTGCTTGGAGTTATTTTCATCAATTGCCCCACTGTCACATTTTACATGTGTATACTTGTTTTCAATGCTTATTTTTAATTAGGGGTATATATTGACAATAATTGATGATGTGGTGCCATAACCCTCCATTGGAAATTGTAGGAAATATCACTTTTCTAAAACTAAGTGCAGTAAGTAGCACGTTTTTAAAATATATGTAAAAAATATTCAATTTATGGCTAAACAGTTTATTTACCCATTTGTTTCAGTATAAATATTTCTTATTTACACAATTAAAGAATTTATGGTGCAAATAATTTTTTATCCCCTTGTTTACAATGTAAGTATTTCTTAGTTATATAGGAAATAAGTTATTTACATTGTAAATATGTATAATTTTTTAATCAATTAACCAATTCATTATAACCATCTGATTCATAATCGGTTAATAATAACATTACTCATGGTTTGGATTTGCGAGACATGCTTTTCCATGCGTGTGAATAGGAAAATGGATAGTGGAAAGAGGGATATAGGCAATTGAGAAACCTGTTTTTTTGCTAGAATTCAATTACGCGTTCAAATAATAATCTTTGGTCAAGATCCGAGGGAGTAGTTAGAAAGTTTGATTACAAGGCTTGGATTGATATGACTAGAAGGATGGAAAGGAGTGATCCGTCCAAATTGGTTTATCCTAATCGTCAATATAGTTATGTGCTAATTCAATCGTTCATCTAATCAACTATCCACATGATTAATCGTCTAGAGTTCCTTTTCCTTTTTCATCATCACTTTTCTATCACTTTACAGCAAAAACCCCATATATAATTATTGACTTATGCAGACATACATCACAAATGGTCGCATCTTTGACACTACATATTCATACTCAGAAAATCAAACCATACACATATTCACATATTCTATAAACCTCAGCCCATTAGCTGATGAAGACATAGGGTCACGGCCCTAATTTCCATCGTAAAAGAATTCTGACATATATTCTCATATACCAAAAACTACTAATTAATTCTTACAATAAAAAGACCTTGTCAGAAAATAAATACATGCAACAAAATTAAATTAACTCAGAAACCCTTATCCTCAACCTAAAAAAAATCTAGAATATTACCCCAAATATTTACAGACTAAAATATACAAACTATAACACATTAAATTAAATTTGGTTAATATTTAGATAAGTTAAATAATTACAAAAGCCGACAATGATGGACGGGCGGTCTTTGGCAGACGGTAGTAGGTGATGGTGGCTCTAAAGCTGTGCGGCAGCAAGAGGCAAAAAACTTTAGAAGAATTAAGAAAGGGGAAAAGAGAGACGAATATGAAAGAAATTCTTGTTGTTTGCGAGGAGATAAATTTTTTTAGAAGGGAGGGGAGATTTTCAGTTGAGGGAGAGAGAGGAAAAGAATGACGATACTGGGAAGGGGAGGTGGCCGAGGGAAATGGGGGAGATGATCGAGCGAAATGGGGCTTAAAAACGAAGAACAATATCTATGTTTGGTTTCATGACGTTCTTAATTTAAAAAAAAAAAAAAGAAAAAAACTTGTGGGTTTCAAAAAAATTTCGGAGCGCCAAAGTTTGTGCTTGGATCCCCCAACCGAAGTAATCTCTTTTTACTTGTTCCATGCATTTTAGTGATACTTATCAGAGTCTCACATCAATTAAATACAAAATAAACATAACGAGTTATCCAAGTCCCACGCCATTTAAGTGTAAAAACAAACATAAACTTATAAAGATATTGATCATTAGATTGGCCTTTTAATGTAGAAATCCAAACCTATACACAGTTCAATTTCAATCACACTCAAGCAGACAGATTCGACTCACATTAGTTATTCACTTTTCAATAATTAATTAATGTCATATAACATTGATTTCATTTTAAAACTATTATGTTATTTTTAGTTGGTTAATTACTTTTTAATAATTAATGAATTTTGTATTACCTATTCATTTCCTTTTTTAATTATTATTTTTTATTTTTTATTTTTAATATTTGTAATTCATTGCATACAAAAATTACCTTTTTAATAACTTATGAATGATTTATTTTATTAAATTTTATATTAATTAGTAAAAAATTTCTATCATTTTATTTTTATTTTATATTTTTAATACTTATGGGTTATGTGTTAGCCATATATAATCTATTATGAGTTATGTTTCTATAATTTATACAATAAAAATGTGTCTGAATTTACGAGACATGTGTTCCATGCCTGTGAATGGTTGGGAAGTTTAATGGTGGAAAGAGATTCTTAGTAGTTGAAAAACGTGTTTTTTTTTGGTAGATATTGATAAACGTGTACTTAAAGTATATTATCTTTGAGCAAAATCCGAGGGATCAAGTAGTCAGAAAGTTTAATTGAAGACTTGGATTGATATGACTAGCAAAGATAAAAGAAATAATTTGTCCAAATTGGTTTATACTAATGTCAATATAGTAGGTGGTAATTCAATCATTAATGCAATCAAGCATCCACGTGATTTATTATCGACATCCCTTTTCCTCTTCCACGATCATTTTTCCATCAACTATACACAAATTCAGATACAGTAAGAGCCTCGGCATATCGTCCCACGTGTGGTTCTAAGTTGTTAATCTTTCACTTGGATGAAGTGTAAAATCACCACCGATTCTTTTTTTCAAACAAAGAAAAAAAAAAGGAAAAATCGAAATTCATATTCTATTGTCTGTCAATCTAAAAACTTCTCAGTGTCCTATTAACTTCAATACTCAACAAATAAAGTTAAAAACTACACTCATTCTCATTGTTGGAATTTGAACTTTCTAAGGAATTGAGTTTAATCTTAAAAGGTCAACCTGTTAAGTGGGATGACTCAATATTCTTATGAGTTAGTTATTTATATTTTAATAATGAGGGACTCAGGTTTACTATGATAGAATTTAAACTTCCTAAAACATTGAGCTTCCATCTTAAGAGGCCATTCTGTTAAGTGGGGTGGCTTAGTGTCCTTATAAATTGGGGTTTGTGTTTATATTTTTAATGACATGGGACTCGAGTTTCTTTTCCCCTTATCGCTCATCTATCAAAGACTACAAAGAATTTCTTACATCAAAGATGCCTTGTCAAAAATAAATAAATGCAACAAAATCAAATTAACAACATCAAAACTCATAAACCCTTATTGTCAAACTAAAACAAAATCCAAAATATTATCAATCCTCAAATATTTTCATACTAAAATACACAAACTAAATACTTAAAAAAAATAGATTATATTTAAAGAAGTTGAGTTGCTAAGAGCTGCACCAGGACAAAAGCTGGCAATTATGGACGGTAGCAATCACCAGCAAACAACAATAGGCAGTAGGCGGTGGCTTGTAATGAAAATCTTAGAATTAAATAATGTAAATTACAAATTTAACTTAAGGATTTTTCTGAAAATATCCTGCATGAGTTTTGTAACTGAAGGATTTATGTTAATTCCGTAATTACTGAATATTAATAGTAACACTATTAAAAAACTATGTCATTACTGAATCGAAATACTAAAAAAGTCAAGTTTAGATTTTTTGTTAAGCTTAAAATAAATTTTTGGACTTAACGTAGTTAAAATTGGTACACAATTAAACTTTTATCGATACCGGTTCATACTGAGAATGGCGTGTCATAGTATTTGAGAAAGAAGGAAAGATCAGTTAGATAATAAAATTTCCTATCAACTAGATTAACTATTACTAGCAGTATAAAATTTACATGCTTAATGGAAACTTGCAAGAAAAGCATACAAGTACCCTTGATTTAGGCTTCACCAAATGATGATTGTACTTGGTAATAAATTGTGCAAAACTTGCACTTCACTCAATCTCACCTATGGCACCACAATTAAAGAGGGATTAGCTCATTTTTTAAGTTATCAAGCCACTTAGAAGTCTAATTAAGCATGAATTAAGTGGGGTAAGTAGATTAAACAAATATATATAAATATGTGACTAAGCCAACTGTCATGTTTTTTTGTCAATTCTTTCCCACTTCATTTCCTTTACTCGGGCAACACTAAGAAAAGTTTCTTACGCTTCTTCTTCACCACCGTGCTTGCCAATGCACTCAAAAAATAAAAAAAAAATTGCTTCCTAATTTCCTTTCCAAAACCAAACAAAAAATCAAGCCACACTCCTATATTTCCCTAACATTATCACATCACAAATATATATATATATATATATATATATATATATTAACTCCTACATAGGAAGAAGAAGAAGAATAAAGAAGTGGTGTTAGAGCATTTGACTAAGGTAATATCTACACTTTTCTTTCTATCCCTTTTTTCTAGCAAAGAAAGAAAAATATGCTACTTAGAAAGTTTTAGTATGAAAACCAAAAACAAAGTGAGTTTTTTTTTTCTTTTACATGCGTAAGTTTGTAATTTAGTGTATTACAAGAGGAAGAAAAGGAGAAGTTAGAAGCCTTAAGACCACCCTCTCCATAGTAGTCATCAAGGGTAAGTAACCTAAACTTTTCTTTAATTTTTTTTAGGTGAAAGTTCATAACTTTATGAGAGATTTGATGATTGAGTGAGGAAATAGGTTGCAATAATTATTTATATGTTGATTAATATAGTTTGTGCTTGTATCAGATGTAAAAAGTTAGTATTGCATGCTACAATTAGGTTTTGTACAAGTTTTAATTTGTGGAAAAATTTTCCACAGACTTTGAACGCGTAAATGGAAGCTTTAGAGTTGCTTTTAAAAAAATTTCCAAACATGAGACTTTTAGATTTTGATGTTTTGAACAAAACTCTATGACTACGCAAAAACACAATTTTGACTCTAAATAGGCTTACCAAGCAATTTTTAAGGGCTGTTTAAAATAGTCCCAAAAACTGCCAAAAGGCAGCCCAAAAACTTCTTAAAACAGTTTGTAAAAATTGCCCAAAATAGTTCCAGTACTATTAGAACTATTTTGTCATTTTTGGACTGTTTTAAGTCTGAATTTTACATTTTTCCAAACACAAAAGTTCAAGATTTTGACGAGAACAAATTTCATGAAGAATTTTTTTGCAAAATCTGCCTCTAAAATACAGTTATTGGTAGTTTTTTAAAACTGTATAAAAATTTCATTTTTGGGCATAAAACTGTTTTAAAATTTCGGGATATTTCAAGGTTGAATTGTAATTTTCGCCGAACATGAAAGTATTAGATTACAACAAAATAATGAACTTTGATGAAGAAATTTTTTGTGAAAATCTGCTTCTAAGTCAAACTTGGATTGGGATTCGTAAAAACAGTCAAAACTTTTTAATCAATAAATTTGCAAAGTTTTAACCAGAAAACAGCTGTGCTAAAAATGGTAATCGGAACTTTGAAACAAGCATGAAAATTATTAAAACACATATTCTAAACAAGTGATTTTATAAAAGAAAAACTACTTTAAATGTTCGAATTCCTTTTTACTTTCTAAAACTAACCAAAGAGGGTGCCCTTTGGTACTAGTTTTTGCAAACAAAGATCGCGTGACTATAAAATCCTATTTTTAGTAAACCAAGAAATTATAGTATTTTATGAAGATTATATAAGCCCAAGATTTAGTGGGTTATCAGTTTCAGGTATTATTTTATAGAGTATTTTTATTTGAACCTTTGAGCTCTATAAACAAGATTTTGTGAAAATAAACCTTAATAGTTTTAAATTTGACATTGATTTAGCTATCATAAAAACCCAATATGCTAGAGTCTTGGTACCACGTTACTAGGCATGAGTCTGACGCCTGTTTTGGTAAAAAGGCCATTCGAGTCATAATTCATCGGTATAGTACAAATGATGTCATAAAATCATTTTGGGCCTAACGAGCTTAAAACCAATTACGAGCTTGTTAAATAGATTTAGAATATGACTAATTGAACTTAGCTTAAGAATTATGAGTTTAGGAAATCTTTAATTTAGTGGATTAAGGATAGGTAAATTTAATAATGATAGATAATTAATTAATTATTTTTTGTTAAATTAATTAATTATTCATTTTGACAAAACAAATGGCAATTAAGGAAAGATTTGAATATTATGAGGAATTGATAACATAGTTAATCCTTGTATTGGAAGTAGTGAATTTTTTGATCAAAGAATTACAATCTAAAAGAATGATCAAATTCTTTCAATTATGCTAGAACTTGAAATAACATAAAAAAGATTTTCTTACACATTCTTAATGGGTGTCTTATACAGAATCACTCTCTAAAAGGAGATAAGGAATCCCAAGTAGACAGCAATATCTATTTCAAAAATACAAGTAAGTAGGAATCTCGCCTACAATACGAATAGTTTAAAATAAATGTTTTCTAAAATGTTTTAAGCATGTTTTAGTTCAATCACAGTATGCTATGCCTAATGCTTTCTAAATGTTTTAAGCATATTTAAGTTCAATTACAGTATGCTATGCCATGTCATATTGCATGCTTACTAATTGATTTGTGAAACTAATGAAGATGAACTAATCAAAGAGAGTCGTACTAACCTCTTGACCTACTGGGAGGCTAAAAACAAAATAATAAAAGATAAATTAAATTTGGTCATGGTGTTGTTGGGGCCTCGCAAACCTTAACATCCCGTTGATCATGTGCAACCAGTATGACTACTCGGGCCTGATAAATAATAAGATAAGATCATAATCAAGCATAATTGGTACATGCGTTTTAATGTTATCACATGTTATTTCAATTGTTTTGCAAGTTATTATTCCTACTTGCTGAGTGTAAGCTCATTCAAAAATATTCACACTGTAGGAAAACAACTTGTCAGTAATGCTAAATGGACAGTAGGGAAGCAGCAGGTGATTAGAGTGGAGTTATGGAAAATAGATACCGCGCGTTTATTTTCCGTATATAGGTTTGATAATTTTGACCTTTTTGATATTATGTTTAATTTTACAACTAAAGTACTGAGCATGTTTTGAGATAACTATTAAACTACTAGTTAATATTATTATCTTGATTGCAACAAAAAGTAAATAGAGTAAAATTAAAATTGATTAGCAATGTTAACCCAAAAAAATATAGTTTTAGTTTAAAATTCACTAGCAAGTTAACATCTATAAAGATAGTTATAAATTAAATATGTAATAGTATAATTAATTGTTTTTTTTATATTTGAAGATACTAGCGAAGTTTAACTCTTTGAATGAAAGAGATAGAAAAAAAAATTGTTTGGTAAAATTTAAGTAAATTAAGTGAATATATGTTTAAGTAATTAAGTAACGGCCACGTAGGTAGGTAGGGCCCATATATATAAATATTTATTTTGATTAAATTTTGGTTTAATTATTATCCTACTGATAAAAAAAATTCTCTCTATCATTTGGTCTTAATTTCTGGCAAAGAGGACTATTGACATTTTATGATTTGACATATACTCAATTTGTATTTATGAAGATTTTTACGCATCATATATACCATCATAGATCTTTTTCTTGGATAATTTCCTTCCATAGATTGGACGCTTGGTTAGTGAGAATATGTCATCAGACCACTATGCAATATGTGGCCAAATGAGAGACTTTTCTACAACTCGCAAGGCAGGAACTTGCTTGGAGTCACCAAAAACAGTAATTTGGAAAATCTTTAACATTGCTTAACCAATTAACTCTTGATTCCAGCAAAGAAAGAGGCAATTATATATTCATGTCATGTCAAATGTAACAATTAAAAATTAAAGAATTTTACATTGCTTATTGAATTCATTTTTAATTGTTAGTTTGGCCCTTTAAGATGGAAATCAAACCCCTTAATTAATTACTTTTTTAATAATTAAAAGAACTTTATCTTACTTATTGAATTCATTTTAAATTATTGAGTTTTCTTTGTTATTTTAGTTAGTTAATTACTTAAATTATCGAATCCATTTGTAAATTATTAAATTTTCTTTGTTATTTTAGTTAGTTGATTAATTTTTAATAATTAACTAATGTTATTTTACTTTATTATCGTGAGCAAAATCCTAGGGAGTAATTAAAAAGTTTGATTAAAGGAGGGTTTTATTTACATACCAATTTTTACTCTTGCTATTTTATTTTTTTAATAAAAACTATTTACTTTTTATAAATACCATGCATATTTAAACATGCCATAATTTAAACACGTAATACGAATAATAACATAAGACACACAATTTTAAGACATATTTTTTTAAAGTGTGATTTTCTCGTTTAGATACATTAAAAAACAGGCCCACTGGTTTGTAATTTAGTAGCAATTTCAACTAAATGAATCAATTTTTCAAGAGAAGATCAGAACAAATCTTACCTACTGGCGGAGAGTCGTGCCTCCTCAGTCTACGGGAAAGAGACGGACAGGTCTAACTAAGTGCAGTGTAGATGGAGACCAGTTTTGCTAATATAATACGAGAGAGAAGAATGACAAGAACAGAGAAATCATAAGAGCAGAAGTAAACCATTTCTCTTCTCGCTCGACTGCAAACTTCCAGGTTCTTTTATTCATTTCACTCGTTGTTTTGTTTTGTAATATTTTATCGTTAATTAATGTCTTTAGCCAGTTATAAATACGGTTAAGGTCATTCAGTTGTTGTTTTTTTTTTTTTTTTTTTTCAGTTGTGAAAACACATGATTTTGCAAATATGCAATTTTTCTTTCAGGAAGATTCAATTCTAGGCATGTTTACTTCCTTCCAAGGAAAGGGAAAATAATGTATTTACTTACAAACTTAGAGTCTTGTGGGCCTCGTGAGAATAGGGAATTCCAATCTTCATATATTTTTAAGGGAATTAATACCATATTTACTTAGATTTTCAAATTCAAATGTTTATAAGTTATATAAAAAAAGATATTTTAGTAATTATATTGAATAATATCATCGTTCCTATGTAAGTAAACACTAAAAGAGAATGAGACTATTTCTTATTACACCATTAAATAAGTAAGAAAACACTAAAAAAAGAATATTACTTTACTTTTCAAAATAATATTCATTTAAGGTTTGGTAATTATTGTTTCATTTACGGTTTAGTAATGAGTGTTTCTAGAGGCATAATTTGTTGCTAATTTACTCCTGTACTAACTATTGCTTGTTGAAAACCAGGAAAAGATCGTCAACTTTGACGAAATGGCCAAAGAGGAAGTTGGCAAGGCTGCTGGTGATCTTCCAACAGAAATTGAAGAGCACAAATCCAATGATTCGGTCATAATTGAAATTCCAGAATGCCTGGACCGTGAACTTTGGTCCAAGTGTTGCATCCTGAGGGTTCATACAAAGCTCCGAAACGTGAACGAGGCAGCATACACCCCTCAAATTCTTTCAATTGGGCCCGTTCACCATAGCGAGAAAGAATTGCTGGGCATGGAACCTCACAAAAGGAGATACTTAGACGAGTTCTGCAAACGATTCGGGAAAAACCAGGTTGAACTCAGACACTTCATCCGCAATCACCATGAAGAAATACTGCAAAGCTATGCAGGTACCGTCAAGGTCAAGGGGGAGGCCTTCATTGAAATGGTTCTGGTAGATGCCTGCTTCATCATTGAACTCTTCTTGAGGAACTCGGAGGAGCGCAAAGATGATTACATACTGAACACACCCTGGCTGTGTATGGACATAGTGCTGGACTTGATCATGCTCGAAAATCAACTTCCTTATGCCTTTTTGAAGCGGCTGTATGACTTTGTTGCCACTTTGCAGCCGCCTTATTGGGAGGCCATCGGTGATTCTGGGACAGAAATTGAGCTGAACCCCGAAAAAGTCCCGCTCTTGTCAAGTCAACACCACAACAGAAATGCAAACTTTCATCCCTTTTCGAAGCTCACCCACGACTTCTTTTATGATGCCAAAGATATTGGTGAGGAATCAGAAGTGGATGGAATAAAGCATTTCACGGATTTGGCAAGACAGAAGCTTTGTCCAAGGCAAATTTTGCCATCTCAGGATAGCAGAATAAAAATTGGTGAGGAATCAGAAGTGAATGGACTAAAGCATTTGACGGAATTGGTCAGAGTTCAGGTTCTTTCTTTAAAGAAAAATATGCCGTCTGACAACGGCACGAGTTCTCTCTACTCTGCCAAAAAGCTGGATTTGGCAGGGGTGCAATTTATTCCGTCTGAAAATCCTCGCTTAGTGGAGTTGGAGATAGAGTCATCCAATTTGGTCTGCGCACCATTTTTGAAATCTACACGACTATATCTTAATGTCATCTTAGAAACGTCATGGCATTAGAACAGTGTCTATATCCAGATAAGAGTTACATTTGCAACTATATTTGCCTTCTGGATAAACTGATAAACAATGCTGGAAGATGTCGATTTGCTGGTTGAGAAGAAGATTGTGAGGAACTTTCTAGGAAGCAATGAAGACGTTGCCAAATTGGTTAACAAACTGTGTGAAGAAATTGTGGTGGATGACTTGTGCTATAAAAAGGTGTGTAAGGAGCTGAATGGTCACTGTAATAATAGTTTTCATAGAACAAAGGCCATGATCAAAAGGGTCTATTTCAAGGATTATTGGACTGCCAGTACTGCTTTATTTGGATTATGTGTCATGTTTTTCTCCGTCTCAGCAACCATTAAGGGGCTTTTTTTCTAGCGGGTCTTCCGTTGAGTAGATTGTTCTTTAGTTTTTTTTTTTGTAATTTTTTTTCTGATCTAATAATGATATTCCTCTTTAATCTATGAACGGTTATTCTTAACTTATTATCTCATTTCCTTTTATTTTGTTCTTGCTGTCTTTGTGACAAATTTGGACTTTTATAAAGTACTTTTCCAGTTCATGTAATATATTCCAAAACAATAGTATAAAATAAGGTGTTGGATCGTGGAGTTTTACATTGTTTGAATTCAAACCAATTAGTTTGAACCAATTCTCCAAACACACTGAAAAAATGCATCTTCCTCAACTATGCAAGTCAAGTATTTGTGATTTCTTCGTTTGCCTAGCTAATTTTCAGTTGCTTTGGCTCCGCACAAGCTGCCTATCAAGTTCCCTATAGTTGACACCATTGTCAAAATCTTCCCTTTTTATTAGGTGGTTTCTTTTTCAAGTTTTCAATTTACGAATCACGATGAAGGGAAGTTAATTTCAGATTTTTTTGAATTTACTAGACGCAGAGGATTACAACATTGCAGAATATGAAGACGATAAAAATCTGAAAAATCGCCAGAAGTGTGGAACGACATCTAGATAAGGAGAGAACAGAACTAACAAAACAAAAATATCTAGGAAAACGACGATAAACTACAAAGGAACAACATTATCCTGGAAACGGCAAAGGCCTCTTTTCACCACAAAAAAAAAAACAGAAGGCAAAGACCTAAAAGACATCAACTGTTAAACGACAAGACCTCGGATACTAACAGCCAACTCAATGAACTATGTAGTTTGAAAACGACATCACCTAGAAATTCAACGATAAAGGAAGATGGTACCATCATAAAGCGACAAAAACATCATGAAACGATAAGTTCGACTAGCGTGTTTGGCTAGTAGTGGGAACCACTGGTGGGAACAGTTTTTATTGTAGCATATGAGAGCTTTACACTGTAGGAACTTTTTTTCCTTTTTACTGTAACATGTGAGAGCTTTACATTGTACATAACTAAGTTTGTGGTGTGAACCACCCTTAACCAAACACCCTCAAATTTCAAACGACAAAGAACTGAAAGCAACAAGCTGAACCATACCCTTCGTAAACGGCAAGAAAATTTTAAAACGACATCTTACGGAAAACTAAAACACATATAAATGATGATAAAATCATAAACCAAAACGAGCTCAAAAAAGAAAAGAAAAGCAAAAAAAAAAAAAAAAAACTAGGGAGAAAATTATTTTTACAGAAGAACATATATTTACCTTCTTGTCTTAAAATGCTTGTTGGATTTTTCTCTTTCTCACACCCTTTTTTTTCCCTCTTTTTCTTTCTCTACGCTTAGCTTTGGTACTCCTTTCTCTCTCCCTATCTCTCTCTCTCTCTCTTTTTCTTCTTAAAACCTCTCTAATCACTCTCACACACACGCAGCACTTCTTTAAAAGCTCTACGACACTTTTTCACGCCCTGGGCATGTGTATGACTTCCTCACGTGTGCACACTGGTTGCACTTTCTCTTTTCACGCTCTCTCACGTTGATGTCTGCTTCTGTTGCAAACTATGCCCACGGTCCTTTATATAAAGGAGTCTTGGGTGGTTCTCTCCCGCCATCAACATGTGAACATGGGAAGTTTAAGGTAAACGGACGTGGGAAGTTGTATTACATGAATGAAACCCACGTCCGACGAATTATATATATATATATATATATATATATATATATATATATATTATTAACACCAATGCCCCTAAACTTTGTGGTATTTTTATTTTGCCTTTTGAACTTTTTAAAACTTTTCATTTTGCCCCTGAACTTTAAAAATTACTACTTTTGCCCTTGAACTTTTAAAGCTCCTTACTTTGTTCTTTTGAACCTCTCATTTTCTATTCAAATAGACAGAATTAAGACTACGTGATTCACGCATAGGTCAACTGTGAGGGCAAAAATAAGATTTTATCATTTTTAAGTTTTGTTTCAAGTTTACACTCTCACTTAATTTAAACTCTTATAGGAAGGGTTTGTATGTATATTTTTTCCATCTTTAATGTGTAACTCTCATTTAACAAGTTGATATTATGTAACACCCGTCTATTTTATGTAACGGACCACGTTAAGTTAGTAACATTGATAAGAAATTTTATTAATAAATTACGTTAAATGATATGATATGTGATGTGCATGTTACTAACTTTTTATGTCAAGTTTTGTGACAGGTGATGACCGCATGGGATCGTTGTGCTCTAGTGTTCATGTGAAATTTTAAGTATATGTTTATTTGTGATGCAATAATGTATGTATGTTTTATTGTATGGCATTTAAGGACAGTTCGGCAGGCCGAACTTTCAAGATCGGTAGGCCGAACATTCTACCCGAGATCGACAGGCCGAAGAAACCCATCGGTAGGCCGAACTTGTGGAACCGACAGGCCGAAGAGGGAAAATCGGCAGGCCGAACACGGCTGACGAGTAGTCAGCTGAAATCTCTCCAAAATTATGGCTGAGTTAATTATGTTAATTGGGTGATTTAATGTGATTAATTGGCATAATAATGGAATGTTTTATGAGTTAAGGAAATTAAAGGGGTTTGACTTCGCATAATTTGTGTCAATTTAAATGGTTTCCCATTTTAAGAGGGCAAATTATGGTAAGAATGATGATGTGTTTTGGTTTCCTTTTCTTTCTCTTCTTTCCTTCCATGCCAACAGCCCCTTAACAGTCAGAAATTCTGACTTAATGAAGGGAATGGAATTCCCATCAATTATGTTTATTACGTTAAAATTTTAACGTTTCTTCTTTTTTATTATTTTCTCTCCTTCTCATGTTTTTCTCTCCCAAAAATTTCTAAGACGTTCTTTCATTTCTCTTCGTCTTCTCTTCTCCACGAGTTCTTCTCTCTCTCTCTCACGGAAATTTTCTGAGTATATTGAAAGAAAAGTCTTGTTTCGTTGGTTAAAATTCAAGGGGTTTTGAGAAAAAGTCTTCTCAGGTAAGGACTCATGTATTTGTAAATTTAAAAAGATATTCTCCTCCTCAAATTTGTCTACAATATCCTCTCTAGGAATTTTATTTTTGTTCTGAGTTTTTATTGTGATGTTTCTTCACGTTTTATGTCATATGAATGTATTTTATGGTCATGAAATTTTTATGAGATTATAATAAGAAAACTGTTTTGATAATGTTGTTTTTGAGTTTTTTGTTTTATTAAACATTTTATGTGTTTATATGATTTTATGATAATAAAATGATTTTATGCATGATAATATGATGATTTTATGGAGTTTTAAATTAAAATATATGTATTTGTTCGAAAATGTTTTATTTAAAAGATAAATATGTTTAAAATATATGGTTTTTTTTTATTTGCTTAAGGTAATTTGTATAATTAAAGAAAAATGATAATAACATGATTATGTGATGACAATGTTTATGGTTATGAATTATTGATTGTAATGGATGAGATGAAAATATATATATGTAATGATAATTTCATGTTTTACGATGATGGTTATGGATTATGAGATGAATGTATATGAATGAATGTTATATGCATGGATGTTTTATGATACGTATTAATGTATTGCATCTTTAAAATGAAAATGGCATGAACACCCAAGGAACGAGCACTACAAGACCGCGGCGTCGTCACCAAATCACGTTAAGGTTAAGTAAGCTAACGATAAGGTAAGTACATTCTCACCTGCAACATGACCCCTTTTTCAAGGTTTGATGATATGTTTACAAGGATATTCATGATGATTTTATGATAATTTTCTTTAAAGGATTTCTTATGAAAGATTTTCATGATTTAAAGTTATGCATATATGATAATGATGACATGTTTCAAAGTATGAAAAGTATGTATATATGTATCACCTAATAAGTGTTGCACACTTAATGTTATGAAATGTTACGTTATGATGTCATGTTTGGTTTGGGATTAGCTACCCTTCTCCTCTCATGACGGCGCACCTATGATGATGTTTATGGTACAACACTTGGGCCCTTAAGATAAAAATGGAATAAGTTTTAAAATGGTCAATGTAATGAAAGATATGTTTCTATGAAATTGTGCTTAAGGCACTTTTATGACATGATGATGATAATGATGATGATGTTTATGAATGTTTTAAATTGTGAGAATTATATGTACTTACTAAGCATTAGCTTAATCATGTTTTATGTCATGTTGCAGATAAGGGTAAGAAAATCTTGGACTAGGCGGAGGACATGGGAAGGCATGTGAGCGTTATGCACGATGAATTGTAACCGGAAGCACACCAAGAAGAACACTCTTATGTTTTTTTTTTAATTAAGTTATATAATTTGAACATATATTTTATGTTAAGTTTTAAGAATACTTATATTATGGTTTTATAAGATATTTTATCATTTTTTAATGAATTATGAACTTCCGCTATGTTTTACGAAAAGTTGGTTGGTTTTAAAATTTTGGATTTCTCAAAGATCGGTCTCGGACGGCTTGCCCAACTTGTTGGCCGGCCTGCCGAAGTCCAGAAGTTTGGCCTGCTGATCACATTTTTCGGTCTGCCAAACATGGATGAATTTTTAGTCCAAATTGCATAGCCTCTGCCGGCCTGCCGGTTAAAGGAACTCCGGCTTGCCGATCATGTTCGGCCTGCCAAACTGTGGGAGGAAGTAAGTTTTAAACGATTTGATGATTAATGAGATTTGATGTGATGTTTTGTTAAGTCTTGATTTTTTTTTACAGCTTGATAAACCTATATTATTAAATAAGTTCATGATTAATTTAAGTATAATTGAATAAATTGTTATGTGGAATAAGTTAAATAATGTTATTCTAAACAATGATAAGTTTAAAAAAAAAAATTGAAGGTATGAATGGATCCTGGTTATGTAAGTTTAAGTACTTTTAAAATCAATAGTACTGTTTAAGTTGAAATTATTTATATGTTTAAAGTTTATGCAAGTACGAACATATGTATGTAACGACATCTGTGACGTCCGAATTAAGGGGCGTTACATATTATTTGCCCATATCTTCTTATCTTTAATACATAACTCATCTTCTTTATTATTCAAATTTAGATATTGGCGAAACAATATCAACTCATTAAATGAGTTATGCCATTAAAGATTAATAAAAAAAATGTGCAGACAAACACCCCCTAAATGAGAGTTTAGATTAAAAAACCTTGAGTGAGACTTTAAATGTGAAACAAAACTTGGAAGTGAAGAAATATCATTTCCACCCTCAGTGGCCTGAAAATGGCGAAACATTTCCAGCACTGCTGGAACTATTTGGCAGTTTTTTGCAAACTGCCTTTAGGCAGTTTTTGGACAGTTTTTGTGCAGTCCAATCAAACTTCTTGGAAAGTCTATTTAAAGTCAAAACTATATTTTTTGAAAGTCTATTTAGAGTCAAAACTATATTTTTTGGCAGTCACGAGTTTTTATTCAAAGCGTCAAAAACTAAAAGTCCTGTGTTTGGTAAAGTTTTAAAAATCGATTCTAAGGCCTCTGTTTATGCGTTCAAAGTTTGTGGAAAATTTTTCCACAAACCACAACTTGCCAAGACATAATTCTAACATGTAAATACTAACTATGGCATACAAGCATAAACTTAACTAATTAACACATAAATAATTATTACAACATATTTCCTCACCCAATCATTAAAATCTCTCATAAAGTTATAAACTTTAACCTTATAAGAAATTTAAGGGAAAGTTTAGGTCACTTACCCTTGATGACAATTCTTGGGTAGGTGGTCTTAAGGTTTCTACCACCACTCTTTTTCCATTTCTTGCATCACACTAAAAAAAAAAAAAAAAAAAACTCAATCATGTAAAAAAAATATAGCTTGTTTTAGTCATCACATAAATGTGTAGATATTACCTTTGCTAAGGGAGATGGAGAGAGAGAAAAGGTGTAGATATTACCCTGGACAATGCTTTACACCACCTCTTTCTTCTCCTACTTCTTTGTAGGAGTTGATAAAATATGTTTGTTTGCGTATTAATATATTTTTCTTGGGCTTGGTCAATCGGTGTCATCACATAAATGCTATCTAAGCAACAAATTTTATTTTCCTTTGCTAAGGGAGATGGAGAGAGAGAAAAGGTGTAGATATTACCTTGGACAATACTTTACACCACCTCTTTCTTCTTCTACTTCTTTGTAGGAGTTGATAAAATATGTTTGTTTGCGTATTAATATATATATATTTTTTTTCTTGGGCTTGGTCAATCGGTGGAGTGGAGAAGAAAATAGGAAGCACTTTGAATTCTTGAGGAAGTGGTATTTGGTGGAAAGGAAGTGGGAAACAAGTGGAGAAATTTTTTTTCTTTTTTTGGGACTCTAAGCTCATTCGGTGGAAAGGAAAAAAAAGGAAAATCTCATTCTCACCCATGGGCTTTTATAGACACTTGTTTAAGGGACTTAAAAGAAATATTTTGGGGTCTAAATTGAAGAGAGAATCCGGCTGGTACTAGGGGCTGATTTACAAAAAAAATTTTTGTACAACTTTGCTTGATTTCCATACTTGTGAGGTCAAGAATAGTGGGGTAGGCAAGACTGGTTGTACTAGTTGTCTCATCCTATATTAATGCTATGATGTCCTCTTATTTTTTAAAGGATTTGAATCACAAAGATTGCCTCCAAACCAAGAAAACAACCACCATGCACGTCCAGCCATGATGTCCTCTTCTTTTCTTTTCTTTTCTTTTTTTTTTTTTTCCTTTTCTCTTTAGCCTTGGTTAGTCGGTGGAGGTGGAGTGTTGGCTTAACTAAATTGATTGCAAAAGAAAGAAGGATAATGATCATGGTGGAAGCATTATTTAAGGGTACTGTGACCCTTTTGTTATAAGTATCCCTTAAGCAGATAAATCATATACTATTAGCAATAATAATTTTAGACGACAAAAGATTTGATTACCTGACAGGTCTTTACCTATTTTTCAAATACAGTGACACGTTAATCTCAATATAAACCAATATCAATCAAAGTTTAATCGTGTATCGCTTTTGACTACATTAAACCTAGAAATTTACTTTAGACTTAAAAAAATGTGAACTTTACTCTCTCTTTTTTCAATATCTGAGCTCAGTAATGACATAGTTTTTAACAGTGTCACTAACCAAGTTTGCATAACATTTTTCTATCGATTCAGCTATTCATGTAGCTCCATTTTTAAATAAATTGGCAATTAAAGATCTAATTTGCATTAGAGTGTTTGTTGATACACTGCTAACTTAATATTGTACCCAAAAATTCACAAGTTCTTTATAGATAAATTTCTTTTGTCTTAGTAATGGTTGAATTTATCAATTCATTTATTGAATTTCGATAGTTAATTAACTTAACCATGGAATCCATTATAGAATTTTTGAAATATTCATATATTGATCCTGTAAATTCTCTAGTTACGAAATTCATACATCATGTTCTAGGAAAATCCTTGATTTAAATATATAAATTACATTATTTGTTCTAGGATTTTCTCGGTCATTACATTAGCAAGCCGGATTCAGAAGTTCGATAGGCTAAGCATCAGTAGTTCAGCAGGGCAAACCTAAATATTAGGCAGGCCGATAGTACTGCATAAAAAAGGTATTTTTGCACTAGTTTCCATCGTTTAATGATAAAAAGGATTTTGATTTTGTGACATGATTATTTGGACTTTAAAGGCACACTAATAATGAATATAAATGAGATAACTTGGTAGCATGAGACTTAAGTAATGATATAAGCACCATAGTATTCAGTATCGAATGAGTTAAAAACTTCATTCGGAATGAGGCATCAGTGTATAATGCCACGTACAGAGATCGGGTCGTGCAAAGAGCGACCTAGAAGACAGGTCCTAAAACCCAACTGAGCCACTATGGTGGTAAACTAAATGGCTTTGCATAAGGTAAAATGGTAAACTTGTTCTAAGGAGATCATTGGACTGGAATGGTAGGTATTTCACTTAATCAGCTATTTCATTTAATTGATTCTTATTTAATTGAATTTACCTCCAACATGGCAATCGGGTCGTGACAAATAATGGTATTAGAGCTTAGGCTTTAAATCTTTTGGGAACTAAATCTATTAGATTTTCATTATTTTGTTTTGATTTTCAAGTTTTGAGTCGGGATAGATGTCGTTACAGTTACGTTTGAGTACATAGTGTCATTTTCAAACTTTAGATATTTTAAAAAAATTTCCAGGATGAAATTTCTTTTAAAGATGATAGGGTGTAACACCCGTGAATTTTAAGTAAGATTAATTATATTAAGTTTAATTATTAAGTATGCCTAGTTAATTAAATGTCATTAGCATGTATTTTAAAAATTTTTGTTTCCATAATTCTGATTTTCAAGTCATTTAAAATTATGATTTTATATATAAAATATGAATTTTGAGGCAGTTTTACTCATTAACCTTCATGCCATTAGCTTTTTCCTTAATTACCATACCGCCACGTTTGCCTTTCTTTTGTACCTCACATAAAAGCCCTTTCATTTATAAAAAAAATCTATAAAATAATCAAAAACTCTCATCAGACAAGTTCACATGGCATGGTTCCGACTAAAGCCCATTTTCCCATTAAAAAAAGGTCTAAGTCATATCAGATAAAGCATTTAACATCATTTTTTCTCTTTCTACCTTCCAACGCTCTCTCTTTGTTCCTCTCTCTTTTTCATCTCTGTTCTTGTCTCTTTCAAAAAAAAAAAAAAAAAAATTACAGAACCAATCTTGAAGTTTTAGCATAAACGAATTTCCAACACCATCTAAGGGAAATCTGAGGTAAAAATTGTAAACCCAAATAAGTTTTCATTCATTTTTTTTCCTCCTCAAAATCTAAATTCCTCTTGCTCTTCTCTTTACATTTTCAAATCAAAGTAAGAAATAGTGGAAATGGTGAACTTGGTCTATGTTCTTGGTATTTTTGACTTAAATTTCAACATGTATGTTTGAATCTGTGGTTAAGCAAATGTTTTTCTTTGGAATCTTGATTACAAATTCTAAGCAAATCCATATCTTGGGTTTTCTCTACAGATTGGAGATTTTTGTTAAATGCTATAACTTTGAATATGAAGACATTTGGGGAAGATGATGTGAAACTGTTATGAATTGACTCTCTATGGTTTCTGTGTATTTTCTGTTATCTATAAATGGATATAGCAGAATTAGATTAAGTTTTGAGTTCGGGATTGCTTAGGCTTGAAATCTGGAAATTTTTCAGATTTCGATAGATCGGCAGGTCAAACTCACCTTTCAGCAGGCTGAACTCAAACAGTTCAGCAAGCCAAACTCAGAAGGTCAGTAGGCCGAACATTAGCAATTCGGCAAGCTGGATTCAGAAGTTCAATAAGCCAAACATCAGCAGCTCAACAGGTCGATAGTGTTGCATAAAAATAGTAGTTTTGCACTAGTTTTCATTGTTTAATGATAAAAAGGATTTTGATTTTGTGACATGATTATTTGGACTTTAAAGGCACAGTAATAATAAATGTAAATGAAATAACTTGGTAACATAAGACTCAAGTAATGATATAAGTACCATAGTATTCAATACCGAATGAGTCAAGAACTTTGTTCGGAATGAGACATCAGTGCATGATGCCACGTACAGAGATTGGGTCGTGCAGAGAGTGACCTTGTGGGTGGTCTCAAAACCCAGCTGAACCACTACGGTGTTAAACTAAATGGCTTTGCACAAGGTAAAATAGTAAACTTGTTTTGAGGAGATCGTTGGACCGGAATGGTAGGTATTGCCGATGAAATTTATTTTGGCTGAGCAATTTATTTATTTTACTTAATCAATTGTTTCATTTAATTGAGTCTCATTTAATTTAATTTACCTCTAGCATGGCCATCGGGTCGTGACATGTACGAAGTGAAAGACTTTTCTACACGACCCTCAAGTCAATGAACTTGCTTGGAGCCATGTATCCATTTGTCCATTTTCAAACTAAAAAGTGCATTTTGGAAAATTTTTAACATTTCTCAACCAACCTATTAGCTGTTTAGTAAAGCAAAACGAGCGCTAATTATATTGCAAACTAATTAATATCATATCAAATATAACAAAGCAACTGTGATAAATTACAGAGAAAAAAAATAGTGAAAAGAGAAGAAGAAAGAAAAGGATTGCTAAGATTTCTTATCATTTTAACTGCAGAAAAATACTATACTCAATTTTTTAAATTAAGATAACGTAAGTGTCTTATTTATAGGATGCAAATCCTAAAGCAAGTATAATTTTAAAGCAAATCTATTCCTATTATTTTAAATAATCCAAATCCTTATGTAAATAACATAAATCCTAATGTAAATCTAAATAATTCTAACAAATTGAAAGGATAAAATAAACCCGATTCTCATATTATTTACATATGAAGATATACATAATTTTATTAAAGACATTAGGTCACCCTACTTATTAGTTGGTCTACTAAGATGGTAGCACAAACTTCGAAATGGTCCAATTTTTTTCGCTCTCAAGAAAACAGATTAGATTCACATGTCCCTTTTTCTTATCTTTTCTTTTTTCATGTCATCCTAATAATATTATGGCGCATAAATTAAAATGTTCTAAATGACATGATATTGTTAGTGATGTGATATGATTGTTTGATGAACATTACATTTTTATTAACAAGCATAATATTACCATAAGGACATGAAATGAGACTGGAACGAGGAAAAACGACTGGGAGAGAGTGAGAACTACTGGTTTGTAATTTAGTTCCTGTGGATGAAAAATTTCAACTAAATGATTCAATGTTTCGAGAGAAGATCAAAATGAATCTTATCTGCATGACATGACTGGCATAGAAACAGTCGTCACAGGTAGCTTTTGAAGTTTAATTGTGGGAGAGAGACGTGTCTAATTAGCTACAGTACTGGAGACAGGGACCAGTTTTGTTTATATAATACGAGAGAGAAAGAAGACAAGAATAAAGAAATTAAAAGAGCAGAAGTAAACCATTCTCTTCTCTCTCCATTGCAAACCTCAGGGTTCTTTTATTCTCTCCTTGTTTTATTTTGTTATATTTTATCATGTCTTTAGCCCATAATCCATACGGTTAAGGTCATTTGGTTAATATTATTTTTCTCAACTGTGAACATACATATTTTGCAAATATCTGGTTTTTCTTTCAATAAGAGTCAATTCTATTTTATTGTTTCTAGAGGCATAGTTTGTTGCTAATTCTTTGCTATTAACTACTGCTTGTTGGTCACAAGGAAAAGATCAACAACTTCCACGAAATGTCTGAAAAGGAAGCTGGCAAGGCTACAAGTCATCTTCCAACAGCAATTGAAGAGCACAAATCCATTGATTCGTTCATAATTGACATTCCAGAAAGCCTGGAACGTGAGGTGTGGTCTAAGTGTTGCATCCAGAGGGTTCATAGGAGGCTCCGAAAGGTGAACGAAGAGGCATACACTCCACAATTTGTTTCAATTGGCCCCTTTCACCATGGCAAGCCAGAATTGCTTGGCATGGAACCTCACAAAAGGAGATATTTAGACGAGTTCTGCAAACGATTCGGGAAAAACCAGGCTGAACTCATCAGACACTTCATCCACGGTCACCGCGATGAAATACTGCAAAGTTATGCAGGTACCATCAAGGTCAAGGGAGAGGCCTTCATTGAAATGGTTCTGGTAGATGCCTGCTTCATCATTGAACTCTTCTTGAGGAACTCAACGGATCCTGATGATGATTACATACTTAATACATCCGGCAGGATGAGGAGTGACATAAAGCTGGAATTGATCATGCTCGAAAATCAGCTTCCTTATGCCTTTCTGAAGCAACTATATGACTTTGTTTTCAACCCTCAATCTCCTAATTCAGAGACCACCAATGATACTGGAACGGAAAATGAGCAGATCGCAGAAGAAGTCCCTCTCTTGTCAAGTCAACACCACAATAGAAATGGATACATTCATCCCTTTTCGAAGCTCACCTGCGAATTCTTTGATTATACAGAAGATGTTGGTGAGGAATCAAATGAGCGGGAAATAAAGCATTTCACGGATTTGGTCAGACGTGCTCTTTGTCCAATGGAAATTAATAATACCGGCAGAGATACTGGTAAGGAATCCGAGAACTGCTTAAGTAATCTCCGTTCTGCAATAAAACTGGATGCGGCAGGGGTGCAATTCTTTCTGTCTAAAAATCCTGGCTTAGTGAACTTGGAGATAGAGTCATCCAATTTGTCCCGCATACCACGTTTGAAATCTACACGACTAGGTCTTTCAGAATTTTGTGTAGAAGATGGGACCGAACGTCTTCTCAGAAATATCATGGCATTAGAACAGTGTCTATATCCTCATAAGGCTTACATTTGCAACCACATTTGTTTTCTGGATCAACTGATAGACAATACCGCAGATGTCAATTTGTTGGTTGAGAGGAAGATTGTGAGGAACTTGCTAGGTAGCAATGATGAGGTGGCCAAATTGGTTGACAAACTCTGTGAAGAAATTGTGGTGGATGACTTATGCTATTCTGCGGTGTGTAAGAAGCTGAATGCTCACTGTGATAACTGGTTAAATGGAACTAAGGCCACGGTTAGAAGGGTCTATTTCAAGGATTGTTGGACAGGCAGTACTGCTATAGTTGGATTGTTTGTCCTGCTTTTCTCCATCTCTGAAACTACTAAGACACTTTTCTTCGATTAAGGTCTAATGTTGAGTATATTGTTCGTTATAGTTTATTCTTTCCCGAGCTAATAATGATTTTCCTCTTGTAATCTATGCACTGTACGTCTTTGCTTCTTATCTCATTTTACTATATAGTTCTAGATGTCTTTGTGAAATATATGGATGTATTAAAAGAACTTTTCTACTTCATGTAATATATTCTAAAATAATGTTGCAAATGATAAAAATGCATCTTCTTCAGCTATGTAAGTCAAGTGTTTGTAATTTCTTCGCTTCCCTACATAATTTTAAGTTTCTTTGGCTCCACTCAAGCTGCCTATCAAGTTCCCTAGTTGACACCAGTCAAACTCTTCCGTTTTTTCCTTTATTGGGAAATTTTCTTTTACTTGGGAATCGCAATGGAGAAATGAGTTATGATTTTTCTGAAGTTTACTAGATGCAGAGGACACCAACACGACAGAACATAAAATGGAAAAGAAAAATGTGAAAAATCGACTGAAGTGTGGAAACGACATCTAGATAAGGAGAAACAGAATTAACAAAACAAAAATATCATGGAAACACGCCGACAAACTCAAACTAGGAAGGAACAAATTGTCCTGAAAACGGCAAAGACCTAAACGACATCAGCTGTTAAACGACAAGACCTTGGACAAAAACAACCCATTCAATGAATTATGTGATTTGAAAACGACATCACCTAGAAATTCAAACATAACGATAAAATCATCATAAATGAAAAGTACAGCAACAAGTTGGACATTTAAACGACTAAGAATTAAAAGCAAAAAGCCGAACCACATCATTTGTAAAAGGCAAGAGAATTTTAAAACGACATCGTATGGAAAACTAAAACACATGTAAATGATGATAATTATTAACCAAAAAAGAGCTCAAAATGAAAAGAAGAAAAACAGACTACGGAGAAAAGAATTCGAATAGAAGAACGATGTTACTCCGATAACGAACTCAATGAATCAACATCTCATGAAAAAACGACAAATACAACCCTCACCTGAAAAATCACATTAATATAAAAACGACAATGACTTGACAAACGATAATAATTTAGAAAAAAAAACCTTAAAACAATAAAAATAAGAGTGAAAGTGAAAATGGAAACGGAAATGTAAATGTAAAAAGTACAACCAGGTAAACGAAGAGGATCTAAAGAAACGAAATGAACTGGAAAAAAAAAAAAAAAAGAGAGAGAATGAAAGAAAGAAAAGAAAGCCTACAGGTTTGGGGAAAAAAAAAATCAACCTGAAAAGTCAACAATAGTGAAAAACGATATTAGTGTTTAAAAAGCAATAACTTGATAGTGCGTTAAATAGAAAACGAAAAAACAAAAAAAAAAAATCTAACAAAAGCACCAAATACGTATTTTCACTACTTTGATTTCACAGTGAAAATATGATTTTTTTAAAAAATGAAGCAATATGATTATTTAAAAAAACAAAAAAAGAAAATAAAAGAAGGATAATCCCTTCTCATTTTAGACCCTCACTTAAACATAACGTGAAAATTATACAATTTGACTCTTTTTTAAGACATGAATTAAAATATGTCTTTGTTATACAAATATTACTTATATATCTCTTTTTGAATTACATATATTGAAAATCTAAAAATACCCTCTACATAGACTTTATTATGTATTTATTTTTTTTTAACAAATCTTCTTATTTTTCTCATAGTTAAGTTGTTAAAAAGAAATTGATATTAGAAAAATATAGATACACCTAATTAATTATAATATAACTTAAACAAATAAAAAAATCATCCATGCTATTAAATTGCTTACAATAAAATTTTAAAACAATACAAGAAGCAATAAAAATTGAATATCATTAATTTAACGTAATATTATTTATATTATCAATCATAATGTTAGCACAACCTCAATAGGAAGTACTATCACTTGAAGTCTTAAAAAATTAATGTCATTAAGTATCATTATCATTAGGTATCAGTAACTTAATAATATATTGATTATATAACCTATAAGACACACAAAAAGACTTAATGAATACTATATCATTAATTTAATTACATATTACTAAAAAATGCAAATATTATTATCACTTACTGTCTTAAAAAATGAATGTCATTATGAGTCATTATCATTACGTATAATTAACTTAATGATATATTAATTATATAATATGTAAAACATACAAAAAAAGTTAATAAATACTTTACCATTAATTTAATTATAACACCCTAATTCAATTTGTTAGTCACAGCATAATTTGAATTTTTCGGTTGAAAAAATCTATCTTTTAGCTGAGAAAATTTTAAAATCGTGATTTTAGATATCAATTTAAATTTAAGTAATAAACACCCTAACTCTCAAGTTTTTAAATATAATAATAACATAATAGGTTTGAAATCTTAAAAACATATATTATTATTCTAAAAAATAAAATAAAACTAATAATACCATTATTAAGGTCACCAATATCTTTATATACATAGAACATATAAAACATATAAAGAATATTAATAACATATATTTTAACTTAACTCTATAAGGCCATATGTCTCGTCAACCAAAGCCTAATCGAAGAGAGGCCCAATACATTCAAAGCCCACCTTAACCAAGAGGAAGCAGAGCAAAGCGAAGAGGAGAGGAAAAAGGCGCAGAGAGAGCGGGTGCGGCGGAGATGGAGGAGGAAGACTCCCGACTCGGACCAGAAGAACCCGAGATTGGGAATGGGACCCACACCCACTGGAGGTGGTGGGCAGGGGCCAGCGCCGCCCAATTAGGGTGGGGCATAGCATCCTTCAGAAAAGGCTACGCCGGAAGCTCCAACCTCATGCCCCTCAAGGCCTTCGCCGTCGCCTCCCTCTTCGTCGGTGCCGCCGCATCCGCCTCCTTCTCCGCCCTTCATGCCTCTGGAATCCACAAGGTTTTTTTCTCTCTCTCGATCGTGTGTACTCTTCAATTTTTCTAAATTTCGCTTCTTTTTTTTTTGTTCAGCGGAAAAAAAGGTTTTGGAGTTTGTTAATTTATATTCCCATTGGGTTTGCTTACTTTTATCGATAAAGATGGCGACTTTGTAGCTTTTTGTTGTTTTTTCAGAAAATTAGAAAAGAAAACAAACTAGAATTATGTATTTATAGAGGTATAATAGACCTTTCTGTAACCTTTCTGCATTGGAATTAAGCAAAAAGTGATGGTGGGTAATTGGGACTTCACAAACTTCGTAATGATTTGTTATAACTTATATGGAGGTAGAATTTTTTTTAAATTATTCTCACAATTTTTTTTTGGCAACTGAATTTTAAAGTCTTGTTTTATGGTTAATTGGGATTTCAGAGAGAGTTTCTTGACAACTGTAAGTTTGAAAGTTTTGTTCTTAACTCCCAATCTCAAAGCTTTTCTTTTTTATGTCATTCTTCTAATTTTCGATTATTTTAGATTTATTGTTGGGTTTGGATCTCAACTCTTTACAATTTTCCGTTTTGTGGGGCTTAGTTAGCTAACAAGCTTTTGCACTGGTGAATAAAAACATTGCTCATACATGAGTTTAATCAGTTCTTTGTTATTAACCGTGTGTGAGCGGGATGATATATTTGCTTTTTGGAATTGCATTTTCATATTCTTAATAATGCTAATTGACCCCATGTTCTGTCTTTTATAGGTTGAAGACATGATGGAAGTCGGTGCAAATATAAGAACCATTTTGGGTATTCGTCCAAGAGCTCGAGATGAATAACAATCTTTAACGTATGTTTAGTCCATGATATTTTATGAATAATTTTGTTATACATTTTTCTGATCCTTGTGACATTTTATGTAGAGTTTTTGGAAATTCTGATGACGAGAAATGTTTACCCTGTCTCGCCGAGTTTTCCACCAACAATCCTTTTTCTGTCTGTTTAATAAGTCCTGATTGCCCCCAGAATTCAAATCTTGATAATGTTGTTGGTTCATAAACACAAGAGATCATTTATGTTAATGGAATTGGGGCTGTGAGGAATCAATGATTCAAAGCTCTAATTCATTTTTTCTTTAACTCCTATCAACTATAACAATTCTTTGATCTCTTCCCAAGAAACGCAAGAAAACATAAAAAGATCTGATTTTGATATTAAGACTCTTATTAACTTGCACAAGAGTTTATTTGGCCCTTTTGACTCTCTAATGAAACAAGTGCTCTGCAGCCTTAAAATCGTATTTGTGCCATGTTCATGTTGTACTTATGTTTAGATTGTCCCACAACTTATGGTTAATCAGTTATAAAAAGCCAAAACTTGACTTTTATCGTCCAGAACTTCTAGTCAATTTGGACAAGCAATGTGACAAGATGGAAGACTGACTTGCTATGAAGAAACAGAGCAACTTCCCTCAACTATCAAAGCAGGCAAGATTTTAAAACTTTAACCAAAACCCATAAAGGGCATTGTCCCTAAACAGCAGAAAAGCTTTCAATTTCCTCTCTTTTCCCCCCCACAGAAGGGTTTTACTAGCAGAACATACAATACAAAATAAAAAAAAAAAAAGGTCAAATTAAAATAAAAACGATATAGCTCTGATCAACATGTTGATCCAATGAATGGCCCTCATAAATTGAATCTCGGTTCATCAACATCAATCAATCCACTGCCCAAAGAGAGAGAGCAACCAAAACAACGTTGTAACTTGGAAAAGAATCCATCACTCCTTCATGAACAGTACCCCGTCGTGTGTTTGTACCTGAAACTCTCCGCAACAAGTTGAATCGTTTTCTCCTTCTCCCCCATAAAAGACTGGTCTTTTCAACACTACATATGCACAATACTCAACGTCGTACACAGTAACCTTCTCCCTCATGAACTCGGCCGCCGCAACCCCAACTCCTTCCCCTGTTCACCAAAATTCCACAAATCATTCAAAAAGAATCAAAAAAGAAAAGTTGAATCTTTTTTTTTTATTTATTAATTACCATGAGTGACAAGAAGTAGATTTTCATTGGGGAACTTATCGGCAAGAGCCTTGAATACTTGAGCGTATCTATCCCTTGCTCCTTCCACTTTCTCCGGAAACTTAGGCATCTACAAATGGGAATTTCTTCAGCCAAAATTAGGGTAAAATTAATCAGAATAAATCAAGAACCAATCTTTTAATCACCTCTTTGTAAACCTGTTCGACCGAGCGATCCACGGTCCCGGAAGGGAACTTAGCCTCGAGATCGGCGACATTGATGCCGAATTCCCAATCCTTCGGAGGAGAACGAATGGCGATTTCGTTGATAATCTCGCAGAGTCCGTACTCGATCGAGACCTTCTGTACGATCGCCGAATCGATTTCCGCATCGCCGGCGGAGAGGCCGGAGATAGCTCCGACGGCGGTCTGAACGCAGCGGAGGAACGGGGAGACGAAGATCCGGTTGATCGGGAACCCGAGGTCGTTTCGGAGCAACCGACCAGTACGGAGCGCCCGGGTGACGCCCGAGTCGTGAAGCGGTGGGTCCCAGGGTCTCGAGGATTGTTTTACCCAGCCTTTCTGTACGTTGTCGAGGCGATCGCCGTGCCTCATGACGACGACGTTTTGGTGGTGGCTTGGCGTGGATAGAGTTTCCATTGGGGAGGAGAGAGAAAGTGCGAACAGTAGTTTTGAGAATCTGGTAGCAAATGGCAAAACAAGCATTGTAATCGATTTTTACTTTATAAATTAAAAAAAAAAAAAACGAAAGAAGAACAATCACAAGAGTGAGAAGTGGCAAATACAATTGGCATCCGACACTATAAAGTATGTCCAAAATAAGAGCACTTTTTTAATAATTTTAAAAATGCAAAAAATAAAATACGTATAGGATCTATTACAATGTACCGTTTTGTTTCTTCCTTTTGGTTTGGACTCAAAGCAAAGAGGAGGTGAAGTGAGAATGTGGAATGCAAAGCGGGGCTCTATTTAAAGGCAGATCATGAGGCTGGCCGGCGTGACTTTGGAATTGGACGTACCGTACACTGCTAAAGAGTTAGTTCAATTGAATAGGGCATTTGGAACTTGTTCAATCACACGAGAAAAACTCTACATGTTACACTAGAATCAAGATCTGTTATATTTTTTTATCTTGTTGGTGTCTTTCTATTTAAATTTTAACACCCCATGAATTGCTTCAAGTATTTTTGGTATTCAATGTAAATTAACCAAAGTTTGACTCTATAAAACATTTCTTTCTAAGTAATTTACAAAAAGCAAAGTCACATGGTAGGTTTTTTAGCAAAATTAGGTAATAATTATTATGAAATTGCGCAAAACCATTAAATATAAACGGAGCTTTGATGGTAAGATAGGTATTTTGCCTCTAGCTCTAGGTCATTTTATCTTAACCGTTGCATTAATTTTTTAATCATTGTATAGTTTCTAGTCATAGATCAAACTATTAAAAAGTTAATCTAATGATTAAAATAAAATACCTCTGATAGAACCAAAATGCCTATTGTATCATAAGTTTTTCCTAAATATATACTTAACATAGTTACATGTATATGTCGTTCTTTGATTTCCATTTAGTGATTTATATGATTGGCATACTTAATTGACATTTTTTTAATTTAGTATAACTTTTAACATAGAGAATAGTTCTAGATAGAGAAAATAGTTGAGAGACCTTGAATGAGATAAAGCTAACAGTTTCTGTTCAAAATTTAATAGAGGGATTATTCATGAGACACTTGTTGAGTTCAAATACTATTTATGGATAAAATTAACTAGATAGGCTAATTTTAGAGAGAGAAAAAGAATGAAGGCCATATTTTTGAATTTATTCGTTATTTATTATAATAGTTTTAACTTTTTCTATTTGTTAAATATTTTTTTGCTATATTCTAAAATGACCAATAAAACATTTAGGGTTATTTTCACAAACTGTCCCTCTGATATTTACCTTCAGTCCGATTTTATTCCCTAACATTTTAAAAGTCCCATTTTGGTCCCTTATCTTTTAGTTTGTTTCAGATTTGATCTCTCCGTCAATTTGATGTTATATATTTAATAGCAAATTCTTAAAATATTTCACTTTGGTCCATAATCTATTACTTTGTTTCATTTTTATCTCTAATCTATTATTTTGTTTCACATTTAGTCCCTAATCTAATATATACTAGTATAAAAATTGAACTTATCTTTTCTAAATTTTTATTCATCTTACTCATACTATGATATAATTGTTTCTTTTAATTACATGCATCAAAATCATTATATTAAATTTTTTACTTTAGATTTTTCAAATTTTAGTCCTTAATAGCTTTTAATTATTACAGAAAAACTAAAAGTGAAACAAAGTAATGGATTAGGAATTAAAGTGAGACATTTTAAGAATATTTTGTTAAATATCTAACATCAAACTAACGGAAGATCAACTCTAAAATAAACTAAAAAATTAGATACTAAAATAAAACTTTTGAAATGTGAGATATTAAAAGAAAACTAAAGGTAAAGCATAAGAACTATTTGTAAAATTAACCTAAATATGTATCCTATATATTTAACTCATCCTTAAATTTTAATTGACCGGTTGACACGACTCTAGCAAATAAGGTGGAATATTTTTTTGCAAACGAAATAAGTCATCAATTCTAAGATTTTTTTTCGGTCACTAATAGTTGGGATAAGTGCACAGGCATCTTCGTATTTAATCATGTCCACATTGTAGAAAAAAAAAAGAGGACGTGGTTGATGAGCACGTGACGTAACACATATGGATTTGGCATGTGGTCACAACATAATACGTTGGCAAAAGACATGTAGGGTCTATTCGGTGGTGTTTTTAAAATAGGTGAACATGATTTTGTTTTGAAAAATAAAAAATTTTTAAGAAATCTGCTGAGAGTGTTTTTGAAAATTTTGCTTTAAAAAACGTGTAAAAACATTTTCAAAAATTCTCAAAACATAATTTTTGAAAGTTTCCATCTTTATTTTTCAAGGAAATTGCGCCATGGAAAGCCGATAGCAGACTTTCCTTTTTCTATGTAGGCATTGTTTGTCTTTACGTACTCATCATGGTTATGAAAATTCCTGGCATTATCAAGCGAGGATTATCAAAACATGATTATTGTGAATTTGCGATGTCATCAAATTCGAACATCTAATTATTATATGCTCACCAAAAAACAAAAAGGAATTGTAATAACTTGGTAGGTTTTTGAGACCAAATTGCCATTTAGGCGCTAACCATTTGGTGACCAATTGGTAATGGTCGCCATATATTTAGAATTGGTCGATATGTTTTTGTAATTATATTTAAATTATAAATAATGTTCTTGCTTTTGCTCTTCTTCTTTTTTTTCTTTTTGATTGAAAAGAATTCAATTATATATAATGTGTTGCTGTTTTCCAAATGCTTCATCTTTCTCAAGCTATAATTCTTAGTCAATTTTTGTCTTCTTCCAAGTAAAAAGAGCTTCACATGTATCATGGGTTGTTATGGTTCATTATTTCTTAAATTCTTAGTTCCACACCACATATTCCGCAGGATCTTGTTAGATACGGTGAATGAATACATCGTTTTTTCCAAGTTCTCGCGTTAGAACAAAGTCCACGAAATTTTTTACCAGCCCACACCACTATGCGATCTCTTTAGCTGTTATCATTTTATGGGAAATTGTCCTTTTTCATCCTTTATATGTCTCTAGGTTCTCGTGTTTCTTGAGAATTTAATCGTTCATTCAGGTTATTGTTGGTTCTAGCTAATTTATTATTGGTTGTTTGTGATGTAGTTGATGTGGATTGAGCAATTTTTATGTTGTTGTCGTTCTATTAGTTTATTGTCGTTTTTTAAAGTTGATCATCGTTTTAACTGCTGTTGTCGTTAAAACCTTTATAGAATTGTATGTTGTTCTCAAAGAGAAACCTTGCAGAATTCACCCACACCAAGATGCCTACACTAAAAATAAATGTGATGTTTGGCAATTTGAGTTAAAACCAAAACTTTTGATTGCTAATAGTTTCTATTCAAAATTTAATAGAGGGATCATTCA
Organism: Artocarpus heterophyllus; assembly: GCA_025403435.1. Taxonomy (NCBI): domain Eukaryota; kingdom Viridiplantae; phylum Streptophyta; class Magnoliopsida; order Rosales; family Moraceae; genus Artocarpus; species Artocarpus heterophyllus. The sequence continues at coordinate 2,137,382 of CM046330.1, read as the reverse complement.
TGAGATACTTTCTAAGTTCAAATACTATTTATAGACAAAATTAACTAGATAGACTAATTTTAGAGAGAGAAAAAGAATCCAGGCCATATTAATGAACTTATTCGTTATTTATTATAATAGTTTTAACTTTTTCTGTTTGTTAAATATTTTCTTGCTATATTGTAATATGACTAATAAAACATTTAGGGTTATTTTCACAAAATGTCCCTGATCTTTACCTTTAGTCCGATTTTAGCCCCTGATTGAAACGTCCCGTTATGGGACGTCGCAATTACCATCTCATAACATCTATTATTTATGTATACACATAATTTTTGTAGAATCTAAGTAAACAAAGTAATGCGAAAATAGCTTTATTTAAAAAAAAATGACTTCTCAATCAAATCAAATAAATTTCCTCCAAAAACAAAAACTATAATGATCTTATTTACATGGCCGTTACTTAATTACATAATTGTAAACTTAAACATACTTTATCATAAAGTACTGAAATCTGCGGAATAAATTTTTTGAAATGGAATCATGATATTGAATCCTTAACATATAATCTTAAAAATAATAATAATCATTTCTCAAAATTGAATTCCATAAATCTAACATAATAATATTAAATCCTCAAACATGCTAATAACTATATTTATTATGTTTTAAAATAATCATAATTTTCCAAAACTTAATTCTTTACATACTTCATACCTTAATTTCTTAAAATATAAATTCTTTAAAACTTTTCTTTTAAGCGTAAATGTAGTTATTTAAAAATTACTTCCTTCAAAACATCCCTTAATTAAATGAAAATATTTCTAAAACAATTCTAAATTAAATATCACCATAAATACCTAATTTAAATGCTTTTAAAACCTCCTTAAAATCATCGTACATTTTTCTTATAATTCATTATCTTAAAACTAAAATATAAAATTTCTTGAAACTTAATCCTTTAAAAACTAGTGTGAAAATTTTCCTAAAAATTATTCTTTTAATACTTTTCTTGATTTGAAATGATACTTTAAAAAATTTATAAAACTATCTATTACTATAATTTCCTATTAGAAAATTTACGTGTATTTGTTGTATTTTCTGTTGCAACATTGATATATATGTTTCTTGTTGAAAGTCTTAGACCCTTTTTTTCTTTCTTTCTTTCTTTCTTTTTTTCTTTTAAAATCTGAGGTTGAATGACTACAACCTCAGTCTCTAAAGCTTATTGCCTAATACCACTTAATTTTTCATACATACAAAATTTTATAAAAGACAACATAATGAGGAAAATACATTTTTGCATGAGCGGTATCCATTGCTATCTCCAACATTTGTCCGCCACTCACCACTGTCCAATCAAGTGATGCTGACAGGTTCCTTACCTACAGCATGAATATACTTAAATAAGCTTTCATTTAACAAGTAGGAAATTCAACTCGCAAAACAATTTGAAGATCATTTAATAAAATTATGGATGATCATTTTATGCTTGCTTATTGACTTGTTTTATGCATAATTTTTTCTTCTAGGCTTTATCTTATCTTATTCTTTGGGCCTAGCTGATTGTATCGTTTGCACGCGATCTTCGAGAAGTCAAGGTTTACGAGGTCCCTGACCACACCGAGATCATAAATTGGATTTCAGTCATTAGGATTTGCAATGTTCCAATAACACCATTCTTTTAACATTTAAGCTTCTTCGTGGGTCGAAAAGTTGGTATGACATTCTTACCTATCTTACTTTGTTTCACTTGTCTTATTATGTGTATGTAGTATGACTTGTTACTACATAACAATATATACCAATGCTAAAAACCTGCTTAGCTGAAAGTGTGTAAACAGTATATTTTAATACAACATACATCACATATCATTCATGTCCCATCAAGATGCTAACACATCATAATAAATATATCATAATAGAATTATAGCAGGGCATATCAATGAACATGCATTTCATAATTTTAGAAATCATTTATAAACAATTTTATTTAAAAACTATTCATCCTGTAGGCGAGATTCCTATATACTTGTTTTCTTTTAGTAGGTATTTCGGTTTACTTGAAATTACTTATCTTCCTTAGAGAATAATTCTATATATGACACCCATTAAGAATGTGCAAAAATAATTTATTTTATGCTATTTTTAATTTTAGCATAACCATAAGAATTTGATCACACTTTTAGTTCATAATTCTTTGATCATAAAATTCACTATTTCTATTGCAAGGATTAACTACAGTATTAAATCCTCATAATGTTTAAAATTTTCCTTAATTGCCATTAGTTCATATTAAAGTTAATAATTAATTAATTTAAAAAAATTAATTATTTATCCATCGTCCTTGAATCTATAAGACCTTAATCCACTAAATTAGGCATTTCCAAAATTTGTGATTCTTAATCTAAGTTCTAATTAGCCATATTATAAATCTATTCAATAGGCTCGTAATTGGTTCTAAGCCCGTTAAACCTAAAAATGAGTGTATGATGTCATATACATTACATCGATGAATTATGACCCGAGCGGTCTTTTAAACTCAAAACGGGCATTGGACCTAGCATCGTAGTACTAGGACTCTAGCGTATTGGGTTTTTATAATAGCTTGACTGGTATCAAATTGAAAACTATTAATTTTTTCTTCACAAAATCTTGTCCATAGAACTCAAAAATTCCAATAAAAATCACTCTATAAAATAATGCCTGAACTTATAAACCAATAAATCCTGGGCTTATATAACCTTTTTAGAGCACTGTAATTTTGTGGTTTATTGAAAAATATGATTTTATAGTCACACGATCTTATTTATAAAAACTGGTACCGACAAGTGCTTTTTTTTAATTAGTTTTAGAAAGTTAAGGTGAAATTATATGTTAAAAGCAGTTTTTCTTTAAAAGTTTTTCTTGCATAAATTACTTATTTTAAATATGTGTCTTAATAATTTTTATGCTTGTTTTAAAGTCCTGGTTACCATTTTGGCATAATCGTTTCCCAATTCGAACTTTGCAAATTTTTACAAATTAAAAAGTTTTGACTGTTTTTTATAAATCCCAACTAAAGTCCAATTTAAAGGTAGTTTCACAAAAATTTCTTCATGAAAGTCCTTCATTTTGCTGCAAACTAAAACTTTCCTGTTTCACAAAAATTGCAATTTGATCTCAAAATGACCCGAAACTTTAAAACAATTTTCTGCCAAAAAATACAGTTTCTAAATAGTTTTGGAAAATTACCCATAATTAAATTTTAGATGTAGATTTTGAAAAAATTTCCTTCATGAAAGTTGTTCGTCTCATCAAAATCTAAAACTTTCTTGTTCAGTGAAACGTAAAATTCAAACCCAAAATAGCCTGAAAATGGCAAAACGATTCCAGCACTCTTGGAATTGTTTAGCAGTTTTTTGCAAACTGCATTTAGGCAGTTTTTGGGGCTGCCTTTAGGCAGTTTTTTGGATAGTTTTAGGGTAGTCCAATAAAACTACTCGAAAAGCCTATTTAGAGTTAAAACTGTGTTTTTGCTTAGTCACGAAGTTTTACTCAAAACATCAAAAACTAAGGGTTTCGTATTCGGAAAAGTTTTTAGAAATGTCTCTAAGGCCTTGGTTCATGCATACAAAGTTTGTCGAAAAGTTATCCACAAACCAAAACCAGCAAAAACATAATCCTAACATGCAAGTGCTAACTTTTACATTCCATGCATGCACAAATTAAACTAATTAGGACATAAATACTTGTTACAATCCATTTCCCCACCCAATCATCAAATCTCTCATAAAGTGGCAAACTTTAACCTTTTAAAATTTTAAAGAAAAGTTTAGATTTCTTACCCTTGGTTACAACTCTTGGGAGGGTGATCTTAAAGCTTCTATCTTCTCTTTTTGCTCTTCTTGAAACAACACTAAATCACAAACTTAGTCATGTGAAAACCTAACTTTGTTTGGTCTTCATACCAAGGTTGTCTAAGTAACATATATACATATATATATATATATATATATATATATATATATATATATTGTTAAGAAAAAGGGAAGAAAAATATAGACATTACCTTAGTCCCAAAGCTCTAAAATCTCCTCTTTCTTTTTCTCCTTTCTCTTTGTTGGTGCTAATTTTTGTGTTATGAAAATGATAGAAAATAGTTTGGGATTTGGCTTGTTTTGAGCTAGGCTTTGGAAGGAAATTTGGAAGCAAAAGAAAATTTTTTTTTCTTTGGAGACTTGCATACACGGAGGAGTGAAGGATGTGGGAGACCAAATATGAAGTAAAAATTGTGACAATTGCCATGGTCACCTATGTGTAGGCTAACACTTAATCTAACTTTTCACCTAATTCTTGATTAATTACACTTCCTAGTGACTTAGATGACTAAAAAGTGGGCTTAATCTTTCCTAATGTGGCACCATTTCATGGATAGAGTGGAGTGTGGGTTTTGATCTAATAATGGCAAAGGACAATCATCATGGGTGGAGGCTAAATTTAAGGGATTTCTTGTCCTTAGCTTATTTTTACAAATTACTCCTTAAGCATATGATTTTTATACTATCAGCAATGACTAACTTAGTTGGCAGAAAATGTTTAATATCTGACAAATCTTCTCATATTTTTCAAATACTATGACGCGGCAACTACAGTATGAACCGATAACAATATAAGTTTAATCGTGTACCGATTTTAACTGGGTTGAGTCTAGAAATTGATTCTAGTCTTAATAAAAATCTATGCTTGACTTTTTAAATATCTAGACTCAGTAATGACATAGTTTTTAATAGTATCACTATCCAAGTTTACGTAGCATTTTTCATCGATATTGCTACTCGCGTAGGTCCGTTTTTCAATTAATTGACAATTAAGGATCTAATTTGTATTAAAGTATTTCTTCATACATTGCTAACTTAATAATACACCCAAAAATTCTCATAATTAAATTTCTTGAGCTATTTACAGATTGAAATTTCTCTCGCCTTAGTAACGGTAGAATTTATCAATCCATTTATTAAATTATGATAGTTAATAAATTTAACTATAAAATTCAGCATAGAATTTTTGGAATTTTCTAATATTAATTATGTAAATTCTTCAATCACAAAATTCATACATAATATTTTCTGAAAAATCCTTAATTTAAATATGTAAATTACATTATTAAATTCTAGGATTTTCTCACCCTTCACTATAATGGGCTAGGTTTTTAGTGCTTATAATGTTAATTTCTTGATTTCACTAATAACAAACTCTTGAAATTAAATAAGAGCTTACTAGTTTCATTTAACCGCATTAATGTGTCTATATGTACACCTTTAACACAATACTCATACTTGAAATTCTAATTTATTAATCTAAGATTCCTCGTTGATAGGCTCTATTTATCTTTAATCTTAAGATGAAAGGTCTGCTATTCTTAAATAATTTCTTAGAAATTATCCTTGTAACGCCAAACGGTATTGTATACTACCAAGTTTACTCTAATTATAAAAGTGCGGAATTTTAAGTTGAATCTCCACGTTAAGTGTTCTGGTTTTTTTAAAAAACCTTGACTTAAATTCGTGAGTTTTATATAACGTAATTAATCTAATGCTTAACTATCAAACAGAAGTCTTGCTTAGATTACTAAAAAATGTATTAACTTGTCTAAAATCAATCATTTTTTTAGTTTTTTGTGCTCTCTCGTGAACATTTCTTGCAATTCTTACTAAAACCTAAAACTTGTAAATTCTAAACTTATATTTTCCTATAAATCAATGGCGTAGTTATGAAAAAATCCTTAATTAATTACACTTATTAATTTATGGATTTTTTTGGTCATTATAAAAACATGGTTGCAACGTTACCAAAAACCTTAAACTTAACCAAATATCTTTAACTTGCGAAATCTCATAAAATAAATGAAAACTAAAATATGCAAAATTATGAATAATTGAATAAAAGTTGAAATCATCATTAATTTAGGATGCGTCGCTCTGAAATTCAGTTTCCACCACAACGCATGCACCCGCATTGAGCTCCTTCATTCTCATACCTAACTCATTTTCCTATGTGGACTATGAGAAATATCTAGGAAGCATAATGCTTAATAAGTTCACCTTAACTCTCACAAAATATTTTCATCAATTAACAATGTTCAATAAAATAAATTCATCATTAAGTAAATATATATTTTTTAAATAATATATATAATAATACTTCAAAATATCATATAGTAGGGCCCTAACATTGTATCGTCATAGCATTCTAGCCATGGAAAGAGTGAGGGAGCGACCCCCAAACTAACATCGACAAAAATGAAGTGACCGCTCACTAGCCGGTACACTCACCAGACCCCATCATCACCATCAATTTGTCAAGTATACAACACCTTTTTTTAAAACATCAAAATAATAATATAGATAATACATATATATATATAGGTAAAAAGATGTCCATCAAATAAAATAATGAGATAAAAATAACATCATCTCTCATCGTTTTCCATCAATTTTCTCATTATTAAAAATCCTCATCTTAAAACGTCTTACAAAATATATCATCAACATCAATCCTTTTTAATTTTGAACAATCATATTGCAGGTCAGAGATGTACTTACTTGACCTCTAAACTTACTCAACCTTCAATGGTAAATGACACGACGACTCGAGTTTTCGGTGTGCTCGTTTCTTTATTGACCATAAGTCACTAACAATACTATTAACAACATATAAACATCTCATACTATCATTGAACATCACCTCGTTACGTAATAACATCAAGAAGCATAAAATCATAATTTATGAACCTAGAGCATAATTCCAAAAGCAGGCAGAATGACCTCTATTCACTTAAAAATTCATAATAATTTCATCTTAACTCCAAATTAGTCAAAGCTAGTGGAATTAGAAACTAGGCTCAAAAATGAAGAGTTTGATATATTATATCCACATTTTGATAATAATTTGCCTAACGAAAAAGCCCTCGAAATTCAATCTAAATTTTATGTCTGTGTAAAACTGTACAGCTTTCTGAGTTAATTTCAAAAAATCATAACTATTTAATGAAAACTTCGGTTCAAGCGATTCAAAAAAAATGAAAGGTTAAGATTTCTAGTATTTGGGAAAAATATAGCTTAAAAATAACAGCTGCCATGTGTCTATATGAAAAGTAGACATAAGGCATCAAACAATTCAATACCAATCCCTAACCTAATAAAACCTCAATTAAAATTGTAAACACATAATTAACATAATGATAATTGATAATAAAATACACCCATAAAGATCTATATAACAAAAATATGAAAATATATGATATCTCTAATCTAGGGTTTAATAAGAAGCTAACAAAAATAACCAAATCATCAACTCTTTTTAATCACCAATTGACATGAAATATACATAATAAAAGAATCCATAGGACGATAATAATAATTCTAATACTAATATAATAAACCAAAACATCAAACAAACATGTTAAATGATTGATATACTTATTAAGATGAATGCAATTAGAGAGATTAAAAATCTTGACAAAGCCAAAGAAAACCAAACATGAAGCCAATCAATGAGAAAGAAACGAAGTGTGAGTCTAGAGTTACTAATAGGAGGCCTTTATATAGATTTTTATGTGTGGGTTGCTTATGAAACCCTTAAAAACCCACTTTTCACTTGTAAACCTTTTTTTTTTTCTCTTTTTCCTTTTTTTATCTCTTTTTTTTTTCTCGGCAAAATTGCCGCAGGCCCAAAATGCCTAAGCCTTTCAATTCACGTTTACTATATGTATATGCATATATATATATATATAAACACATTAATAATTAATGTGTCACGCCCCGGAGTACGGGAGGTGACGTGGCGAAATATTTAGATTAATTAAAAGAGGATTTAATTGAAATCGAGCGTTTAAGAATCAAATTAAATAAAAATTAAGAAGATTTTCCATCACATTTTATAAAAGAATTTATAAAATATTAGGCAAATAATAGAAATTAAATAAAAACCGTGAATATGGGTTCCACAACCCACAACTTGTGCACACACATGGTACTGACAATATCATAAATACAATTACAGTCCAAGTACAAATAAAGTTAAATCTTACATGCCTTGATTAATAATACAGAATATGAATAAACTCTCCTATTGCTCCTGAGTTCGGTCCGAAGAATCTTCTCCAAACCTAAATGGAAACCACCTAGAAGGGGGGGATTTAAAACAGATAAAACGTGAGCAAAAGGCTCAGTAGGACTATGTTTTATAAAATAGTTTAATGCAAAGAAAAAAATAACATTATTAGAAGTTATTCAAAAGGAAACTTGAATAAATAAATAAATAATTTGAGTAGAACCGTTCTGTCACAGAACAGTCCACTCGTCAAATCAAAACACCATTTTACTTTTACCTAGGCAAACCATGATATCACCACCGTAGTGGCCCAGCTGGGTTTCAGGACCTGCCCCCAAGGTCGATCGCTACACGACCCGATCTCTGATATGGCATCATGCCCATGTGTTTATTATCATTATCATTCAAAACCCAATTACCGAGTGTTGTCAATTACGTTCATTATGAAATTCATTTCATAATCACGGTATATTAAAATATAACCGATAAAACCATTTTCAAACAACCGTTGAAAACATTTTGATAGAAATCCTTTTTAAAGCCAAATCATTTCAAAACTAGGCTACCAAAGAAATAGGATAGAAGTCCTACCTCAATACTCGTGCCGGTGCCCCACACTGTAATCCCGGTCCGCTATACGTTAGCTCCGCGGAACCACGAACGATCCTAGATACAAACTAAGTCGATCAATATCTAGTTTGAGACATTCTATGTTACTAAATCATTTCATGATGTCCTAGTGTGCCATTTGTACATTTAAAATCATCCTATAAGGTTGGGATTTAAATCTGGGTTCAAAACAGTGAAAACGGGTAAAAATCACAAAATTTTCCATGCCTCGGTCGGCCTGCCGGACGCCCTGCCGAACTGCACAGTTCGGCCTGCCGGAAGCAAGGTTCGGCCTGCCGAACATTTCCCAGATTCGGCCTGTCGGTCGGAAGAACACCGGCCTGCCGATCATCACTCCGGCCTGCCGAACATGAACTTCGGCCTGCCGAACTGGGAAAACCCAGAAATTTCCAGCCACGGGTTTCGATTCCCCAAAACCCAAATCTGGATTCCAACCTGTTTTTCTCAATTCCCAGGCATGAAAAACAATTATAGTTGATAGAAAAACATACTAAAACATGTTTGGACTCATTTAAACAAGATTTTGAACTCGAAATCCTCAAAAATCCGAAAATGACAAAATGAGGGAAAAATGAAAAATCTTGAATCCAATCCGTTTTTTCTTCAATCTAAGCTTATATTCTAGTTGTTCTAAGTTCATCTAACTCAAATCCAAGGTTTTCTAAGCTTAAACAAACTTAGATTTCAAAAACACACAAAATTGAAAGTTTTGTAAAAAGTTTAGAAATTTCGAATCTAACCTCGAATCGAAGCTTCAATCCGCGTACTCGGTTGCCGAATCACGTCCTCGAGCTTCCTCCTTGCTAACCCGAAGCTTGGATTCGAAATTGGGTTTAAAAATTTGAGAGAGAATTGAGAGAGAGAGGGGCTGCCGAGAAAGAGAGAGGGAAGAGAGAGAGAGACTGCGTGAGAGTGAGGAGAGAGAGAGAAAAAGGAAATAAATAGAGAAAATCGGTGGGCGGTTTTACTGTACGAAAACCATGTGCCGCCCACGGTTTTGCAAAACGGAGTATTTTTAACATTTTACAAATTGTGGTGTTTTAAAACTCAAAACATCATTTTAAAACAATAAGAAGTCATTTAAATGCATTGATTTAGCAAAACAACCAAAAATTCAAAATCCAACCAAATAATCTAATTAATGTTAAAACGTTAATTATGGCACACTAATCCACCATTTACATTACATTAACATTAAATAAATTTCGGGGCGTTACAACTCTCCACCCCTAAAAGAAATTTCGCCCTCAAAATTTACAACTCACTTCAAAAAACAAAACAAATGCGGATACAATTCCCGCATACTCGACTCTAACTCCCAAATGGCTTCATCAACCCCGTGATGCTGCCACACGACCTTTACCAACGGTATCTCACGACGACGCAAGCTAATCACTTTCCGGTCGATAATCTGAATCGGCACTTCTTCGTACGTCGTATCCTCCTGAACTTGCACATCGCGAAACGAAACTATCTTATCCAGCCTAGGTGGACACTTCCTAAGCATCGACACATGAAACACATCATGCACATGAGAAAGTTCGGGTGGAAGATCAAGCCGATAAGCGACCACACCGACACGCTGAGTGATCTCAAACGGCCCAATATACCTCGGCGTGAGCTTCCCACTCACCCCGAACCGCATAGTTCCCTTACGAGGCGACACCCTCAAGAGAACAAAATCTCCAACCGCGAACTCTAAGGGTCTACGTCTTCTATCCGCGTAGCTCTTCTGCCGACTCTGAGCTGCCCTCAATCGACCTCGAATCACCACGACTTTCTCGTTGTTGTCACGAATCTCATCCGGCCCAAGAATAACTCTATCTTCCGGCTCGGCCCAACACACAAGTGATCGACACGGCCGCCCATACAATGCCTCAAATGGTGCCATACCGATACTCGCCTGATAACTATTGTTGTACGCGAACTCCGCCAAATGCAAACATTGCTTCCAATTCTCGCCGAAGTCCAACGCACAAGCACGCAACATATCCTCGAGAACCTGAATAACCCGCTCAGATTGCCCATCAGTCTGAGGATTAAACATCGTACTGAAGTTCAAATCCGTACCCAAAGCCTCCTGAAAACTCCTCCAGTACTTAGCATTAAACATGGTATCTCGATCAGAGGTGATGGACAAAGGAACTCCATGCAACCTCACAATATTCTACATATACAACTCCCCAAGAATCTTCCTTGAACACGTCGACCTAAATGGAATGAAATGCGCCGATTTCGTCAACCTGTCGACCACAACCCAAACTGCATCATGCCGCTGCTCTGTCCTCGGCAAACCTGTGAGGAAATCCATCGTCACATGCTCCCATTTCCATCCTGGAATAGGAAGCGGCTGAAGCTGACCTATAGGCTTCTGATGCTCAGCTTTCACCTGAAGACACGTCGAACACTTGGCCACGTACTCGTGAACATCTTTCTTCATGCCACTCCACCAATACTGCCTCTTCAAATCACGATACATCTTAGTGCTCCCCGGATGAATAGCGAACTGAGACCTATGAGCTTCGTCTAGAACAGCTTTCGTCACCTCGACGATAACTGGAACTGCAAGACGCTCCCGAAAGTACAACGATCCATCTGCATGCACGCTCCATTCTTCAAACTGCTCCCCGTTTTGAATCCGCGACTAAATCCCCTGCAAATGCCGATCCTGCCATTGATTTTGCTTCACCATCCGAACAAGAGCTGGAGTCGCTTCCACATGATATAACAAAACTTGATCACTGTCTTCATGATACTATAGCCGATACTCACTCACCGTCGTATCCTTGCTCCAGTCCTCAAAGATCAAACAAGCGAGAACCCCTGAAGACTTTCTACTAAGCGCGTCCGCGACCACATTAGCCTTCCCGGGATGATACTGCAACGCGAAATCATAATCCTCCATGTACTCTACCCATCTGCGCTGCCTCAGATTAAGATCCCTCTGAGTGAACAGATACCTCAAACTTTTGTGATCAGAGAAGACCTGAAACGACGCTCCATACAAGTAACATCTCCAAATCTTCAGCGCGTAGATCACCGCCGCAAGCTCTAAATCATGAGTAGGATAATTTCGCTCGTGAGGTCGTAGCTGTCTCGATCCGTACGCAACTACACGCCCATGCTGCATCAACACGCATCCAAGTCCACGCCCTGAAGCATCAGCATAAACCTCATACGGCTCGTCACTGCTAGGAATAACTAATACTGGAGCTGAAGTCAACCAGTTCTTCAATTCCTGAAAAGCAAGCTCACAATCTTCATCCCACTCAAACCTGACATTTTTCTTGATCAATCTCGTCAACGGAGCTGCGATCTTCGAAAAATCCTTTACAAATTTCCTGTAATATCCAGCAAGACCTAAGAAGCTGCGAATCTCCGCTACATTCCTTGGTCGTTCCCATTCCAATATAGCTTCAATCTTGGACGGATCCACTGAAATACCATGCTCCGAGATAATATGACCCAGAAATTTGACCTCAGTCAACCAGAACTCACACTTTTCTCTCTTAGCATACAACTGGTGCTCCCGCAAAGTCTGAAGCACGATCTGAAGATGCTGCTATGCTCCTCCCAAGTCTTAGAATACACAAGGATATCGTCGATGAACAAGATCACAAACTGATCCAGATACGGCCTAAATATCCTGTTCATCAGATCCATAAAAGCTTCTGGAGCATTCGTCAACCCAAAAGACATGACCAGAAACTCAAAATGCCTATACCGAGTCCTAAAAGCTGTCTTAGGGATATCCTCTTCCTTGATCCTGAGCTGATGATAACCCGAACGCAAATCAATCTTCGAGAAGTATCGCGAACCTCCCAACTGATCAAATAGCTCATCAATCATAGGCAAAGGATACTTGTTCTTCACCGTAACATGATTTAGCTGCCGATAATCCACACATAACCTGAGAGTCCCATCGTGCTTCTTAGCAAACAAAACCGGTGCTCCCCATGGAGATGTGCTATTCCGAATGTACCCTTTATCAGCAAGCTCCTGAAGTTGCTTCCTCAATTCCTTCATTTCTGCCGGCGCCATCCGATAAGGTGCCACAGAAATCGGTGATGTCCTTGGAAACAACTCAATACCAAACTCAATCTCCCGATGCGGTGGTAATCCTGGCAACTCGTAGGGGAAAACATTCTCGAACTCATCAACCACCGAAATCGCTACACTGAAAAGCAAAACAATCTAGATTCCTTCGCCCTCCTAAACACGACTTCATGAGACGCTCGCTCATTAGCCAATCACCACCACCCTGGTAAGTGATCATCGTCCCCCTATCAGACACTAAGGTCACTTTTCTAAGTTGGCAGTCCACGACTGCACTATACCTGGACAACCAGTCCATCCCTAAGATTACATCATAGGAGCTCATGGGGAGTATAATCAAATCACTTTTCAAAATCTCATCCCCAATCTTTATTTTACATGATTTACACATACAATTCACACACACCCGCCCCAAGGGAGAAGTTATAACTAGGGGTTCATTAAACTCTTCTACCTCTAATCCCAAGGCATGTACAAAAGAACTCGAAATGAGAGAATGAGAGGCACCGGTATCGAATAAAACGCGAGCTAAGGATCTGAAAACTAAAATCATACCATCGACAACTGCGTTACCAGTCTGAGAATCTGACCCTCTAGATGCCATTGCATGAACCTGCACTGGCGCTTTCTCTTTTCCCCTACCGACATTACTGGGTCCTGGATTACTCGGTCGATGGTGCTGAGATGGAGATGATTGCACACTACCTATACTCGGCGCTCAATACTGAGGAACACTGCGCTGAAAATACTGCGGCTGCTACCCCCGTGCCGGATATGAGAATTGCTGAGGAGAAAACTACGGATACTGCAACTGCGGGTACTGCAGAGGCGGAGGTAGGATCTGAGGCTGAGGTTGAGATGAACGACTGGCATCCTCCCCGGTCTGCGATCCAAGATGAGCACTCCTGATCGGGGAATGCCTCTTGATGTGTACGGGCTGCTGACAGAAATGACAATGAAAGCTGTAGGGATTGCTGCGCCTACTGCCAGACGAACTGCTGCTGCTACTGGTCGCACCGTCTTGCTTGCCTTTCCCCGGAGCTGGACGACTACTGGTGCTCTTCCTGCCACTCCTCTGCGGTCCTCCTGAAGCCTTGGCTTGGTCCTCACAATACTACACATAATCATTCTCCACGGAGATTGCCGACGACACAAGCTCTCTGAAACTCCTAAGCCGTAGAGCAACCAACTGTCGTCGAATAGGAGCCTTGAGTCCTTCCTGAAACTTAATGCATTTCTCACGCTCAGATGCCACCGCTGATGGAGCAAATCTAGCCAACTCATTAAACTTTGCCTCATATTCTCGAACTGAAAGATCACCCTGCTGCAATCTATAAAACTCAGCTGCCTTCTGGTCTCTATACCCCTGCGGAAAATACCGATCATAGAACAACTCCTCGAACTTGTCCCAACTGATATCGCCACCGCGCTCCAGACGCTTAGTCTGTTTCCACCAAGTGTTAGCGCCACCCTCGAGCTTATACGCCGCAAACTCCACACGATACTCCTCAGGCACACCAAGAGTATCCAAATGCTTCAAGATCGAATCCAACCAATACTCTGCTAACTGCGGATCCCCATTGCCATCGAAAGTCGAAATAGACGCCCGCTAGAATTCCTTAAAGAACGCATGCCGACTACCAACACTAGAGTCTTCCGGTCTAGCCCTGGCTGCCATCTGTCGGAAAGCCGCAAACATAGACCTCATCATGCTCTCATCATTCCCGAACTCGGCGTCAGCTGTCGAACGACGTCTAGGTGCCATTCTCTCACTTCTGAAAACAAAATTTGGACTGTCAGAGGTATTTCATTGTCAAACCTATGTGTGCACAATTCCCAAGGTTCATAACCTTGAGCTCTGATACCATTCTGTCACGCCCCGGAGTACGGGAGGTGACGTGACGGAATATTTAGATTAATTAAAAGAGGATTTAATTGAAATCGAGAGTTTAAGAATCAAATTAAATGAAAATTAAGAAGATTTTCCACCACATTTTATAAAAGAATTTATAAAATATTAGGCAAATAATAGAAATTAAATAAAAACCGCGAATATGGGTTCCACAACCCACAACTTGTGCACACACATGGTACTGACAATATCATAAATACAATTACAGTCCAAGTACAAATAAAGTTAAAATCTTACATGCCTTGATTAATAATACAGAATATAAATAAACTCTCCTATTGCTCTTGAGTTCGGTCCGAAGAATCTTCTCCAAACCTAAATGGAAACCACCTAGAAGGGGGGGATTTAAAACAGATAAAACGTGAGCGAAAGGCTCAGTAGGACTATGTTTTATAAAATAGTTTAATGCAAAGAAAAATAACATTATTAGAGGTTATTCAAAAGGAAACTTGAATAAATAAATAAATAAATAAATAAATAAATAATTTGAGTTGAACCGTTCTGTTACAGAACAGTCCACTTGTCAAATCAAAACACCATCTTACTTTTACCTAGGCAAACCATGATATCACCACCGTAGTGGCCCAGCTAGGTTTCAAGACCTGCCCCCAAGGTCGATCGCTACACGACCCGATCTCTGATATGGCATCATGCCCATGTGTTTATTATCATTATCATTCAAAACCCAATTACCGAGTGTTGTCAATTACGTTCATTATGAAATTCATTTCATAATCACGGTATATTAAAATATAACCGATAAAACCATTTTCAAACAACTGTTGAAAACATTTTGATAGAAATCCTTTTTAAAGCCAAATCATTTCAAAACTAGGCTACCAAAGAAATAGGATAGAAGTCCTACCTCAATACTCGTGCCGATGCCCCACACCGAAATCCCGACCCGCTATACGTTAGCTCTGCGGAACTACGAACGATCCTAGATACAAACTAAGTCGATCAATATCTAGTTTGAGACATTCTATGTTACTAAATCACTTCATGATGTCCTAGTGTGCCATTTGTACCTTTAAAATCATCCTATAAGGTTGGGATTTAAATATGGGCTCAAAACAGTGAAAACGGGTAAAAATCACAAAATTTTCCATGCCTCGGTCGGCCTGCCGGACGTCCTGCTTCGGCCTGCCGAACTGCACAGTTCGGCCTGCCGGAAGCAAGGTTCGGCCTGCCGAACATTTCCCCAGATTCGGCCTGCCGGTCGGAAGAACACCGGCCTGCCGATCATCACTCCGGCCTGCCGAACATGAACTTCGGCCTGTCGAACTGGGAAAACCCAGAAATTTCCAGCCACGGGTTTCGATTCCCCAAAACCCAAATCTGGATTCCAACCTGTTTTTCTCAATTCCCAGGCATGAAAAACAATCATAGATGATAGAAAAACATACTAAAACATGTTTGGACTCATTTAAACAAGATTTTGAACTCGAAATCCTCAAAAATCCGAAAATGAGAAAATGAGGGAAAAATGAAAAATCTTGAATCCAATCCGTTTTTCTTCAATCTAAGCTTAGATTCTAGTTGTTCTAAGTTCATCTAACTCAAATCCAAGGTTTTCTAAGCTTAAACAAACTTAGATTTCAAAAACACACAAAATTGAAAATTTTGTAAAAAGTTTAGAAATTTCGAATCTAACCTCGAATCGAAGCTTCAATCCGCGTACTCGGTTGCCGAATCACGTCCTCGAGCTTCCTCCTTGCTAACCCGAAGCTTGGATTTGAAATTGGGTTTAAAAATTTGAGAGAGAATTGAGAGAGAGAGGGGCTGCCGAGAAAGAGAGAGGGAAGAGAGAGAGAGACTGCGTGAGAGTGAGGAGAGAGAGAGAGAAAAAGGAAATAAATAGAGAAAATCGGTGGGCAGTTTTACTGTACGAAAACCATGTGCCGCCCACGGTTTTGCAAAACGGAGTATTTTTAACATTTTACAAATTGTGGTGTTTTAAAACTCAAAACATCATTTTAAAACAATAAGAAGTCATTTAAATGCATTGATTTAGCAAAACAACCAAAAATTCAAAATCCAACCAAATAATCTAATTAATGTTAAAACGTTAATTATGGCACACTAATCCACCATTTACATTACATTAACATTAAATAAATTTCGGGGCGTTACATAATGTATCTAAAATATACAATAGCATATATATAATCTAACTTTTACATATATATATATATATAATAAAAATGAATAAATCACATATTATAACACATAAGCTAAAATTCACATTAATTTCTTCTTATCATATTTTATTTAATTAAAACAAAACAAAATGCATTATCACATCATTAATTCATAAATAACCACAATCCCCATACAATTAGCACGAACTTTTTCCTAGCACTTCGAACCCCTCATCGTTGTCACCTGTAAACATCCCTAAATAGCACATTAATAATATTATTATTTTCGTCAATTATAGCGTCTCATTTACCATTAAATAGAAAAATGGGGTGTTACACTGACCTTTTAAAAGTCCTATTTTGGTCCCTTATCTTTTAGTTTGTTTTAGATTTGATCCCTCTATCAATTTGATGTTAAATATTTAACAAAATATTCTTAAAATATCCCACTTTGGTCCCTAATTTATTACTTTGTTTCATGTTTAGTCTTTAATGTATTATTTTGTTTCACATTTAGTCCCTAAGCTAATATTTACATACTAGTATAAAAAATTCAATTTATCTTTTTCTAAATTAAAATTCATCTTACTTATACTATGATATAATTGTTTCTTTTAATTACACGTATCAAAATCATTATATTAAATTTTTCACTTTAGATTTTTTCAATTTTAGTCCCTAATAGCTTTTAGTTATTACAGAAGAACCAAAAGTGAAATAAAGTAATAGATTAGAAATCAAAGTGAGACATGTTAAGAATATTTTGTTAAATATTTAAGATCAAACTGACAGTGGGACCAAATCTGAAATAAACAAAAAGATTAGAGACTAAAATAGGACTTTTGAAATGTTAGAGACTAAAATAAGACTTAAGGTAAGGCTCAAGAATTATTTGCAAAATTAACTTGAATATTTATCCTATATATTCAACTTATCCTTAAATTTTAATTGACCGGTTGGCACGACTCGACCAAATAAGGTGGAATATTTTTTTGCAAACGAAATAAGCCGTCAATTCTAAGATTTTTTTTTTTTTTTTCGTTTAGTAGTGATTGGGATTACTGCACAGGCGTCTTCGTATTTAATCATATCTACACGTGGTAAATGAGCATGTGACGTACGGATATGGATTTGGTATGTGGTCACAGCATATTACGTTGGCAAATGACATGTTTTGTTTTTGAAAGTTTCCATCTTTATTTTTCAAGGAAATTGCGCCATGGAAAGCCGATAGCAGACTTTTCTTTTTCTATGTACGCATTGTTTGTCTTTATATACTCATCATGTGTTATGAAAATTCCTGGCATCATCAAGCGAGGATTATCAAAACATGATTATTGTGAATTTGAGATGTCGTCAAATTAGAACATCTAAGTGGTAATGGTCGATATATATTTAGAATTGGTCGATACATTTTTGTAACTATAAACTAAATTATAAATAATGTGCTTGCTTTTTCTCTTTGATTGAAAACTATAAATCTTAGTCAAATTTTGTCTTCTACCAAGTAAAAAGAGCTCCACGTGTATCATGGGTTGTTATGGTTCATTATTTCTTAAATTCTTACTTCCACACCAAATATTCCTCAAAATTTTGTTGAAGACATCGTTGTTTTTCCAAGTCAACGAAATTTTTCACCAGCCCACACCGCTATGCGGTCTCTTTAGTTGTCATCATTTTATGGGAAATTGTCCTTTTTCATCTTTTATATGTTTCTAGATGCTCGTGTTTCTTGAGAATTTTATCCTTTTTAAGGTTTATCATCCTTTTTACTGCTTGTTGTCGTTAAAACCGTATAGAATTGTACGTTGTTCTCAAAGAGAAACCTTGCAGAATTCACGCACGCTAAGACGCCTACGCTAAAAATAAATACGGTGTTTGATAATGTGAGTTAAAAACCAAAACTTTTAATTGTTATAATATAAAACTCTCATATATTACAGTGTCAAGGAAAAGTGTGCTGCAATATATAATTCTCACATAATATAATGCTTTCAACAAAAATTGATTTTAACCATTGGTTAGAACCAATACTCCAAGCACCCTATAAAAAAAAGTGTTCGAGGTTATAGTTGTAGCTAAAGATGCTTTAGGTGACTAATAAGATCCAATAAAATCCAAACGACGACTTTCACTATAAGCAATTTATAATAAAACTATTACTAATTGAAAAGTTACCGTGTGCAATTTATCTTGGATATACTATTTTAATGACTTTTTTTGTTTATTTAAACATTGCCCCTGATTTAATCTTTGTTACCAGCCATCTATAAGCTACAAAAGTAAATTGCTAACTTTTAGGGTAAAAACAAGTACTGAGACTTAAGAGATACGTAATTGACATGAATTTATAACTCAAAAGGTATAACTATTTGAAAAGTTACCGTGTGCAATTTATCTTGGATATACTATTTTAATGACTTTTTTTGTTTATTTAAACATTGCCCCTGATTTAATCTTTGTTACCAGCCATCTATAAGCTACAAAAGTAAATTGTTAACATTAAAGGTAAAAACAAGTGCTGAGACCTAAGAGATACGAAATTGACATGAATTTATAACTCAAAAGGAATAATCTTAAGAACATCCAAGTCTTTATCAACTCAAAACGCACATTATAACAATATTATCCAAACGATTGCTTTGACAATGAACAATGATTTTAAAAATAAATAAAAAAATAAAAGCAAGCTACGTACCTACTGAAAAGTGTTTCTAACAATTAACAAGGCTATCATTCTTTTTTTAAAAAAAAAAAAATCAGTAGAATATATGCAAATGTTGGACTGCATGAACTTATTGAAAAGTTCAATTCGGATCCAACATCAATGCTACAACCTACACATTTTCGTCTCCGGAAGGCACAACTTTCTGAGCTACGGATTCCAAAGATGAAATTCTCATATGATTTCGATGTGAAAGGGCTCGTGGAAGCGAAAGGCTTACCATTACCTTTAGATGTACTTCATGCTGATTTCAGAAACATGGTTAAGTCTGATCCGGACAACACTTACGTTGGTACTATTCTTCACAAGGCTTGTTTTGAAGTTAACGAAGACTTGAGTCAACGCCTCATTTCCCTTCCTTTTTTTTTTTAACTTTTTAATCAATTTGATAGAACAATATTCCACCATATGTAGTTTAGTGTTTGGAAACCAAGTTCTAAACCAAAATTTCATCTGCTACAGTATAAAGCTCTAACATGCAACAATGTAAAGTAAAAATATGCTACAGTATAAAACTCTCACATGTTAGTAATAGTATTTAAGTTCTAACTTGGTTCCCAACATTCTGTTAGTCACTTAATAAGTTCACGCATTTAGAGGAAAATTCCAACCTGTTCATGATAAGTTTCAGAAAATTTCATTCAGCTCGATCGTAGGCTTTAGTTAACATCAAGCTTGAGACCTGCAACCCCCTTCCTTGGACTCTTGTTTCCCGGAACATGGAGTGAAGACGCTCAAAGGCAATTATAATATTATTTCTGATAAGCCTTCTTGGTACAAAGGCTGTCTTTGTTGCTGCCGCCATAGCTGCTCATAGCAATCTCTCTCATTGCCACCAGCAACGGGTCTGGTTGGTTGATAGTGCCATGAAACAGTCTCAGACACTGCGGCAAGCAAGCGTTGGCTTCCGTCCTCCTTTTAGGTTTATCTACAGCTCTGAGCGGTTCTGCTCTTATCGACATAGCAGCGTCAAACCTGATTGACTATGTGATGGATGCCAAGTTTAAAGTAATTGCTTCTTTTGGGGGTTTTCTATTTCTCAGCTTGGTCGAACTTGTCCTTTTCTTGTGTTAGAAATGGTGATATTACTTGACTGTATGAGGTTACAACCTAGAGTCTTTTCAAGCTTCTTTCTTTTTGGTTAGTTGGATCTGGAAATAGTCATTTGTGTGGCTTATTTTATTAACTGGTTTATGTTTGCAATTTTCTAGATGCTTTGGATTTTTTTAGCTTGAGTGCTTAATTGATATCTTTTCCTTCTAACTTCTTTTCTTTTACTCAATTGGATTCAGTACATTTCTTTTTATTTCACTAAAGCAGGGTGACAATCCATTATCTTACTGCCATGCCACATAATCCTAAGCTTCCATTAGACAAGTCTTCGCTTAAATTAATATAGGCCAACGGAATATACATCTATACATGCTGTCATGTTCCTCTGTTTTCCAAGTTAAAGATTGAGTTCTAAATTTTTATGTTTCTAGCAGAGAACGGAATTTTTGTATGAGAATCTTGTAAGGTATACAACTTTGCTTCATCAAAGGCTATGATAAGAAAATGAACCTTGATTCAAAGGGAAACAAAATGATCAGAATGGTCATTGTTTTTGAACAAGACATTGGGAATATACCATAAACAGCTTCCTTCTGAAAATTTTGGGAAGTTGCATAATCAAAGCTAAATGATCATTTTAACCCAAACATACAAGATAAATGTTGGTGATAAATGATCATTTAAAAGGCGCGAAGACGATATGCGTTGTACACATTGCCTCATGATGCACTAGTATTGCAAACATAATTACACTTCATCAAGCTGATTTTGAACCCACTTTTTTGATGGAATGGAATAACAATGTCATAATATATGAACATCGCTCGCATCAATAGTAAATCTCAGTCATATGATCCTCCGCGACCCCGTTGCTTCAATACAAAGAATGCAAGCATTTACCACTCTTAGATGTGAAAAGAATTCACCGTCTGTACAAGTAGCTGAGGACAAGAATTTGTAGAGAGGAAAACTCAATATTGCCCCCACAGCCCCAACATCAAATAGAAGCACACTAAACATCCATGAAGGGGGTAATTGTAAAGGTCAACTTCTCAGACAAGCTTCTCCATGATATTCTGAACACAATAGTAGAAGGCTCAAAGACAGGTCTTTTCTATACTAGAAGCACTCTAAATACTGTTTTACAGCAGCAGGGTGAATTTTAAGAAGCCGTGTTATAAATTTTTTTTCAGTGGCAGAAAGCATGCTTGCAATAGAGTATCTCTTGGTAGACAAGCCTGTCTCTCTAAGCCAAACATAAAATCTGTATCTGCGTTTAATCCGTGTCTCCAAGTCATATGACAAAAATCCTGGGAAACCTTCAAGGTACTCTAATGAAGATCCTATTTCCTGGCACAAAAATTTCACCTTCTGCTCTATTAGTTCTGGGCTTATACTAAGGATGTGAGGCTCCATTTTAATCATCAAACAAACCTTTGAGTGTTCAATACCTAGTCTAAGAAAACAATCAAACCGTTCATGCAACTCGCTGCTAGTCCCATGCAAGTACTTTAGGACCTTCACAGTTGACGCATTCTCTCCAAACCCAATTCCTTTCAAGAAATCCACTTTATTCATCGCATGAGGAGCCCACCTCGAACATTTGATTGTCTTCAAGGCTTCAAAAAACTCATTATCAACATCTTCATCAGGGCAACCGATGGCATATGTTGCCAATAATTGACCATTAGAACTCCTAATCTTATCAAAGCACCATTCGTGTAGACCCAAAGCCTTCATCGCATGAGGTAAATTAGCCATCTTATTTCTTCCCAACACATGAGGGTACTTTTCGCCAACAGACCGCAATTCTTTCTTGTTCAATCCAAAGTGTTCCAAAAATCCTAACACCGATATCACCGGAGTTTCTAAGTCCACACTCAAAACTTCTGGACTCTCAAGAAGAAACAGTCCGACATCTTCCTTTCTAACACCAAATTTAAAAAAGTACTCTGCTTTTTGGACCAAAACCTCTATTGGGCATGGAAAAATAAGCTTTTTCCTCCTACACATCAGTTCCCCTACCTTCCCTTTCTCACAGCCCAACTCGTAAAACACCCTAAGTTTACTACAAAGCTCATACCAAGAATCCACATTTCCCTCCACACAACTACTGCCCATTTCAAAATTTCGAAAAACCAATTCCAAATCCTCAAAAATCGCCTCAATATAACTGCCCAATTCGCCTTCCACTGTCAACAAGTAAGGGAAAGCCAAGCATATACCAACTACAAGGAGATTATCAGTCCCAAAGTACTGCTTAAACACACGAAACCTCTCAGTTAACTCAGAGGAAGACATACTAAAAATCGAAACTTCCTCTTTATACAAAACCCCTAATTTATTCCACGGAAACCCGTATTGAACAAGCGCTAAAGCAGCATCTAGAACATTCAAATCATCGGAAAAGAAAAACTTCTTCTTCGGCAAAAAGAAAGGAACTTCTTCACGATCAATGCCAATGCTTTCGAGAAAAAATTCGAATTCGTTGATGGGGTGGTACCTGAGGAGTCTTTCGAAGGATTCGGAGAAGGTGAAAACGGAGAATCGAATCTTGCGAATGAGGTCGGAGAGGGCGAAAAGAGAGTTGGCGGCGATTTGCTCGGCGAAGATGAAAGGCAGGCCTCTGGTGGCGTGGAGATAGTCGGTTAGGGCTTTCTGAGCTTGTTTGAGAGCTCTAGGCTTGTGAATTGGATGAATGTTGTTAGTTCCTCGGATTACTGGAAGCTTCCTGGCGGCGGCGGCGGGGGAGGAGAAGGAAGATAGGTTGCGGGAGAGGACGGTGAAGAGAGGTTTCGGAAGAGGCATGGTTATGTTAATTGGGGCACACCGGCATGCCCCAATAAAAACTAGTACATATAACTATTATATTTTTCTTATTTTTCAAGGGGGGCACGTGCCGCAGAGGTCCCCTTGAATCCGTCATCGCCTGTGGTGTCGGGACGTATATTGTCGTTTGATTGTGTTGCTGTCGACGTGTCGTTACAGGTGATTGCGCTTGTCGTGCTTGTCGTTTTCCGCATGATGCCGTTCCTTGAACTTACTGCTCTTTTTCATGCATTCAATATTGCATTCTCGTAGACGTCGTAATCGTTTCAAGCCGCTGTCGTTTTAAAACTTTTTTATTTCTTTTTCCCGCTTTGGGACATCCGCTAAGTACTCAAAATAAATGAAATTAAGACAATTTTACTCAATTAATAAAGTATGGGTAATTTAGCCTTTCGAATTAACCAGTTATGACTAGAAGCAATTTATGTCATGCGCTTTAAATTTAGTTGAACATAATTAAGTATTAATGACTCCGAAAACTAAGGCCCCGTTGGTCAAACACGTTTGTCTCTTAAACTTTCTTCCCCGTTGCTGGGGCTAAAAAACCTTGGACACGTTATGGAAGTTTCATTGTTGGGGCTTAGAAAACTCAGGACGCGCTAAGGAGATTTCTCTATAAATAAAGCTTTGATTGGAAAGTGATACCAACTAAAGAGCTTGTCTGATAGAGAGGAAAAGTGAAAAACAGACGAAGTGGTCAGAGCATTGGTGAAAGGATTTCAGATTAGTTCATAGCTGTTTGATAGAAGAAAATAGTTTGATTTGAGAGAATTCAAATCAAACTATGCATTCAGAAACATTCAAATAAAGAAATCCATACCAAACATGAACTTTGGATTAGGTTTTAGATGTTGAAATGGAAGCCATTAAGCACCACTTGTTCAGTCCTTGGTTTCCTTTCATTCTTTCTTTGATTTTCTCCATTCTCATTGTTACGATTTTATTAAACTTTTTATCAACAAAAGACCCTTAGCTAAGTAGATGCCATTCAGAAACATGGTTATAGATCGGTGTCAAACGACACACATACACACACATCTATATATATTATGAAAGAGGCAAAATTCAGGAGTAGATACATAGCAAGTACCACATTTATTGAAATTTTAAGTAAATATGTGTAGTAAGCCTTGAAACTCAATTTCTACACGGACACTTCTTCATGATCTTATATCTTCTACTTTTAGGAATGTAACATCCCTTTGAAAGCCTCAAAAAGCAGTGCTTGCCTCTCCCTGATCATCACCATGTCACCGATAGCAAATCCAACAACGAATCCGCTTATAGTTCCTGCCAAAACAAATCTCCAATCAAGATCTAGTGGATCTCCCAAATCATCATTTTCTTCAGACGGTGGCAAGCTTTCACATTTTGTCTCCAATGGAGCTCCGCATAATCCTGGATTATCCTGAAATGAACTTTTCCCAAATGTAGAAAAATGGTTTCCTTGTGGTATCTGCCCCATGAGACTATTGTGAGAGACGTCAAAGTATTCAAGGAAAGTGAGTTGGAGTAGTTGTTGAGGGATTTCTCCTGAGAGGTTGTTATGAGAAAGGTCCAAAGACTCGAGCTCCGCTAAGTTCCCCAAGGATGGAGGGATAACACCAGTGAGCATGTTGTTGGAAAGGTTGAACGAATGAAGACCCTTCAATTCTCCGATAACTTGAGGAATTTTTCCACTGAATTTGTTACTTGAGAGACCAACAAATGTAAATATTCGTAGAATTTTAGGATAGTTTTTTCTGAGGCCTTTCACCATGATTGTAATCGAATACTCGAAATAGACAATGGAGGTTTTTTTAATCCCCATGGGATCAAGCATTTTGTTGTATGACGTTATATATGTTGAATCTTTTACACCAGCAACTTTCATGGCTTTCCAGATAACCATATACTCAGAAGGCAACTTGCCTATGAAATTGTTGAAGGAGAGATCAATAATATGCAACTTGGCAAACTCAAAACTTCTTTTAGGCTTCCCTATTATTCCATAAAATTTGTTATGACTCAGTTTGAGAATTTGTAACTGTGGAAGAGTCCCCATCCAAGCAGGGAAGACATCCTCAAGCTGGTTTCGTTCAACACTAAAGTATTTAAGCTTCGTACAAGTCGAGAAAGATCGCGGGAGTAGCCCTTGAAACTGATTGTGGCTAAAATCGGTCATGCTCAACTTTGTTGTATGTATAGTATTACACAAGTCAGGGATGGCTCCATGAAACAAGTTGTTTCCTACAGTCAGCTCGGTTAGGGAATCACTTAAGTTTCCTAAACAACTCGGAAGCTTGCCAATTAACTTGTTGCTGGATAAGTCAAGTATCTGAAGAGAGCTCAAGTTGCATACCAATGGTGGAATTTCTCCAGTTAAGTTGTTCAAAGCTATGGCATAATCTTCAATGGCTCGTGAAGGGATCGGTAGTGGGCCTTGGATCATGTTGGAAGTGAGGTCCACAAATCGTAGTCGAACCCAAGGAAGGTTTTTCGAAGAATGAAAGGCTGTGAGGAAGTTATTAGACAAGTCCAAAATGTCCAGAGTATCCGTGCTTGTATTCCACATCCAGAGAGGTATTTGACCATGGATTCTGTTTTGAGAAAGATCCAGCATCTGTAGCTTATTTTGATGCCTAAAGAAATTTGGGAATGCGCTTAGTTTGCAAGAGCGAAGTTCTAGAGAAATCAACTTCGGAAATGAATCATTTAGGCCAAAGAACAACGAGAACTTGTTACTAGATAGAACTAATCGAGAGAGGCTCTGCATTTGGAAGAACATGTCAAATTTCATGGTACCACCCAAGCTGTTACTTTCTAGAGAAAGCTCAACTAGTTGGGTGAGGTTTTGAAAAGAAGATGGCACTGAACCACTTAAATTGTTCTTCCCAAGGTCTAGCATAGTGAGTTGGGTAAGTTTACCAAATGAAGATGGAATAGATCCAAAAAAGTTGCAACCATAGAGATCTAAAATGGCCAAGGAATCTAGCTTTTCTATTGAAGGAGGTATTTTGCCAGAAAAACTAGTGTCTTTTAGCCAAAGTTCTCTAAGTGGACTTCTTGTATGGAATTCAGGAAAACAACCAGTGAGCTTCTCATTTTCTTGTAAACTAAGAATTTGTAGGTTGGGCAATTGAAAGATTTCTCCAGGAAATTGGCCAAACAACCCAGATTCTGCCAAGGAGAGAAATCTCAAAGAAGAGAAATTCACTAGTACATCAGGCACTGTGGATGAGATGTCTACTTGAGCTAGATTAAGATATTCTAAGCTAGTCAAGTTTTGGACAAAGCCTTGAAAGTTGGGATTTCTAAGCTGCAGAGATTTCTTTCCATTCTGGTCAAAATTGCGAGATAGGTCAAGGGAAGACAACTTGGATAAATGTGAAACTTCTGAGGGAATTTTTCCAGAAAATTGTGAGTAAGAGAGGTTGAGATAAGTCAATCTCGAAAGCCGACCAATTGCAGCAGGAATTCTAGACATGTTGAAGTCATTATCAGCGAGATTTAGCTTTTGGAGATGAAGAAGGCAAAAAAGGCTACTATTGGAGTTGATAGAACCAGAAAGAAAACTGCTACTGAGATCAAGGCTAATGACATGACCTGTCTTCTCATCGCACTCGACGCCGTCCCAGAAGCAACAGTTGCTGCTTTCTCCTTCAAATTTCCATGATGAAACCTTTGGATAAGCACTTCTATAATAAGAAGCATTTCTGTCAATGATAAAGCTTCTCTTAAACTTCAACAAGGCAGACATCTCATCATCATGGCAAGACCACTGCACAGAAACAGAAGAATTAGAAGCTTCCACCAAATGAGACAACAATGAAAATTCTAAAGGAAGGATCGGGAACAAAAATAAGTGTAAGAATAAGAACTCCATAATGTTTCGTTTGTTTTTCATTTTTTTGTTTTGGGTGGACTCAGAACTGAGCAAGGGACTATGGTAAGTTCAAGCAAAGACCTTCATTTTCTTTATATATATATATAGCTGACATGACTAGTTCTTAAGTACCAATGTTGGACGTTGGAAAAGAAGATCAATTGTCACTACTGTACTCTCAATTTCCATGGCGATTTCTTGCCGTGTCAATCATGGATTATGGTTGTTGTGAATCTTCGTTGTGATTGAAACGTGATAGCCATGCATGACCAACATAATTAGGTCCTTCCAAGTTTCACAATCATTGGTGTTTGTATGCAAGAACTCTGGCTGCAATCAAGGGCTAACTACCAAAATTGAGCCTTTTCACACGTTCATCTTTACTTAAATGCAATATTTTATAAATGTCCCCTAAACTACGTATCCTAGGTCAATATGTCCCAGAATTTTAAAAAGAGTTCATTTCATCCCTTGAACCATGCAAGATAGTTCAAACACCCCATCCATTTATATTACTACAAAATGATGGCATGATACTACTTATAATTTCATAAATTCCCCCCTCACCACGCACACACCCGATTTTTAAAAAAAATGGGGGCAAGTTGTTTGAAATCAGGAGTTCGGGTGTGTTTAGTAAATATATTAATTTTAGGAGGTTCTTGAACGATTTTATATACTTCAGGGCTGAAATGAATCCTTTTCCAAATTTGTAAGACCTCTGAATTAAAGTACATAGGGACATTTATGGAATTATGACTACCTAAAATAAATAAATAAATAAATAAAAGCTCGTCTAGAATTCTAGAACTGGACCCCAAAGAGGAACAATATTCAGTGGTCTTTGATTGATCTCAATCATCAATAGGAAACTTGCCAAAAGCAAAAGACTTGAAAGAAAGACTTGTCTAATTTGTTCTTTTGATCTGGTTGCTATTAGCCAGTGCCTATGATTGCTGGCTATTCCTCCTTGATTTTGAGTGCAAAAACTACACCGATTTTATTTCTGTCTCATTGTATGCACCGCTCTGGTACTATTTCTGAGTCGGTTTCATAACTATTTTTGTTGCACTTGTTTCTATCAAATGAGTTTCAAACTCATAAGTTTGATGAATTGTGAACAGTTTAAAGCTCTCATAGGATGCAGTGTTCGAACTTTGCTATTTGTTTTTCCTCTTAATGTGTGACTTGAGATTTACGTACTAATCTACTTATGATAGAACAAGTGATTTTCTCCTACTTGTAGCAAGATTGTTTTAGATGATGTTTAAGAGATAAGAGTAACATGTGAGCGTAGAAAAGGATTAATTTCTCACTGCAACCAATTAACATAACAAGTTACATCAGAGAACAGCTATCTTTATATGCTTTTATGTGTAAAAATCATGTATATGGAATATCGTAATCATGAATCACAAGTTAAAAGCTCTTTAACCAATTTTGAACTTTAGAATAAGTCACCATAAGAAAAGTATTGTTTCATGTACTACTTTGAAGTTATATCATATTAGAGAAGTGCTAGCAACACTCTCTTTCTCACTCTCTCCGCTGTTTGAATCCATTAATATTATAAATTATTATCTAAACAAAAAAAAAAAGATAGTGGAGTCGATGTGTTAGACAATGATTGGAGAGAATGTGAAAGAAAGTGCAGCTAACACTTCTCGTTAGATTAAGATAAAGTCTTGCAAGTTCTCATATTATATAATATGTTATCTCGCAATAATATGAGGGCTTTTGAATTAAAACCTGAGAACGAAATTAAACCGGCATGGTCAAAAATAAATGATATCATGCAATCCTTGCAAGATTTACGATTCTGATTACACGGGTGAAGATGATGTAAATTAGCATTAACCCCACTCTTGCTAAAGAACAAATGATTTTTTGGTCTACTTTACAGTTTATAATTGCTTAAAGGCAGAGCATATGGTGGTTATATAGATGATGTTCATGAAGCTACTTTGCTACATTGAATTCTTAAAAACTCAACAATTTTTACCAGGATACCTTTTGCTAACTGCAATATCATTAAAATTTCGGTTTTATCTTGTTCCATTAAAATCATCCTTATTAAATATTTTTTCCTCAAGTGTGCATCCTAGAAGCTACAGGTTCAGAAAGCTTGTAAAAAAAAAAAAAAATTTAAAAAAAAAACACTTAGAGGGCCGGTACTTTTTTGGTTATTTGTTATTTATATACACACAATATATCTTTAAAAAAAATCTATACCAACTCCCGAAGAATCCCCACGAGTATTAAGGCTTTCCATTCTTTGAAGTTTGCAGTTTTATCAACAATATCTCATGTTAATAAAACAGCACAACATTCTGTCACCTTCATTATAATGTTCTATCATTTGGATTACTATGTGCTAATTTTCTCAAGACTTTTAAGCGAACTTAAAAGTGCAAAATAAAACCTTATTTCACTGCTTGAGAAAGTCACTGCAAGAGACACATGTGCAGAACAAACTGTAGACAATTAACATATTTTAAAGACACACACTAAACGGAACAAAACATAGTATGTAATTTTTCAGAACGAATAACTTGTTCTGATTATATTATTATTCAAGTATAACTGACGGTATATATAGGAGTTGAACACTATTTTAAATTCCTAAAAACCAGGAAAAACTAACTACCCTAGATTTGAGGCACGCAGGCCCCTTCTTTTTTTCTAGATCCACTAATTAATTTATTTTTTAAATAAACAGAGAAAATAATAACAAATAAAACTAATCTCTAACCACCAAATCTAAACAAGAATTCCTACACTCCCCTCAAGCTGGTATGTAGATATCATGCATTCCCAGCTTGCCAACTAAATCCTCGTGCTTTGGCTTGTGAAGTCTTTTTGTAAGGATGTCTGCAGCTTGCTCCCTTGTCGGAACATATGTCAAACAGATTCTTCCACTATCAATCTTCTCTTTAATGAAGTGGCGATCAACTTCAACATGCTTAGTGCGATCATGGTGTACCGGATTCTGTGCTATACTCACAACGGCTTTATTATCACAATATACCCTCAGAGGTGAGTCTAAAGGAATTTTTAGTTCACCCAGTAGACTTTCCAGCCAAATACCTTCACACACTCCATAAGCTAAAGCCCGAAATTCTGCATCCACGCTGCTTCTAGCAACCACTGTTTGTTTTTTACTCCTCCAGGTTACTAGATTTCCCCAGACATAGGAGCAGTAGCCGGAAGTAGACCTCCTATCAACATTTGATCCTGCCCAATCAGCATCTGTATAAATCTCAACTAGTATGTGATCACCTTTCTTAAAGAATAGTCCATTTCCTTGCGTAGCTTTCAAGTATCTTAATACTTGGTTAACTGCTTCAAAGTGTTTCTTCTTGGGTGAGTGCATGAACTGACTAATTACGCTTACAGCAAACGCGATATCTGGCCTTATATGAGAGAGATAAATCAATTTCCCTACTAGCTTTTGGTACTACTCACGATCCACTTCTTCACCTCCTTCATTATCAAGCTTTTCATTTGGTACTGTTGGGGGTGTCAGCAAGTCTACATCCCAACATTCCTGAATCTTGTAGAAGATTGAGCACATATTTTCTTTGGGAAACTATAAACCCAGCCTTGCTTCTTGCTACTTCCATGCCCAAAAAATATCTCAAGGTCCCGAGGTCTTTGAGCTCAAATTCCTCTGCTAGGTACTTCTTTAATCTGCTAAGTTCTTTTGGTTATCCCCTATCATGATAATGTCATCCACATACACTATTAGGATAGCAACTTTTCCTTCTTGAGAATGCTTGAAGAAGAGTGTATGATCGGTCTGTGCTTGGACAAAGTCAAGGCCTCTTACTGCTCGTGTAAATTTCTCAAACCACTCTCTTGGAGATTGTTTTAGTCCATAGAGTTATTTCTTCAGTCTGCATGCCAAGTGTGATTTGTTGTCAAATCCTAGTAGGAGATCCATATAGACTTCCTCATGTAGGTCGCCATTAAGGAATGCATTTTTTACGTCCAGTTGCTGGAGTGGCCAGTCAAGATTGGCTGCTAATGATAGTAAGACCCTTGCTGTGTTGAGTTTTGCATCAGGGGCAATGTCTCCTGATAGTCAATGCCATAGGTTTGTGTAAAACCTTTGGCTACAAGTCTCGCCTTGTATCTATTGATGCTTCCATCTGAGTTATATTTTACCGTGAATACCCACTTACACCCAACAGTCTTCTTTCCTCTCGGTAGTTCAATAATTTCCCAGGTACCATTTTTTTTCCAAGGCTCCCATTTCTTCCAAGACTGCATGTTTCCAATTTTTATCTACAAGTGCTTTAAAGTGGCTGAGGAGTTTGGTTGTTCACCTGCTTTTTGGTCACCCATAGGCATAATAGGAAGAGGAGTGGGGTGAGATGAAGAAGAGATATCTGTAACTGACTCAGATGGTTCCCAAGACTCATAATCACCTAATGTCTCCCCCTAAAGAGAAGGCTTTGAAAAATAAGGTTGTGACTCATTGAATGACACATTCATGGATACAAACACACGTCGAAGTGTAGGAGAATAACATTTGAAGCCACGTTGAGTGGGAGAATATCCTATGAACACACATTTGATGGATTTTGGTTCAAGCTTGGATCTGTGTTGACTAGGCACATGAGCAAAGATGCTACATCCGAACGTTTTGAGTGGTAGATCAGAAAGTGATCGAAATATGGGATAATCCTTTAACAAGACTGATAATGGAGAGTTAAAATTTAGCACTCTAGAAGGCATTCTATTGATAAGATGTGAGGCAGTTAAAACTACTTCACCCCAAAGGTAACTTGGTATGTTCATAGTGAACATTAAGGCTCTAGTAATTTCAAGAAGATGATGGTTCTTCCGCTCTAAGACACCATTTTGTTGTGGTGTGTCAGGACAACAACTTTGATGTATTATCCCATTAGCTGCTACATAGTCACCTAAGAGTGAATTAAAATACTCTTTGCCATTATCAGTACAAAATATTTGAATTGTTGCTTGAAACTAGTTTTTGATCATAGAATGAAATATTCAAAATATTTTTTCTGCCTCAGATTTCTCTTTAAGCAGGTAGAGCCAACAAACTCTGGTATGATCATCAATAAAGGTTATAAAGCAACAACTCCCGATAATGTTTTCACACAAGAAGGACCCCAGATGTCACTATGGATTACGACAAATGGACGAGATTCTCTGTAAGTTTTAGCGAGGAACAATGTGCAAGATAGTCTTGCTAATTTACAAAAATCACAATGAAAAAAACTTGGATTTTTATTGATAAACAAATTAGGGAACAAGAGTTTTAGGTAAAAGAAATTTGGGTGGCCTAGCCTATTGTGCCACAGCCTTATTACATCATCACTAGAAATAGAGGAAGGTGAAGTTTTGATGTTCAAAGCTTGTTTTCCAATATGTCCACCATCCCCAAAGAAATAGAGTCCATCTTCCACTCTAGCAATCCCAATCGTCTTCCCCAATCCTTGCTCTTGTAATTTACACCAAGTAGGAGAAAATTCAGCGACGCAGCCAAGGTCTTTTGTTAGTTTATTAACATAAATTAAATTGCAGTCTAGACCAGGTACATATAAGACTGATTTAAGGGTAATTTTGTCTAACAATCGAATGGAGCCTCTGCCCAAAATTGCAGAGTAAGTGCCATCAGCCACCTTTACCCATGAGCTTCCATAGCACAGTTTGTAAGTACAAAATAGAGACGGGTTACTTGTCATGTGGTCGGTTGCTCTGGAGTCAAATATCCAGGGCTGTTGAGAGTCTTGTTGTACATGAAGAGCCATACCTTTTTGTGCAAAACTGCACACTACAGTGGTCGAGTCACTGTTGATGGGCTGACTCAGAAGTTTGTGAAGCTGCTCTAGTTGGCTCTTGCTCAGAAATACATTAACCTATTCTTCAGTGGCACCCAAAGTTTCGGTCTTGTTTTCCTTAGTTACCTGATAACTCTTTCTTCTATTACTTGAACTTCTGCCTTTGGCGTTTGCTGGTCTACCATGGAGATCCCAACATTTCTCCCGAGTGTGACCAGCTTTGTTGCAGTGGTTGCACCAAGGGCATCCTGCATGTAAGCTCTCTTTTTTATCTTCCCTAGTTTGGCCAGGAAGACTTTTAATTGTCAGCGTAGTCGTCTCAGCTGGTCGCTCCCTAGCTGTTGTAATTGGCTGGTCTCCTTTTCCAAGCATGACACGACGCCTGCTAGCCTCCCGTCGCACCTCTGAGAATGCCTCACCAATGGATGGAAGCGGCCTTCATCCCAAAATCCTGCCACGGACTTCATCAAGGTCTTTGTTCAAACCGGCTAAAAACTCATACAAACACTCATTGTGAAGATGCGTTCCCTTCCAGATTGCTCCAATCAGCTTCATAATACATGTCAAGTTCCTGCCATAAAGTTTAAAGGGAGTTGTAATATTCAGTCACATCGAGGCTGCCCTGTCGCATGTCTTTGAGTTTATTTTTTATCTCAAAAACCTGAGGGGCATTTTCAAGGTTTGAGTAATTCTCATGCACTACGTCCTAAATGGCCTTTATTGTACGCAGGAAGAGATAGGTGCGACTGATGTGGGGTTCCATGGAGTTGATTAACCATGCCATAACAATTGTAACACCCGATATTTTTAATGCATTAAAAATGCATTAAATTAAGGATTATATTAAGATATAAAGTACAATTAAAGGAAAATACTGTATAATATTATAGAAAATTATACAGTATTAGAGCAATGCAGTATAAGAATTGGATTGTGTGGACCACAATTTCTTTTTATACTTTTATAAAAAGAAAAGAAATGAAAAAAAAGAAAAAAAATCAGAAAAATTGAGAGAAACTCGACACTCTCTCTCTCCACTTTCTCTCTCTAGACTCTCTCTCTCTCCTCAAAACTTGTTTGAGATTCCGGCGTTCGTTTTCGACACCTCCCATACCAGTGGGAAGCTCTCGTTGAGCTGAGTCCAACGAGGTGTCGTGCCACCCAAAACACCGCCGGAGGAGGGCTCACGTGCCGCCCAAAGTGGCGGTGAAACCCATTTTTCCCGACGCCATTTCTCCGCCGTTCGACCACCAATCGACGTGATTTTGGTGTCTATGGACTCAGCGTGAGGAGAGGAACAAGATGGTACCAATTTCCCAGCTCGATTTTGGCTGGAACAGCTTCGCCGGAGCTGCCCCATCGCCGCCGTGAAGCCACCGTCAGAGCCGCCGTATATGGCGGCGGTGTGGCACGAAACGATGGCCGTTCACCGGAGAACGACCTCCGCCTTGGTACGCCGCCGTGAGGGGCTTCGGGCCGCCGTTTCGTGCGGTGTTGAGCTGCCCCACTATAGGGGAAATGCTCAGAGTGACTCAGGGAACGAAAGCCCCAAGTCAATTTCACGACGCCATCGCCGGACGACCGAAATCGGAGCCGCCGGTTTTGGCCGTGAAATCCATCATCGATTGGAGCAGATGGAGGCCGAATTGGGTGAAATTGACCCCACCAATCGACTCAGGAGGGTCGAATTAGGGGGGGTAGGCTCGAGCTCAGCCCTCAACGGAGCCAACCGCCGCCGGTCAACGCCGGTCAACGGCAGGTCAAAGGCCAAATTGGGATTTTGTGATCCGGACCTCCGATCGAAGATCCGAGACCGCCTCCCGACTCGTTTCGACGCTCTGAACGCAATGGTGACCTCCGTTCGAGCTAATTCCACTCTGATAAAAATCATCCGGTTTCGACTGTACGCAGATCGAGGCGATTTAAACAGTAGTATTGGAGTCCAGAATGACGTTTTCAAGAATGAATGATCTCCAGGAAGCATTCCTAGCCATTCATGGTCGCTCGAGGAGCACTACAGAGGATGCTTCGCATACTGTAGATGCAGCGAGATACAACTGGATCTGCTTTGCTTGGAGTTCAAGTAAGTAGGAATCTCGCCTACAGTATGAACTATTTTAGAATAAACTGTTTTAGATGCTTTCATAGAAATTTATGAAATGCATGATCAGTGATTGTTACACTGTTTTATGTAAGAATAGGTTTTATAACGTTACAAAGTTGACGAAAAACCCGTTAAGGGTAAAATCGTCATTATGAAGGAAACGGTTAGAACGGAGTCGAACACTCCGATTTAGCATAACGTTATTAGACAAAAAATGTTCCGTAATACGTTAAGTAACGTAACGGTCATATGAGATCAGAGATTTAACAAGGGATGTTTAAGTAAACGAGAGGTAACCGATGGGTTACAAAGTTGAAAGGAAAAGTAACCTCGGTGGGTTACAAGGCTAATTGAAGGAAATGTAAACTGATGGTTTATAAGGTTGAGTAAGAGAACGGTAGACCGATAGTATACCAAGTTATGAATAAGGAAAGAATGATTAATGTTTACGTTTTATTATCAATCGAGTGGATTGATAATAAAGAAAGTTAATTAATGAGTCGGCTGTCGTTTGATCAGGACACAGAGGCCGACTAATGGAAGGAAAAGGACCGGAATAGAGAACGCTAGAGCATAGTTCGGGTAAGTTTCAAACCTCACCTACAGCATGAAATAAATGATTTTTAAATGCTCATTTATATGTTTGCAAATGTGTTTGCAAATTGTTAAGCAAGTTGTTTTTAAAGTATATTTGCATTTATTATGCAAGAAGTTTTAAAGTTCAAGAAAAAGAATTGCAATGATTTGCAACCGTTATGTTAAAGGTTTACTTGCATATTGATATGCATAACGTTTTTTAAAAGTGTAAGTTATGATTTTTAAAGTATTGAAAGTATGTTTTGCATTATGACAATGCAAAATGTTTAATAGTTTAAGTTATAAGTTTCATGTTGCATTTGTTATGCAATAAGTTGCATTTATTGTGCAATAAGTCTTAGAATAAAAGTTATAGTTTGCAAAATGTGTTTGCATTTTATGATGTATTTATTAAGCAATATGTTGCATTTGTTATGCAATGAGTGTTAAAATGCAAGTTATGATTTGCAAAATGTGTTTGCATTTTATGATGCATTTGTTAAGCAATATGTTGCATCTGTTATGCAATAGATTTTATAGTACAAGCTATGAATTGCAAGTGTATTGCATATGATGTGATTGCATTTGAAATGCTCACTAAAGTTAATAAGAAGGTAACGTAAAGATAAAAAGAAAGTGTCGTACCAGCCTCTTTGTTATGAGGTAATGAAAGTAAAATTAAAGTCTGACCTCCTAAAGGTGAGGTACAAGACCTCAATGTTTGATGGTCTCAAGTCTTCCACAAGGGAAGCATCATGTTTATGATCTCATGATTAATGAGTTGGTACGAACACTAAAGTGAAGTAAGGAAAATGAATGTTACAAGATAAAGAAAGTAAGGAATAAGAATAAAGGTTGAGAAAGAAATGAATATTTAAGTTTATAGAATGTTCATAAAATGCTCATAATTAAAGTTAATAATTGAGCATAAATGAAGTCATGCATTTTGATGTTGCTTGAATGCCTTTTTATGAAATATTTATATGTCATGTCATGAAGGACATTTTGAGAAAGGTTTTACGATAAATGTTTATGAATAACGTTTTCATGTTTTCAAGAAACGGTTTATGAACGACGTTTTAAGAAAAACGTTCAAGAAATGTTTTAAGAGAAAGGTTTTACATTAAATGTTTATGAAAAAAAACATTTCATGTTTGCAAGAAAAGGTTTACGAATGACGTTTTAAGAAAAACGTTCAAGAAATGTTTTACGAAAAACGTTTATGCAAAACGTTTCAGAAATGTTTTATGAAAAACGTTTATGAAAAATGTTTTTAGAAATGTTTACGGAAAACGTTTATGAAAAACGTTTTTAGAAATGTTTATGGAAAACGTTTATGAAAAATATTTTCATAAATGTTTATAGAAAACGTTCTTGAAGAATGTTTCAAGAGAAAGGTTTTCATGAGAAAAGTTTTTAAAGCATGTTTAAATGCTTTGTGAGAATATGTTTGAACTTGCTGAGCGAAAGCTCATTAAAAGTTTTTCATGCTGTAGGTAGTTTTATGGGCGACCAGTAAGACCCGTTAGAAGAGCTGGGTGCTGCGGAGGACAGATGCGAAGATTTGGGTATGGATACCATCACTGTTTGCTTCCGCTATGTAAAGAAAAGGTTTTCCATTGTTTAATGTTGTGTTTTCAAAGCTTGAAGAAATCAGAGTTCTAAGAATTGTATTGAAAGTTTTAAGATACAGTTTACCAACTGTTTTATGTAATTATAAAGTAAAGTTTTAAGCTATGATTTAATAAATGTTTCTTATTAAGTTTTAAGAAACGTTTTAAAATGATTTTAAGAGTAAGTGTTGAGCGATGTCTCAACTTGAATGGCGACAGAGGTCGCATCAGTTTTAAAGAACGTTTAAGGAAAAAAAAAAATTTACTACAGTATTTTCTTACTAAGTAAGTAAGATTACTGTTTATTAAACGATGTTTAAGTAAGTAAAGTGACTGCCCGAAAAGGCGGGTCGTCACAACAATAGAGTTATTAAGTTCCCATGAAGCGTACAAGGGATCACCAGGATTGGGTTTTTGAATCTCTCTTGAGATATAACCCATCTTCCCACGTCTATGTATCACTAGAAGCACAGATTGGGACCATTGGAGGAAATTTCTCCCATCCAATTTGTGATTCGTTATCTGCAGTGACTGTCCATCTACAGAGGTTCGTGAAACAGCAGTCATCTGAGCAGAGATCAGCGCTTGGGATGATGGTGACAAGGACGTCTCCTGCGCTGAACTTGGGCTCCTTTTCTCAGTGCTCTTCGTGGTAAATTAGGGTTGTGCGATGTAGAGGACTGGCTCGGATACCATGTAATTTTTCTGAACAAATAACTTGTTCTGATTATATTATTATTCAAGTATAATTGACGGTATATATATAGAAGTTGAACACTATCTTAAATTCCTAAAAACCAGGAAAAACTAACTACCCTAGATTTGAGGCACGCAGGCCCTTTCTTTTTTTTCTAGATCCACTAATTAATTTATTTTCTAAATAAATAGAGAAAATA
This sequence comes from Artocarpus heterophyllus, assembly GCA_025403435.1. NCBI lineage: Eukaryota > Viridiplantae > Streptophyta > Magnoliopsida > Rosales > Moraceae > Artocarpus > Artocarpus heterophyllus. The sequence goes on along the minus strand of CM046330.1, from coordinate 2,099,096 downwards.
ATAACAAATAAAACTTATCTCTAACCACCAAATCTAAACAAGAATTCCTACATAGTACTTGAAAGAAACTGAGCAGAACAACAGGGGACCAATAACCTTAAGTTTAGTCTAATCTCCCATCTCAGTGGAGTTCTTTTAAAAGCTTTACGAAACCATTCCCGCTTCTTTGTGATCAACATGTCGCCAAGAGCAACTCCAACAACAAACCTGCTTATAGCTCCCGCCAAAACAAATTTCCAATCCAACTCAACAAGAGACCCTGAATCACCGTCTTCTTTAACAACTGAATGTGGTAAAAGCAAGGCCTTGGAATCTTCACATTGCTTGGCTAATGGAATTCCACAGAGTCCTGGATTACCCTCAAAAGAAGTATTCTCAGAAGTACACAATGGGTTTGTGTATGGTATCATCTGTAAGAGACATCAAAACTTTGGAGGAATGTGATTCTTGTTAGCTGCTGAGGGATCTCTCCTGAGAGCCTATTACTAGAAAGGTCCAATGACTCAAGCTCTGATAAGTTACTTGAGGATAATGGAATACATCCTGTACGTTGAAGGAAAAATTGAGTGAAGAAAGAGCTTTGAGATTTCCAATAAATCGAGGAATCTCTCCGGTGAACTTGTTGTTGGAGAAGTCAAAGCTATGCAAGGCTTTGGGCTCATCCCACAGATTGAACACTATGGTTGTATGGTGGATCTTTTGGGGAAGGCTGGATGCTTGGAGGATGTTGAAAAATTGATAGAGAGCATGCCTTTCGAGGCTAACGGGATAATTTTGAGTTCTTTTCTTTCTGCCTGCGGTTATTCAAAGGATGTTGCGAGAGCTAAAAAAGCTTTGAAAAATGCAGTCAAATTGGAGCCAGGAAACAACGGGAACTATATCACTGCAAGAAACTTGTACGCCATGGAGAGAAGGTGGACTGATGCAGAGGACATTAAGAGGTTAATGAGCAATAATGGAGCAAACAAGGAGGTAGGTTTTAGTGTCATTGAGATTGATGGTACAATCTGGGAATTTGTTTCCGGAAACAAGTCTCATCCTTGCCGGGAATCTGTAGATTTAACGTTGGCGCAGTTATGGAAGCACATGAAAGGAGACATGACTTTATAAAATTAAAGAAAAGAGGGAGATTGTAAGAGAGCATTCTGATTGTGCTCTGTAAATTATCCTTTGAATTATCAAATTGGTTACCATTCTCTGGTAGTTCTTTAAGAGGCAATCATTCAAAGCGGGTTACGAGCTGTACTCCTAGATTTCTAGAAGGTAATGCCAGGGCCCTTTCGGTGCTGACGGCTCTTGTTGCCAAGGAGATGAACTAGTGCTACCAACCTGGTTATTCAACAGGCCATTAAAAGAGGGTATTTTTCTTGTCAATCATCTGAAAGATGCTAAATCTTTTCCGAAGGTAGAAATCCGAATACTTTAGCTATGTGTTCGGTTTGTTGAGAGATTAACCGCCTAAACAGATTATACTTCAAGACATCTTAAATGTAAAGGGTCCCATCCAATCAAATAAGCCTCTGAAAAGTTTAATGCTCGTTATAAAACACAATGGTTATATTCTTCTGAGAGGCGTAATGATAGTTTGATTCTGTTGAACATGGTTACAGGCTGCTCTTCCAAGTTAGAGGTTGGTTTCAAGCAAAGAATCAGATTTCATGCAGAGAAACTTCAAAAACATTAGATACCTTGCTTTCATTGATCAAGCATGCCATTCTTTTATATATGTCCATACCTACAAACACTTGAATGTACCAACAATTATATCCAGGTTTTGACCCAAAAAAATGGGGATAATTATGAGTTTGATGGGAGGAGGTCGGTTGCCATCTTTCCTTCCTTTTTTTTTTTTTAATCCATTTTATTTTTTTTCTAGCCTGTTTAGGAATGCAACTGGAACTATATATTGTAGTTCCAACCAAATTTTGTTACAGCGTTTTCTGTTACAAAATTTAAACCAAAAGTTAAACCGGATTGCCTTCCCACACGGGCTAATCTTTCCGTTTCACATGTTTATTCTAGATCAGCAATTATCTTTAGGCAGCGTCTTCATTTTAAGCCATTTCTTTTCGAGTCATAATCTTTTTCATTTCTTTGATTAGTGATTACGTACTGTCCATTAAGCAAAGCTTTATTCTTGCTCGTTAAGTATATCATTCTTTTCCTAAAATGTTTATGCTTACATATGAAACTAATAATAGTCTTCTTTTTCCTTTTTTTTTTTTGTTTTTTGAACGGGAAACTAATAATATTCCTTAGCTGTACATTTGAATGATAGGGGGGTCGATGTCCACACAGATGCTGAATTTATTATCAAGAGCCGTGTACGATCGGTTTGTAGAGAGAAACATCAAAACATTCGATGAGTTCCACCTCACCATTCTTGATATTTTCAAGTAAGGGCTTACAAAAATACACTCTACTTTCCACAATATCATGTTCCTTGATTTAGAAAGAAAACTATGACAAAATTCTCATCGCAATTAAGAATCATTCTAACTCTCAAAAAAACAACTTATCCAGCACTTTCAACGCTGCGTTGCCCGGAAAACACTTTGATGCGCCACAACACCAAGAAATAGAGGTAAAATGAACAAGTTCTCCAATACAACTTCAGCTTCACTTCCATAACTTTATTTCTTACTAGTAAGGCTATTTTGAATTTGACATTAAGCAGAAGGTTTTCAACGCATGGAAGGAGGCCCCTGAGCCAAAAAGAAAGGGGATTTTTGTGGAGTTCATGAAGACGAATGTGAATCTGAGCAAGATAGATGACACGACCATGCTCACAGGAGTAGTGACGCCGCCAGTAGCCATGGCTGTGAAAAGAGCCGGAGAGAATGTGCCGCAGCTCAAGATGATCAAAACCATCCCTGACGTCTTATTTGTGCCAACAGCAACTGTGTTGGCTCTCTTTTCGGTTAAGATCTCTAGAAGAGTTCTTATGGGGAAAATGACTTCTTAATTACATAGCCCATGCATGTAATATATAAGATGCCCAAAAATAGGAAGCACAGAAGCTCATAAGACAAATTTCAACATGAGTGTTCATGTAAGAGTTCACAGTCAACTATTGTCCACATAAATATATGTCAAGGTACTAGATGGTGCGCTGACATTCCAATAAAGAATAATGAGAATACTCAATAATGGATGATTTATATTGTTTACTTTATCTGGATTATAGAAACCGAGAAGCCAGATAAACACCCAAATAAAACATTATTTCTTGTAAACATGAGTCAGAAATCTGATCCATTAAGCACATCCAAATAGGATTTTACAATGTACTCTGCAGCATCAGCAGCATGTACAGTGGAAATCCTCTTTACATCACGAGACACGGAGAAAGAAAGATAAAAACAATTTACAGCAGAAAAAATTTGTAGAATATACAATGTTGAAATTGAACAGAGCTAGCCACTGACATATTTCTCTTAGTGCTCAAAAACTATCAGTCCAAAGTAATATTCCGAATTACCGTTTAAAGCTAACCTGAGGATCTCCAGCTTCATCTTGTTAAAGCAGGTTTTCGCTTGCCACCATATCTTGTCTTCATATTAGACCTCACAACCAGTTTTGACATCGGGGCAGGTTTTGAAACCGGAAGAGAAGGATTTTCTTGTTGCTTTTCTTCTGATGATACCTGAGGCTTCTCCACAAGCTGATCTCTCAACTTCTCGAAATCGTGCAACTCTTCGTTGGCATGCTCGTTATCTATCAGCACTTCATCTTCAGTCTGTTCACGTAAATAAGAAGTTAAGCCCCACTGAAAACACGGCTAGCACAAAATTATTTAAAAAAAAAAAAAAAAAGAAGCAGACAAGATCAAAAATAAACACATTTGTAATATCATTTTTATCAACGGTGAATTAGTTAATCATCATAAATTTATAAAATAATAAGGCCATACAAGACATATTTTACAGAAGAACCTACATTTGCTAGAAAGTCTCCAACCTGAAACTGATCTGTGCTTCCAGCCGTTTCAGAACGAGGGGTCACCTCTCCATGACTTGAAACAACACTCTCAAGCATAAGTATATCGCCCATGCTGCGCTCTGATGATGTGCGCTGAGTTGCAATACCTAGAGAGTCAACTTGTAATCCGTTTCCGCTTTCAGGAGGTCCAGGAATTTGAGCAGTGCTGACCAGTGCATTAAGAGATACAACGCTCCTAAACCTATTAACAGAAGAAATATTTCCAGAGTTTCCAGAAACCACCTTTTCAACTCGGGAAATCAGCTCTTGGACTCGTGATTGCACCATTTCTATATTACGGAAAAGAGCCTCAAAGGAACCATCGCCATCTTGAAACTCAAGAGAAAATCCATCATTTGTCCCGAATTCTTCGTTGTGACAAGTAGTCTTACCTACAAGGTCAATGATGGATGTTTTATTCCAACAGTAAAAGTAGTGTGCTTGACTAGTAAGTGAATTAGGTACAGGATTAATGCATAGGAATAAGAAGTAGGGAGAACCATGACCGATACCTAGATTGCCAAAATCATCTTGCACAGAAGCAGTGTCAGGAGCAGCCTTCTTATTTTCTGGAAATCAAAGAGAACAAAACACGTACACAGGCAAATCAGAAATCAACTCTGACAAACAAACTCTGCATATACACAATACTAGACCACCTACCACAATAGGAGAACAAGTTATGCTGTGACATGTATGATGCTAAATCAACTGCCTCTTCAACTCTCTTCCTTTTCTTCCTCTTCATGACTTTATTTCTTCGAAGTTTAGTTGAAAATGGAATTGATTTTGCATCAAGACCTTCTAATGCAAACCTTCCAAACTCAAACTTCTTTCTTTTGTCATATTCTGCAAGTTCTCTATCATATTTCAAAGCTTGGGACTGAAGCTCCTTGATTTGTAGCTCCATCCATTTACACCGCCACATTAGCGGACGTACAAACCTTCTCCAATGAGCCGTCAACTTCTTCTTCCTAGAAAATTAGAGACACGAGTGAAACAAAAAGATTATTCAATCAAGTAAAGCGAGGATTTCTTAACACTAGACATTTGAATAGACACTAAAATTAAATGCTGTTATTCGTGACCTATTAACTTTGTGACAACTCGGCTCCTAAACATTTTTTCTGTAAATCAGTCTGATCTCTTTGTTTATTTTTATACAATATGTTCCCAAACTATGAAATTGCTTATAGATTTTTAAAATTTAAGAAAGATAATTTGTGCACATTGCGTGATAACGAAAATCCTACAGACAATTTGTGTGTATTGCAAGAACAAATTGTTCAAATTCTATCTGCTAAATTTAAGAAAACTTATAAATCAAATGACAGCTTTTGCATCTGCACTTACCTCATTCGACATCTGCCAAAATAGGCATCGAACCGTGACAACAAAGCATGATCGTCACTCAACCGTGACTGAGCCTGATCACCATTCAAAGAAGAATCATTCTCCGTCCCAGATACCGTATCAGCAAATGAGCTTGAACTCTCAATTTCAACGCTATTATCGGACTGAAGCGCACCAATTTTCGAAGAATGAGATATGTCAGTTATGTCTAGCTCCTCATTCTCAGTTAAATCAGGTGGAATGGTGGTCTGTTTAACCACCGGTGATTCTTCCATGTCGAACGTCTCGTCCTTGTAATTACTCACACAGGGCAAAAGCTCATCTCTTGTGTCCTGGTGGAGACTTGTGTTCTCCCTTTGAACCGAAGCTTTCATTGAAGCTTCTGAATTTGGCTGCAGGTCCAACTCAGGGCCCATCCTATATTTTCACCCAAAAAAAAAAAACTCACAAATTACAAAAATCAAGGAAAACCCAGAAAATCATTCGGTACCCTTTTTCACTGTATCCAGTATATATGTAGAAAACAAGAAAAATGATAATGAAATAAATAAGAGAACCCACAAAAATTCCAGGGAATAAATATATATATTTCCATATTAGTGAAAAGGACACTCTTATTATAGACTCAAAAATCAGAAAATTTGGGGAAGATTTACTTTTTCCACAACAGATGCTCTATTTCACAATTCAGTGTCCCGATGTAGAAAATCAGAAAACTGATCACAAATCAATTCAGAGAAAACCCACAAAATTCGAAAAACAAAATTGGATATGTTCCATTATATAAGCAGAACGACACTCTTGCAAATTCCAAAATTAGAAAAATTGAATATTCTCAAAAAAAAAAAAATTGAAGCAAAAACCCTAGACCATGAATTAGGGGAGAGAGACCTGAGTTTGTGGAATCTTTAGTGGGGCCAAGCTAGAGAAGCCTATGGCCCGAGCATGATAAGCACCGACGGCGACGGCGGCGACGAAGGAAATGCCGGAGCTTGACGAGCTCCGCCCAGTTTTGCGAAGGAGAGAGAGAGCTTTGGTCTTTGGTTTAGGGGAGAGAGAGAGGAGGGAGAGATTTTCTATGGTGTGAGTTGGACCACCTCACTTGGGAAAGTCCAAAGACTCTTCAAGGAAGGAAGACCGTACGATCTTATTGGATTCGAATCATCATGCTAATCGAGTGATGCTAAGTGGGGTCCAATAGTAATACAGTACGCACGTGCCATCTCTGGTGAAGGCTATGTTTGTCTATCGACATTCCATCGCATTCCTGGATTTTCGTTTTTTTTTTTTTTCAATAAATATACTTGCTGCTCATATGGTGTTTCAAACAACTGTTTTTAGAATCTTCTCTCTCACAAAATTTAAACCAAAAATAATATACAATTAGCTTTTTAGTTTATGCTTTGTATTTGTTACTCACTTATGGCATGTTTATTTTTCTATGCAAGATTAAGATATAGAAACTGGGAGTCAGTCTCGTGTTTGAAACTGACAGATTCCATACATTTAAAATTGAGGAATAAGATTATCAATATTACACACCTTTCCAAATTGGAACTCTACTCTTCACAGCAATATTAAATTAATATTTTACCCCTTTTTTTTTTTTTTACAAAAATTGGAAAACTATAATTTATAATTCTAGATTTAAGCAGGGAAAAGGTGGGGGAGTGACTCCGTTTTTAGATTTGGAGTAACTTCAATTTCAAATTATTTAATTAAACAAATAAATTATTTTGATTTCAAATTCTACTCATTCTAAATTTTGTCCACTCCAATTTATGTCTACTTTTCATACACTTAAATACACAAACCTTTAATGTTAAGTAAAAGATGTATCAAGCGGGATTTCTTTCAAGGAAAATTTTAGTAGATGCCATTTTTTTCAAAAACTAATTATAGTAAATGATAGGTTTTGAAAATATTTTTAACAAAATAATAGATTTTTGGTGTAAATAATTAATTCATCTTATTATTTAGAATGTAAGTATTTCTTAGTTATATAGTAAATAGATTTAAAGTACAAATATTTTATTTATCCACTTGTTTACAATGTAAATAATCCTATTTATATCATAAACAAATTATTTATATCGTAATATTTACTATAAATAATTTCGAAGCTAACTATTTATTTTTTAAAAGTTAAAAAACGACAACAAAAAACCAAGACGTCGCTTGATGTGAAAACGACTTCAATTGAAACGACACAACGTACATCAAACATACAAGGAAATAACACCGGAAAAGACAACGTTTCATATGAAAATCGATTAAAGGCGACAATCACCAGAAAATATAGGTAGAATAATAAAACTAAAGAACATTATCAACATGTCGTTTACTTATTTCAAACGACATTTACGAAAGGACAATTGTTGAAAACGACATTTCGTGTAAACAAGGATTAAGGAGACGACACTTGCTAAACTACACACAAGAAGAAAAAGACAATCACAAGAAGCGACAATTTAAAGGAGTTAGTAATCAGTATTCAGCAGTATTTATTCTGATTATTAAATAAAAGTATAATAAATCGTCTTAATGTCGTTTTTTTCTTTTGTTGAATAAAAAATTTTCTACTTTTCTTCATCATATTGTCGTTTAAAAAAAACACGTTGTAGTAAAATTATGGAGAGTAAAAAAAAAAAGAAATTATAGAAAACACATCTTATCTCAATTGACTGCCAGATAAAAGCACCCCCTTGAAAGGCAGTTGGCCGGTGTCCCCAAGCCGACAGGTCCCAAAAGATCTGGGAAATTTATAAAACCTTAAATTCCTCGATCGTTGTCTCAAACTCCCCACTTCATATCAATGGCTTCTACTACGCCACTACTATTCTTCATCGTCTCCACAACTCTCCTTCCCTTTTCTCGCTCTCTTCCTTTCATCGTTTTGCATGGTACTCACTTCTCTCTCTAGAATTTAATGGGTTCTCGAGCTTTTGATAGTTTTTCTCTCAATTCTGTAGATACCCCTTACTTTATTTGACTTGTTATTCTTTTGTTTTTTCTTTTTTTGAATGAGAATTCATCATGTGTGATTCATCAAAATCTTCCGATTTTCATTATCAAGCCATTGCTTTTCTCAGATACGGTTGATATTCGTCGGTTTCTTTTTCGGCTCTCGTATTAAGAAATGTTGCTTTTACTATTTTAATAGTTGGAACCAAGCGGTGAAAATTGTTTGGTGTGATATAGTTCTAAGTTTTGGACCAGGCAATATTAAACAATATACTCGGGAAATATGTGACAAGTGACTTGGTTCTTTACCTTATTGTTGTTTTAAAGTTCAAATTTTTAACTTTATGAATCAGGCTGAACATCTTCTACAAAATCGAAAAAACAAATGTTATTTATCGTTGTGGTGGTACACTAAAACTTCAACAGGATCACCGAGTGGGGTCCACTTATAAGCCACGGTGTTATCTTCTACTGAAGGCTTTGTGGTCCATCTGCCCTTGTGTTATGTGTGTTCTTTGTTTATGCGTGTTCATCAAAAGCATAACATATTAGTTTTCACTTTTCGACACGCTTGCAGTGATGAATCGCTAATGGTAATGAATGGCAGTGCTTGTTTTAAGACATTCAGGAAAGTTAATTTAAAATTAAAATCTCCTTTTGCATTTCATGACAGGCATTGGAGGTCAATGCTCCAATCGAGGGATGAAGCATTTCACCGAGCTCCTAAGCAGCTGGTCTAATTCTCAAGGATATTGCATGTATGCTTTTCTGGATGTAAATTTGTGTTTGCAATGAATGTATTTTAGCCCATTTGAATTCTGAATGAAATCTCTTTTCTTTCCCTTTTTTTTATATTTTTAGAGAAATTGGAAATGGGTTTTGGGATTCATTAACAATGCCCTTGTTGGAACAGGTGATCCTTGAATTAATATATAATAAGATGTGCTCATTTATTGCTTACAATATTGCTACACACTAACAATTGATTATCATCCTTCTCCTTGCAGACTGCTATTGTTTGTGAGAAGGTGGTGAATTTGTTTGGTAATCTAAGTTTTTACTCTTCCAGCTTGGATATTGAAGTGTCGTTTCTCTCTTAATACATCTTTCATTTTTAATCTATAGGTGAAGAAAATGAGTGAACTGAGTGAGGGTTACAACATAGTTGGACTTTCTCAGGTAATTGATAAGTGTTGTTAACTTATTTCTCTTTTTGGCTCACTTATCTACCAAAAAAAAAAAACTTATTTCTCTTTGTACTTTCCTTGGTGAATATTTCTTTTATATATGTAATGTAATCAATGTAAAAAAATTCATGACAAGTTCATCTGAATGTTGGTTAAGCTACTTCTAATGCATTGTGCATTCCATCTGTTCCACAGGGTAATATGATCGGTCGAGGTGTTATCGAGTTCTGTGATGGGGGACCTCCTGTAAGAACTCGTTTTAAGCTTTAGTTAGCTTCCTATTATTGTATTTCCTACACAATCTGCAATTCAATCATATTGGCCTTATCACTTAACATAAGAAACCGAAGTCAAATTTTTGTACATTCTTGCTATTCAACTGCTAATACTTTTCCTTGTGCCCTTTCCTCTTTACATTTATGAAACTTATTTCCTGCTTACTAATTTTCAAAATGTTTTCAAATCATGATATACACTTCTTTATATAGGTTAAAAATTTTGTATCCCTTGGAGGTCCCCATGCCGGTACTGCTTCTATTCCACTATGTGGAGTATGTGCTTCTTTTTCCCTTTTTTCTTCGCCCTTTTTTTCGGATTTTTGATACGTTCTGAATGCCCAACTTCAGAAGATGTTAAATAGATAAAGAAATACTATTACTGCTTGATGTGTTTTCTGCTAGTTACTTGGTCAATTATATATGTCCATGCATCTAGAGAGAGAGAGAGAGAATAAAGTTACTGCAACTGGTTTTTACATGCTCTACTTCTTTACAGTCTGGGTGGATTTGCATTCTTGCTGACTGTTTAATCAAGTTGGAGATCTACAGCAACTATGTCCAGGTTTTATATTCCACTACTGAGCTTTCAATTTCTTCACACCTTTTGTATTTTATTTATTTGTCCTCAATTTTTCTGTAGTTCTCAATTGGAAATTTCCTTCAATTAATGTTACCTATCTTCTATAATATTTGCAGGAACACTTAGCTCCCAGCGGTTATCTCAAAATCCCAACCGTAAGTGCAAGATTTGTTCTAGTTATTTGAACTCGGTACTTATTTTTCACGTTGGGTTAGAAATGAACGTTATTCCTAGTATTGTCATTGAATATGAACAGTAAAAGTTCTTGGGTAATTTTAAAATCCAACCACTATCTGTTTCAGAGCGATTATTTTGAACCATACTATTGCTTTCCAAGTATCACTTAAGCCTCGTTTTTGCGTCATTGAAGCTAACAATTATCATGACCTTCTTTCTCCAGGACATTGATGACTACTTGAGCGGCTGTAGATTTCTCCCAAAGCTTAATAACGAAATCCCTAACGAGAGAAATTCCATCTACAAAGACAGATTTTCTAGCATTGAGAATTTGGTACTCATTATGGTGAGTCTACAACGTCACATTTTTTCCTCCTGGTTCATGGAATATAAATTTGATCATTAGTGTTATGTTTAAGTTACTTTGATTCTTTTCCTTTTTCTCTGCGTGCTTGAGCAGTTTGAGCAGGATACCATTTTGATACCGAAAGAAACCGCTTGGTTTGGCTATTATCCCGATGGAACCTTCAATTCTATTCTGCCCCCTCAAGAGGTAATTTTGCAGATTCCATTTCTTATCAGCATGTCTTATATGTTGGAAATATTTCAGATGTTACTGTAACTAAAAATAGCACATGTTTGAATGAAAGTAAGCATTTTTATGTAAGCCTTTTTCCTATCTATCTGACATGGTTTGTTGCCTATAGACAAAGCTCTACATTGAAGACTGGATTGGTTTGAAAACCTTGGATGAAGCTGGTAAAGTTAAATTCGTAAACGTGTCCGGAAATCATCTAGACGTCTCTAGAAGCGACATGAAAACATACATAGTGCCATACTTGCGCGACCAGGCATCAACGCAGCTGGGGACGGCAGAGTCTTTATCTCATGATAATTGGTTTTCATCAATCTGGAGCAGCTTCTTAGAAGTTGTTGGGATTACTGAGAGTCGGCTTTTGCTGCGCTCTACTGATTGAACCAATGGCCGTCAGCCAGATTGATGATGAGGAATTTAAGGGGATGAAAAGTGAAATACACGTGTTCTGAATGGTTATCACTGGTAGCCATATGTACCAACAAATCTAATGAGACTGCTATATTTGTCTATGGTAATGTGAGAATGATGATTGTAATTATGTTCCATTGGCTGCTTGTTATATGTTATCAACCAATCTGGCTCATCAGCAAAAAATTATTTTGCATGAATAACGAGGTTTTCTTTGATATCAACCCACATGGCATGTTAGCTATCACTTTTGTACGAGAAATTATTTTGGCCCTCTCATAAAAAAAAATGTTAAAATTTAATTTTATTTAAGAAAATGACTGGTGGCTGGTCAACTAGATTTAGTCAATCAATAATTGACTATATGGTATTAGTTATCCTGCCCACCAAGTCATCTATTTATATACCAAAAAAAGAAATGAAAGTACTATTTTTCTATTTTAATAAACCAATAATTCAAAACAGGTCATTTTCACATGATTCCTTTTCCAATTATTGGATGTTTAAAAGATAGCACATGAATCAGTAATAAAAAGATAATCTAACCTCCTCTAAGCTGGTATCAATATTGATTTGAAAAACAACAACACTTTGATACACCTAACACACGTCATGTAAAAGATTCATTAAGCAGACGCTAATTATTTGTCCAAGTTCGAACGTGAGCATTTGGAGATAAAGATGTAAATTTCTGACATTTTCTTGAATTTTTATATACATACATCATCTGAGGAATAAGCTTAGTTCCATGACAATTCTCGGAACGTCACTTGTCCTTTTTGGTCAAAATCGCCCACTGATTAAAAATAAAATCAGATAGACAAACAAATAAACATTTTTGCCCCAACAACACTAGCTCCTTGACGAGTCTCAAACAGCTAACAGTAACATATGTATTATTATCTAGACAAGATTTGCCACAATGAATACAGACAAAAATTGTGTGATAAGATTACAAGACTGATCCCCCACCTAAAAAGTACTCTTTGATACAATGGGGAAGCTACTCCAACATAAAACAACCCTTTATGCCTAAGAAATGTGGAGACTTCAAAAAAAACAAAAATGAGATTATCGAGATCGGACACAATTTGCTAGAGGGCTCGGAACTTTTCAAAGAGCACAGAAGCCAAAGTGTAGTGTGTCTTCTTATCCGCTCTATACCACTACACGAGCCCATCAATGATTGAAATTGTAGGTCGGTCTTTATCGGTGTGAAAGTACATGTAGCAGCCAGCTTGCTTAGTTTTTAAAGCGATGATTCTAAGTGATGATGCTCAAGATTGCGAAGTACAATTCGGGCAAAGATTTTGGCTTCGAGCGGAGCAGTTGCTGCTGCTGCTGCAGCCCGCAGGACTCTTGCTGCTCCTGCATTCTGCATAAGATTCGCGTGGTGGATCGCATGCCTGCCTCCAGGAATGGTAAACTGCAGACAACAAGGGTAAAGCATGAAGATACGTCCACGAGTTAGTTTAAAGCTTTCTATTAAAAGCAAATCGAGCAACCACACATGCAATGTGCGTCTCAACAAGCCAAAAAAATACCTGTAGAAGAGCAAATGCCGCGCATGCCTTGAGTACAGATGATGAATTCCGTAGCATGGCAACAAACCTTCCAATTTCGGCTCCACTAAGGAGTGCAAGTACTAAGGTTAGGAAAGATTCAGACGAATAAGATAAATGCAAAACTTTTGAAAAAGGATTTGGGAAGGGAGGGAGGGGGAGAGAGAGAGAGGAAGCAAACCTGCATCTCAGATGCCCTGCTTCCTGAATACGGGCTCCTTCTGTTACTTGTGCCAATGCCACAGGTGCTGATGATGCAGCAGCAGCAGCAAACGAGTGTGGATCAGAGAATGTGAGTACAAAGGATTCAATGTGCTTTAGAGCCATCCTTCTAGCACCGTCTAAGCTCACGCTCTTTGAAATACTTTCCGATGAAGTCCCAACAAGAGCATATTCATCCATTCTGCAGACAGTAACTTGGTAAATTTAGCAAGCCTTCACGCAAATGACATGTCAAAACAATACTTTTATGTTGGATATTAAAGTATTAACTACTTTTAATCTTCCAAAGTGCTGCTCTATGAACTCATTTTATGCAACAAAGGTGTTCCTAACAATTAGAAGAAACCAATCTTGAAAAAGTGCAGCCAGCACGAACACAACTGCCAATTTAGAGAATATAGGACAGATCAGGATACTTCTCTCAAATTGTTCAACAACCACTTGCCGATCGAAATTTCCATATGAGGCACATTAGAGAAAAGAACATCACAACACTACAAATAAACTTTGAAAGAGGAGAAAACAAAGGTCATGGTAACTACCTCCCATCAAACATGTATGCCAATGCTAATGCAGCCATGAAGCGTGCCATCTTCGATACCGAGGAAGAGCAAAGATGAACAAGTGCAGGAACTCCTCCTTCCTCCACAATACGGAGAGCGTTACCAGGATTAAATGCCAAGTTCCAAAGAGCTCCTGCTGCTGTTTCGTGGACATCCTGAAATCAGAAACTCATGTTAGTTCAGCCAAAGACAATCTACAAAAGAAAAGATATAAACATTTGCAATGTCCTAACAAGAAGACTTGAAAACAAATACGGAAGTTTTAACTCTTCATTGGGAAAAAAAAATACATTGAAAAAAATAGAGAAAAAGAACACTTACTTCAGCGTCAGAACGTGCCAAAGCAATCAGAGGGGCAACACCTCCTTCTCGACCAATAGCGATGCTAACAAATACAAACCAAAAAGAATTAAAAACTAATACATTTTACAAAAAGGGCTAAACATATCTATTAGAAATTACATGCAACTTTTTTCCACAAGAACTAGGCTTACTTAGCCAACAAGAATTGTGGTACACTTGGAGGGTTTTTTTTGGAAGCATACTTGGAGGAACTCACGATGCACTATAATGAACAATGAGAACTAATCACCAAGTGCAAAAACTCGAAAATCAAAAAACATATCTACCCTTGGAAAGTAAATCTAGTGCTGATCTCTCCTTGAAAAACGAGGTGTTGAATAGTACTGTGAAGCTTACTAGCTGCTAATTTCTGAAATGAGTCTAAATGCTGTACCCACGTAAGTAATAATGAAGAGTAATACCAAAAAGTTAAGTTGTCAAACGATTCACGTCATCACGTAAGTTTGATCACAAGAACTTATATAATCATAGCAAACAAAATTGTCATAGAGATTCCAATGAAGGGAAGTCGTAAGACAGAGAATAGTAAAATTCATACACATACCTATTCACTTCTGAGACTGACAATCCCCAGAGAGCACCAGCAGCCCTTTCCTGTAGACCCGGGGAGGCATTTGAGCAGGATTGTGCAAGAGCAACCTAAATAAGCAACAAGAGAAGAGGTAAGCAAACAATAACACTATCCAGCTTCCACACCTTCCAAATTTATGCACGATGGTCATAAAAAATTACACTTCCATCCAAAAAATTTAGCCAATTCAGTTATCTCATAATCACCCTGGGCGATCCACCTTCATGAGATACCAGAGATTACAAAGCATTTTCTAAACTAGAACTGTATAATTTTCCTCCACAAAAGACTTCTACCACAGAGAGTAGTCATAAAAGCCATAGTGTTCATTACAATCACCAAAATAAAGTTACAAGATCGACAGTGTCATACCAATGCTTCAACACCACCAGCCGCCGCGATTGCTTCTCGATTTCTGTCGTCGAAAGAAAGGTTCCATAATGCACCGGCAGCTTCTTGCCTGATAGAGGAGTATATCAACACAACAATTTTCACTTATACAAGAGATTTAGCACTAACTCGCTAAATAAGAACGCAGATAAAAATAATGGTAATCTACCTGACACCTTCATGGGGAGATTGTGTAAGTTGTACAAGTGCTTCAAGAGCACCTGCCTCTTGTCCAACTGCGGCGTTATTGGTGTTACTATCGCCGTGAGCGGCCAAATTTGCCAAGGCGCGGGCAGCCTGTGTACACAAGCGATGATCATTAGTAATTTGCAAATTTAGAAACAAATACACACACTTGTGGCATCTAGATAGACATATAAAGCATGATAATATATATATATAAGAATGAGTAAAAACACAAAACTAGATTTCGTTTTCCACTTTCACTTCATGAAATATATAAAGAATTGACCTATGGTAAGTCAAAAGGAAGAACGTAAGGGGTAAGGTATTTGCACTACTTTAGTAATAAAAAGTATTGTTACCTGCTCTTGCACTCCCTCAAACTTGCAGTTACGAGCGAGCATCACCAATGCATGCACGCCACCTGCCACCGCGACCTCCGTGCTACACTTATCGTCAGCCGCCAAATTTGCCAGTGCACCTGCTGCACGTTCCTGAAACCAGAAACATAGGAAGAAAAATCATAATTTTAATCCAATTGTGAGTGAGCACAAGAAATGCATGATATTCAAGCATTGTACACATGCAAGGCATGAAAGGCACAAACCAGAACTCCATCACCACCAGAGGACCACTTGAATATAAGATCCACTAAAGCCTTTACTCCACCAGCCTCAGCAATGGCACCCTGATTGCTAAATCTCAGTTGTTATATGAGTAAAATTTTGAGTATCGTAAAAAGAAGTAATTGCATAACATCAAACCTTATGTTCTTCTCCAACAGAGAGATTCCATAGCCCTCCAGCAGCTTCTTCAGCAACTAGCCTGTTCATAGACCTTGCTAAACCAGCAAGAATAGCGATCCCTCCTTCTTCCGCAACAGCTTTCGCAACATTGGCATTAACAGACAAGTTTGCTATAGCCTTCTCAAGCGAAACAAGCAGCAAAAAAAAGGAAGGAGAAGAGAGAGAGAGAGAGGTTTACTTAATTTGGCATTTTGCACATAACAATCATGCTCAATTGAAGGCGATTTCACATTGCACCGTATTTTGTTTACGACAGCCAAGTTATAGAATAACAATAATTGTGCAAACCAACATGTTTGTATTTGAATTTCACAATAAAAAAGTTCACCTTTGCGGCCTCTGACTGGAGCCCTTCCCGCCATGATTTTGCTAGGTTCAGAAGGAGGCGTATGCCACCGTCTCTCATAACTGCTTCAGCCCTTCCACAATCTATACTAGCGTTTTCATCATCGATGACAACAAAAGTAGCAAGGCCAGTGGCTGCCCTTTCCTGGACATCCTCTTGTGAGCTCTGCATTAAATTCAGCAATAGCGTTGCCCCTTGCTTGAGCCAAAATTCATCCAAGCCATGCTGATTGGTCTCAGCAATGCGCAAAAGAGTATGGGATAGAATCCACTCAAGCCACGTCATGATTTCATCCAAATTCCTATCCTTTGTTTTTGAATTCCTCCAATCCAAAAACACATTCTTGCCATTCTTTGTGATATCGACAAATAAAGAACCTATGTCTTTCAAAATATCAGTAAAAAGAGCTAGTAAAATTTTTCCTTTATTTTTACTGCTGGAAAAGTTGACGTCTTCTTCGAGAAATGGACAATTCAAGGCACACAAAATTTTTAAGCTCGGCGATGATGATAACAATCGCGCAACAGCAGTTGAGCCAATGTCCGTTCTCGAAATATCTACACCAATCAAGTGCGGGAGCGTAGGCCACTGGTGTGAAGCCACGCCCCACTTCATATTCGAAGTCCCAGCAACCGAGAGATAACGGACTGATACTACATTCCCCAACGCCATCTCATCTATGTTTAGACAGTCTATAAACCCAATATCAGTCAATCTCGGACAATGCTTGGCCAAAGCGTTGATAGCATCACCATTAACATCCCTAACTCCAGAAAGCCGAAGCCTTTTCAACAACGGACAGCAAAGTGCTATTGCCTTTATAGCATCACTACTGATCCTTTCACAGAAATCAGGACCAAGCTGAAGGCTTTCGAGCGCCTCATGTCGAGCCACAATCACTGAAAGGGTAGCATCAGTTATTTTTCTGCAATAATCGCCGCTTATTTCACGCAAATTCCTAGCTTGGAGGTGAATTATCGCGTCAGCGGACTCTGCCCCACGGAACCTAAGCTTCTGAAGATTCACACACCTCGGAGCAAGCGAGGCCATCATTGAAACATCACATTTGTGAGCACGAAGATCCAAAGAAGTCCACAAGCACGGCGAGACCCCGAGAACCCTCCACGTTTTACAAGTTGATGATAAGCTTGCTCTCTCACGATAATTCAGACATGAAAACAGTTGAATCACCGTGTCATCAGGAAGACTAGTCCAATCCACAAACCCCCCGCTTCGGTCCAAACCCCAAACCTCATCCTCAATTTCGGGATAGCTCGGCAAGATCACCTTTTCCTTCCCTTTCCGAGCCACCTTCCTCCGAACCCTACGACTCATATCTCAATCAAATTACACAGACCACAAACCAATACCATTCGCCCTCTAAAAAAAAAAAAAAACCAATTATAAAACCATTTTACACAAATCGGCAAAGACCCAGAAAAGTATAACCTCTAATCTCAAACACCCAAATCCTAAAATCACTAATGGAACAAAAACAAACTCACAAATCAATATCTTCTTTCGCAACCCAATAAACCCTAATACAATACTCAAACAAGCATTAAAATTCTAGCGAACATATATACTATATCTCTGTCCCAATATGTACATCACAAAGCGATATCGAAAAAACAAAGAAAATCTGGGATTATAAATGCATTAAAGTGAGGAACAAAAGACGGTTTTCTTTGTTTTTCTTGATATCAAACTGATAATACTGAAGAAGGTAATATGTGGGCTTATATTAGAACATCAAGTTGAAGCTTTTTTTGCGTTTTGGGAACCAGAAAATCCAACCACATGCCCTTAATGGGATTTGCATTCTAATTGATTTAGAGGGAGAGAGAGAGACTTAGAGAGGGAAAGGAAGAAGGAGAGGGAGAGAGGAGACAAAAGCTGAAGAAGGGTCGGTGAAGAATTTTCAGGTTTGTGCTATGGATTGCAAACGAGAGCAGAGCCAAACCCTCAAAGCAAGTTGTCTACCTCTCTCCTTCCTATTTGCCTCTGCGATTTTGTTTTAGAAAGAGAGAGAGTATATGTGTATTTTATGGGGATATTGTGGAAGAAAATAAGGGGAGGAAAAAAGAAAAAGGGAAAAGTTTTGGGGAAGAGAATTACAGCATTTTTAGGGGTGGGATTGTCATGAGTTGGGGAATAATACCATGAAACTACAGCTCATGAGAGGGGAGGAGAAGAAACCACAATCCTCCATGGTTGTCTATCATATAAATACCCTCCTCTTGATTAATTGGTGAGGACTAAAAAAACACCATCGTTTCCATCATAAAAGAAAAATCACCATTCTCCATTTTCTCCATTTTTCCTATAAATAAATATATAAACACACACACACACACACACACACACACACACACACACATATATATATATATATATATATATATTCTTGATTAAGCCTCACTTGCTTTGTATACGATAATTGGATTCTATTTTAGCAAAAAAAAATATACATTATGATTTTAATATATAATTATATATTAGATGCATCCACGGCGGAGAATTTTAGTTATATATGAATCCATGGTTAAAAAATACGATGTACCAAACAAAATAGAGCCCCCACATATAAATCAATCTTTAATTAAAACTTTATTCTAAAGAGACTATAGTGATTAAAAAACAGTTTTTTATGACTGTCTACATCTTCAGTGATCGGAGTAGAGGAAGGTGTCGAGAAGTTTTCTAAGCCAGGCAATTGAAGGGATGGAATCGGAGGCTAGGGATTCCTCAGTAGTCGGAGGAGACAACAGATTAGAGAATTGATTTCAGAACAGCTCGAGATCTTTAGGGCCTGTTTGGTTGGATATTCGAATCACGGTTTGAATTATTTTACTACAGTATTTTCTCTCACAAAAATTTAAATCTTTATTCAAATACTCTACTCAAATACTCGAACCAAACGGACTCTTAAGCTCTTGTTCATGGTTTCCATCCATGCAGACCACCAGTGATGGAGACGGCCCCATGAAGGCCAACACCAATAGTCACGAACCCATTCCCAGCCCCCGCGAATCTTGTTGTGGGCCCTTATAACGTTGTTGAAGCCTCGACGAATGCAGTCGAGCCCTCCACAAACCAGATTGCTTGCCCTCTGAAATCCCAGTACCAACCCCCACAAACACCATCGGAGCCCCTCATAGACCCCTTGCCACCCCCTGCAAATCCCATCACCATCACCAACCCCAACAAACAACATGGAAGGCCCGATAAATGTCATCGAGGCTGAGTCCCCATGAATCCCATTGTCGAGCCCTTGCAAACTCTATCATGAGGCCCAAACTCTTGCAAAGCCCGTCTTGTCGTCGAGCTTACACGTCTGAATCCAATGACGCGAACCTTAGAAGGGGTGGAGGACTACCTCAAGGTGTTCTTCACAATGTTCATTGGCGTCGAAGAATAAGGAGGCGCCTAGGGTTTCGGCGACTCGAGAATGGTCGGATCAGGAATGGGTGAGCATGGTGTGGCCTTGTTGAACGAAGGTTCTGGCGAGGATTACGACCAAAAGTTGGCGGTTGTGCCTATGGGGAAGATTAGTTTTTACTCAATTGTGTTAGGGTTTGTAATCAAAATCAATGGTGGAGATCAAAAGTTCTAGTAATATAAGGGCTAAGATTTATTTTGAGTAAAATACCGATTTTGAATTCTTACATTTGACTCTGTTTTTTGAGTTACGAGCTCATTTTATAACACCCATTAGATATAGATCCAATGGTCCTTATAACTTTCTCCGCAGGTGGAGAATTTTGTCATTCTCCACCTTAACTTTTCCCTTATATATTTTGTACTAATAAGGTTTAACAAAACTTTTACCAAAATAAAATTAAAAAAGAAAAACCAAGGTTCACCAAAACATTCTAATAATCACATATTTAAACTTAATGTAGTGATTAATTTCATAGAAAACATGATACTTTGTTCTTTTTCTTCATGAGTTGAAGGCTTGAAGACCTTTTTGTTTTGTGTGTGTTCTTGACTCTTGATCTTGCTCGTGGATGATTTCACGAGTTAAACCTATCAACTTTTCTATTGGTAGAATTACGAGGTCTTTAGCTTTTTCTAATATTGCTCTCTTCACATGTTAGGATTTAAATAAGAACCTAAACCGCATCACTAATTGGGAAAGATTTATCAAGAAATTTTATACCATTGATAGTATCAATAAATTCAATATATATATCAGCGAAAAGCCCAAGTTCTTTTATTTTAAACATTTCATAATTATTTAGAAAATGATTGGTCTTTATCTCCTTACTTGAATAGTTTCTTCGAAAACAACCTCAAGTGTGTGGTATATGCTTTGTTCAAAACAACAAGAAGATATCATGTTGAACTCATTGTTGTTTAACGCACAATATGAAATTAGCTATAATATTAATAGACAAATTCCTAGAATCATTCTTCTCCTATCACTAGCAAATTCAAGAACAATCTTTTTATCAACCTTTTTAGAAGGCAAAAAGAACCATGCTCAACTACTTCCTCCAATCAATAATAGATAGTTTTTCACACTAGTTTCTCAAAAATTATAGTTCTTAACGTTGAAAAGTGAAGTCTTATCCGTAGAATTGCCGTCTGAGTTTTGAAAAGATTAAATAGCCATACTCTAAAACGAAGATAAAAAATTTGACAACCAAAGTTCTCATACAAATTATTAACTCAAGAATAACTAACTATGAGAGTTTGAGAAAAATACACATCTATATGTTCGGACTCCATAATTATGAAATGGCGTTTCGTGTTATCCATATTATTATGTTTTCAAAGAACTAAGTTATTGATTTTTAAATTAATGTCACTCATTATTAAATCAAAAGATATAACAATCGACACATAGATATGAGTTCATCTATCATTTAGGATTGAGGTCTATTCATAAATTGTTCATCTAGTAGTAGAATATAAGTACTTATATTGAAATGGATTTCATTTATATATAAAAAAAAAAAAAAAAAACTAATTTTCTTGTGGTCCAATTCAATGTATTCATATTACATTGTGTCTCTCGTAATCAACAATACAACGATCTAGGTAAAATCATTCCTCTAATTAAGTAACAGATAACACCATTATCTAATTAAATTATATTGTTTAGTTTTATTTTACCGTCTGTGAACTTTAATAATTTATAGTAAGTTCTTTGAAATTATATTTTCTTTATACAGAATTAAATGATAATTACTAGCATTGGATCGTATGATGTTATTCACAAGTTTAACAATAAATCATTGCTATATGATTGTATAAAAAACATGTAAACTTTACACTTCATAAACTAGAAACCTAAGTTCTCGGTATATTGTGATTGATTTGGAATTTATGCCTTATCCTGTATTCCTTGATTACATGTATACTTATTATGTTTTTGTTGTTTAGGTTTATAGGTTATATATTGTGACTAGCACAAGCTTTCTACTAATTATAAAAAAGTTTCAAGAAGTTTTTAAAATCTATTTGAAGGGTGTGGGAACCGTTAGTTAGAACCATTTTTACTGTAACATGTGAGAGCTTTATATTGTTTATAACTAAGTTTATGGTGGGAACCATGTAGTTAGAACCACTACCAAACAGCTAGTAAGAATTCACCGTCGTCTTGAGTAGTTATTGGACTAACAAAATTCATTCTACCGATACAAAGTAATCCACTAGATTATCCTTGGTTATTTATCATATGTCGCTGAGAGCAAACTACTAGATGATCGTTGACAATCGATTAGATTATTTTGTCTTTTCTATGGAGATCATTCCATCTCCAACGGGCTATATTCCACACGTGGCTCAGGGCTCAACTATGCATGTATAAGAACATTTTCATGCAATATTAAATTGCGGTGTCAGTAACAAATTTAACATCTAAGTGTACAAAAATAATTTTTAATATAATATCATTTTTAATATTAAATTTAGCACTAAAATTAGTATACAGCAATTTTATATTTGATTTCTATTGTTGATAGATTGACTTTTTTGCTCTAATAATTATAACATTCTTATTTTTTAATTATTTTAATATTAAAAATTTACCGTTAATAATTATTTTAATATTAAAAATTTAAAGGTTAACAGTCATAAAAAAAGGCAAATATGACATCTGAAATAACATTATGAATTATAGTACAAAATAAAATAACGCATCAATTACGTAAGTTTGTTGGGGTGTTGGTGAATCATCTGCAGTAAACTCATTCGCGACTGCGTTAAAGGTGCTTTACATCTTTTTAGTTTTGAAGTTAAATATATGTTGGCAAGAATTATATAGTTGTTAAATCAGAAGAGAAATTTCTGTTGCAGGTTATTATATTTATTACTGTCGTCCTTGTTGGGGCTTTTGAGGTCTATACTTCAAATTGGTCTCCCTTTGCCCCGAATGGTCTTAAAGAAATACTAACAGGAGCAACTGTAGTATTTTTCGCATACGTTGGATTCGATGCAGTTGCAAATTCAGCAGAGGAGTCAAAGAGACCACAGTTACACAAATTAAGGCTATGTTGGTGTCTTTTGTAACAAGAGTGCCATACTGGTGTGAATTTCTGCCCCTAGTATCATTTTTAAGTCATTTTCTAACTTTTTTCCTTTCTTGTTTCTTTTGTTGGAATTTTTTATGTTTTAACGTGATCTACCAATAGGCATAATTGGTAGCCTTCTGGCATGTATATGTCAGGCCCCGAAGTACAGGAGGTAACGTGGCGAATTAATTAGGTTAGTTAAGTTAAAATTTTAATTAAAGCACTAGTTAAATAATTTAATTAATTATGAAAAAGTGACAATTTTAATCTTTTAAACAAATATTTATGTAAAAAAAACAAATAAAATAAAACAAGATGAGATAAAATATTGAAGAGAGGGTAATGCGCGTTGGGTCCTACCAAGCCCACAACTTGTACGCACACATAGCATCGACAATATGTAAATTACAACCACAGTCCAAAATAGAGAGATTAAAATAATACATGTCTTGATTAATTTATACAAATAACCTACTCAAGTTTCTTCTACAGCTCATAGGTCCGGTCAGTGGACTCTCGGTCGATCTTAAGCTGAATTCCACCTAGGAGAAAAGGTTCAAAAACAAATAAATAAAAAGTAAGCGAAATGCTCAGTAGGACTATGCTTTAAAAATAAATAAATAATTTATACATAAAATTCATCATTCAAGAAAAACAATTAGAAAAATAAATTCACTTAAATTGTCCTTATCAAAATCAGTTTGTCCAGAAAGTACATTTTCATCTTTCTTGAGCAAACCATAATTGTCACCACCGAAGTGGCCCAACTGAGCTTCAAAACTTGCCCCTAAGGTCGCACTCTACATGACCCGATCTCTAAATATGGCATCATGCCCATCTACATATTTCTATAGTTATTAAAATCCCATTTACCAAGTGTATTTATTTACATTCATTATGCGGTTCATTATAAAAAATCATCACATTCTATTGCTTATGAAAACAACCAATAAGAATCTTTTTCAATCATTCGTTGAAAACATTTTGATAGAAATCATTTTGTGGCCAAACCATTTAAGAACTTGGCTACCAAGAAAATGGGTAGAAGTCTTACCTCAATATTCGTGTTGGTGTCCCACACCGCAATTCTGGTCCGCTATATGGTAGCTCCACGGAACCATGAACAACCTTAAATATAAACTAGATTTATCAGTATCTAGCTTAAGATATACTACGTTGCTAAGCTATCTCATGTTATCCTAGTATGTCGTTTAAGTCCATAAAATCATACTGCAAGATTAAAATCTCAATCGGGGTTTAAAACAGTGCAAATGGGTGAAAAAGGACAAATTTTTACTATGCCCCGTTGGCTTGTCGGTTTCCCTGGTCCGGCCTGTCGAACTGTACAGTTCGGCCTACCGGTAAATCAAGTCTAGCCTGCTAAACTTTTTCAGGTTCGGTCTGCCAAAGGTGTGAGTCCGGCAGGGCAGACTCATGAATCTGGCCTACCAAACTGAAAAATTCTGGAATTTTTCAGAATCGGGTCTTGGCCTCCCTGAGCCCAATTCTCATTTTCACCTATTTTTTTCTCAATTCTTAGGCATGAAAAATACTCATAGATAATAGAAAAACATAATAGAACACCTCTAAACTAGTTTAAACAAAATTTACATAGAAAAATTCAAGAAATCCAAAAATGAGAAAAATAGAGGAAAAATGGAAAAACTTGGTTCGAATTCGTTTTTCATCATGCTAAGCTTAAATTCTAGATATTTTAGGTTCCACTAACTTAGATTAAGGGTTTTCTAAGCTTAAGAAAGCTTGGATTTTAAAATGCTAAGAAAATTGAAAAATTTTTGAAAAAGTTTAGAATTTAAAAACTAACATTGATTTAATCTTTTATTCGAAGTTATAGTTGCTCAAACGTGCTCCCGATCTTCCAATCCACTGAAAACTGAAGCTTGGGCTTGATTTATGAATAAAAAATTTGAGAGAATGAGAGAGAGAAAGAGAGGCAGAGAGAGAGGAGGAGAGAGTGAGATGAGAGAGTGAGAGAAAGAGAGAGAGTGTGTGCTGAGTGAGTGAGAGAAAGGGAGAGGGAGTGAGGGATTAAATAAGCAAAAAGGGGAGCAAAACCAGTGAAAGAAAACCGTGTACCATCCATAGTTTTGAAAAAAGACGTGATTGGTATTTGACAAATTGTTTTGTTCCAAATGTTCAAAATAACAAATAAAAATAACTAAAATAACTTAATATCAAATTAATTAATAAATCATTGCAAAAATGTTTAGATTAAAATCAAATTACAATTTGGCACACTAATCTACCGTCTTCCACCCTAATAGCAATTAATTAATTTCGAGGCGTTACAGTATAGCATTATATGTTGGGGTCTGCTTGGTGATTACTGGAATGGTGCCTTACAATTTGCTAGGGGAAGATGCTCCCCTAAGTGAAGCTTTTACATCCAAGGGTTTAAAATTTATTTCTGTCTTAATCAGCATAGGTGCTGTTGCCGGACTTACGACTACTCTTCTAGTTGGTCTCTACGTTCAGGTTACTATCTCAGACTTACAACTTGATTGTCATCTCTTCATCACGTAGCATATGCGAGCATGAATGACTTGATGTGTCTAAATCCGTCTCGGCTATACCTCGGTCTTGGAGGAGACGGCTTACTACCTTCGATATTTGCTAGAGTACACCTGAGAAGACACACTCCTATTAATTCGCAGATCTGGGTTGGAATTGTTGCTGGAGCGATGGCGGGACTCTTTAATGTGACTGTGCTATCACATATTCCTTCAGTTGGGTCGTTGGTAAGTCATTGTCCAATTTTTCTTGTATGCTGAGGGTGTTGAATCAATGTGCTGTACGCTATACGTTGTTCATGTCTTGAGTAATTAGCATGCATTTTGCACAATTTTAAAAGCATTAATGTCTAACCCGTAAGTCAGCTGAATAAACGTAGTGATAAGTGGTTAAACTTCAGGTAACATATCAAGGTGTTTTATTGCCATGCAGGCTACTTTTGCTCAGCACTTTTGTTCATTTGTGTACCATGCCCTCACCTTGAACTGTGGTTTTTTTCAGACAGGCTACTCTCTTGTCGCAGCATGCGTTGTGGCTCTTCGTTGGAATGACAAGTGTCAAATATCTTCCTCATCCTGGAGGGAAGGACTCATCTGCCTTTTCATGGTTGCCCTCGGTGGTTTCGGTTCTGGACTCTACTACCGTGCGAACATTTCAATCATTTTCCTGCCATTAGCATTAGTTGTGGCCGTACTTGCTTGTGTTGCTCTTTATCTCCGCCAGGTAAGTGTTTGTCAGTACTTGTGTAGGCTCCTTCTATTTCTTGCAATTTGCACGCATCGAGGTAGCAAGCCTATTAGCTTAGTTGCTGGTGGTAATCTGATATCTGTAGATCAGTCGATGGTTTTGCATAGTTTTTTTTCCCTTCCTTTTGATGTCATATCATTCTTTTTCTCAGGTATATGCAGAAACACCAGGGTTCTCTTGTCCGGGGGTTCCTCTTGTGCCGGCTGTTTGCATCTTCTTGAACATGTTCCTGTTCGCTCAGGTTGCTTTTAAATTTTAGAATTTTGCTAAACCAGTATGTTATCACAGAAAAAAAAAAAAAAAGAAAACTTAAAGCCAATAACTAATAATCTAATTTTTCCATTGCAGTTACATTATGAAGCACGGATCAGATTTGTTGTCCTTGGAATTATTATGATAGGTGTTTATGCATTTTACGGGTAATATCATGCTGATCCGAATTCACAAGAGACGGTTATTTATCATAGGGCGCCCGGAGAAGAGACTCGATAAGTGTTCATTAGGTCTGCCCTGCGCCATGATCGTTGTCCTGTTGTAACATCAGTGGTCTTAGCATTCACCTGTATCAGTATTTTAGTGTCTATAACGGCAGACAAACTATCACCTTACAAGACTGTATATTATGTCATTCATTAGGCCACTTGCAATAATAGAAATGTGAGCCCTAAAAAATCCAATGAAAAAACTGCTTCCTAATTACTGCAATGCATTGCTTTTTGAGGTATATGTGCATTATAATTCGTCTCCAAAAGGGTGTCCATTTTTGGGGTTGGGTTAAAAATAATACTATATGATAACCTATATTGTCTTGTACATGGAGCTTTTCTTGATTCAATTGACTAGATCAAAACAATCATTGTTTCTAGGGTGAACTCTCGAAATGTGCTAGATAGAACTAGCCTTTTATGTTGCCAATGTGTGTATTTTTTATTTTCATTGAGACTTTAGGCAAAGGCGGCAATTGTCATTCACATACAAAATCGGAGTAGAACCCGATTGTCCTCCTTTTACAGTCCTGAATGCCGATTAGTTCCACATCAAAAACTTCAAATTGTTTTGAGCTGAAAAAGGTGGAAGGTCCTACCTGTTTGGGAACAAGAGTCTCTTATCAAAACAAAGCTAATTCAAGGACTGAGGCTCAATACGAAACTACAAAGTTATTACCCAAATTCACTTGAGGTATAATTTCAGACTTGGAATATATAAAGAAGGCCTTAAATTTGGTACAGAGATAGAGAATGCAGAGCCAAAACACATGAAGTGCCAATTGACCTTAAAAAAAATAATAATAATAAGATGTAAAACTAACCGGTGGTCCGAGCTCAGGTGGAATGATTATTCTTCTCTTGCCCCCGGCTTTCATGTCTTTTATTCCTTCCTCAAATCCTGCATATTCAGTTCTGCGTCTTAGTGATTTTCAACTGTTATTCTTTTTTCTTTTTTTCACCTATTCTCATTTTCCATTTGCTTTCCGTTTTTTGTTCCTTGGAAAACTTAATTTGATGCTTCATCTGTTCACCATCTAATGAATAGATAAAAAAACATACAACATTAGAAGATCTCACCTGGAACTAATGCATTAGTGCCCATGCGAATTCTGGCAGGAGCGCCCTGAAAGTAGGTACTGTCGATTCGACGGCCCGACTCATTGTACCCAACATAATGGAAGGTCACCTGAAGAGGACCTCAAATCATTAGCAGCTGAGAATCCCAAGTAAAGTCGTCACAGACATGTATGCTTTTAAGATCTCCACGTCATTTCAAAACTCCTCCTTTGCATAAAAGTTAGTACATTTCTTCCATTTTGTTAACCGAAACAGAATGCGAAATTCATGGTAACGTTAAGATAAAATGAAAACAATAGCTTGTGAACACAATGAAAGAAAAACCTGTTGACCAGCCTTTGGGCAATCACCTTTACCAACTTCGAAATCCCGGTATATAAGTCCCGAATCACGTTTGACATACCTCTCTGATGTTACCACCTTAACCTCAAAACCTGAAAGATATAACCTCAATATTGATTTCATAGAAATTATAACTGCAGTCCAAAACCATAATAGCCCCAACTTTGATAGGGTTTATTTTAGAGAAGTGTTATAAACAACCTTCTCTAATGAAATTGGGAAAGTCTTCAGGTGCATTGTTTTCTTTCTGTCTCCTCTTGTTTTGTTCTAATAACCGTCTCTCGTCATATGGATTTTTAACCTTTGTCTTAGCAGATGAAGATAAAGATGGAAACCAGCTCGTCGTAAGCGAAACGAAAAGGACGAGCCGCCTCCTGAATTTCCCATCACAATCTAACATTTGGCCATTCTGTGTTCTGATATGGAAAACAAAGTCCTTTGTGAGCAACTCAGCCCAAAAATAAATACATCTATATGTAAAATCACATTTACTCAGTTTTATCTAATACCTGTGATCTTTCAAGTTGTGATTTGGGCAGCAACACTCTTTTTTCTTGCTCAGAGTGAGGTGATTTCTCAGCCTTGGAGGAACTGAAGTAGTTGGTCCTGCCACTGAAGATAGAGAAGGATTGCTAAAGGAAAGTGCAACACAATCATAGTCATCTCTCTCTCTCTCTCTCTCTCTCTCTAAAAAGGAGAAAGAAAGCTTTAATCTTTAAAGACTACAGTATATAAATTAAGGCCATATGTTTAAGAATCCACTAAATTTCTTAACTTTCTTCATTTTGCCTGAAACCACATGGGATTTTTCAGAACATGGAACATAAGGTACTCATTGTCAATTTGCATTCTTTAATAAGCATGGGAAAATCATGGAAATCGTTATCCAAAAAAATTAAAATTTAAAAATTTAAAAAATGTTAAGAAAACATATGGGTTTGAGGGGATAAGACATAAAGATGTAATTTTATCAATACCCATGAATTGAAAAACCAAAAAAGAAGTACGGTAAAAGCACTTCCATAAAATTAACAATGTAGAAGAGGACTGACTTACTGGGAAAAGAAGTGTTGGGTGTAGAAGAGATATTTGTTAAAATTATCACCATGGCTTCTCTGGAACAACTTCGAAGCTTTCCACCATTTACGTAACAAAGATGGAGACACAGACCTGGTTAGTTGGTCAGTGTGAGCTTATCTTTTTCAGTTCCCTGGCAACATGGAAATATCAAAACAAGTCCCTGTTGTTCGTTATAAATTGCATTTATGGGCCTGCAGTGTTTTGCATATACGAGGATACCCCTAAAAGGATCAGGACAATATTTCCGTAGGTTTATTATTATTATTAGTTTATTTATACAGTAATTTTATCATTTACTGTATTTCTTTTAAAAAAATTTAAATTTGTGTTCAAATTTATGAACCAAAATTTATTCAAAAAGTATATTTTTAATTTATAATTAGTGTAAACCATCACATTAAAATTTAGTATCTTTTCGTGATTAATACTAAATTTTGGCTTTTAAAATTATAAAATTAACCTTACTGGAGTTATTCGATGGTACAAACATAGGAAACCAAGAGTCACTGTCAGTAAAATTAATTTGGTAAAGATTAAAATCGAATACCCCCAAAAGTTATAAATTTACCTATAATTTTTAATAAACCTAAAGCATAGAGTACAAAAAAGTATATAACCTTGTTTAAAAAAAATAGAAACCTCCTAGCTTATTATCGAGAAATTACGAAAATTCTTGTCAGATTTAAGACTTACTTCCAATCCCCCTTTAGTTGGTCATATTGAAATAAGTAAATAAACAAATAAATAAATAAATAAAATTATGTGATAAATAAATAAAATTATGTGATATTTTTGTTTTTGAAACGATATCCCAAATTTACTTTTAGTAAAACCGTCTAATGTCCTCTTTTGAATGCTCAGCTTTTTAACAAACATCACGACATCCAGTAGTTATTCTTAATAATCATGAAAGCAAGAAACAATTAAATTAAGCTTATTGAAGTGGCAAAAATGCTCAAAGAAAGTTCCAACTTTCAAGCAATGTACTTCACCAGATTAAACATATCGAGTGTATTTGACAACGCAATTAGAATTAACATTACAAAATAGCTCAGTAGTTCTTTTCAATAATCATGAAAGCAAGAAACAATTAAATTATGCTTATTGAAGCGGCACAAATGCTCAAAGATAAGTTCCAACTGGACCAAGCATATCAAGTGTGTTTGGCAATACAGCTAGAATTAAAAATTGGTTATTGTAGCATATAAGAATTTATATTATAGCCTATTTTTACTTTACACTATAACATGTGAGGGTTTTATATTGAAACGGGGTTATCAAGTGTACCCGATTATATTTCCTTGGACACAAGTCCATTAACTTTGGTTCTATCAATCCAAAAGATAAAAAGTCCCTTAAAGCTTGATTTTAATGCTTATGGCCATATTTATCCCACACCAACATTTCAAGTTTTCAAAAAATTGGCTTGTTCTTGCAGCTGTCAACTTCAAATCCTTTTAGTTGAACCAAGAGAATGCACTTTGCCAACGTAAATAACATAACAATAAACACTATAATTGTCCATTGCGCACCTAACACTCAAAGTTATCGGCCTCAGTTTGCTTTATTCTTCTTCTACTTTTTTTTGGGTTTGCTTCATCATATAGAAACAGGTTGCTCCTTTCTGGACCACTCTTTCAACATTAAAAAAAAAAAAAAAGATTTATTCAAGAATCAAGATGGTCTCTAATCGTGATATACTTCCAAAGAATGTCTTTCTTGGTCACTGTGGGGAAGAAAAGAAAAAGTAACTAGGACGCCATTAGTGAAGTCCAACAATTCTGATTTTAGCTTCTTCACCATTATAAAGGAAAAGGTAAATGGGATTGTGCAACATATAGCACCACAAAAAAAAAAAAAAAAGGCAACATGTTTGAAAAGAAGCAGTGGGTTATCTGAAACAAACATATTTCCATCAAAAAAAACAAGGAGGCAAAAATAGTGGAAGCATTTTACACAAGACAAAAATTTGAAGACTTGACAGTGCTTTCCTAAAGGGTTGCAATGTTTTGATTTTCCAATCAAATCTAGAAATGGTAAATTACATAGATAAATAAGCTAAATGCAACAACATAATCCATATCTTAAAGGGAAAACATGATGATAAAGAAGATATCAATCATCAAGAACCTATAATCTATCTTAAGTTTGTATATCTATGTCACCTAAAATGGTTGCCGCCAAATCGCAGGCCTCTTGATCTTTCCATTGAAGCCACTTTTTGTAGCCTGATCTGTTCTCTGAATTTGGCTATAAACTCACCAGCCTTCTTATCAACCTCACTAGCGTACTCTGGTGTTGCATCGCCGGCATATTTATTGTCAGCTTCTTCACCTGAGCTTAACCGAATCTTTTCGCCCTCACTCTTGATGTGTTCTTCACACCTTGCAGAAACATTCTCAGAAATTTTTTGCATCTCTCTCTTTTGATACTCAGGAAGTGTATCGTAGTTCTGCTTACTGCTTCCATTCACCAGAAGATCAACCTCTTCATTTCTTGAAAGTGTTGCTTTGACATCTTCATGATCAATTAGGTTTCCCTTCTTCTCTTCACAACTTTTAGCCTCTATTGTTGTTTGTCTGCTGGCTCTAATAGTCCTAACTGATTTTCCCCTTAAAGAAGCTTTTTTAAGACTGGCTGGTTTTGGTTTCTTTTCCAAATTCAAAGTACTTGGACCAGACTCTTTTCTATCCAACAGATCCTCTCCCTTGCTCTCTATGACGTCCTTCAAGTAATCTTTCGCGCCTCTCAGATTGTGTTCGTATAAAGAAGTGAAACTATGTCCCCTTGTGTGCAATATACTAGTCAAGACTTTGTCATTCACTGGTTTTGGCAGGGATGGCGAACTTGAAGCAGAAGATCCTCCTTGAAAACTCTTGGCTTTCCTCACATCTGGTTTCATTCGTCTTGCCGGCGATGTTGAGCCTGAAGAAGCAGAAGATGATCCTTGAGAACTCGTTTCCTTGCCCTTATCTTCCATTTTCAAGCTCATTACTTCGGAGGCAACAGACTGTGAGGGAGAATCATCACCTTGTGAGGAAGACATGGAACTAGCATTAGACGAGAATGACACCGTGGACCGCAATGACGGAGTTCTCATCAACTCGAACTGAGCTTCGTCGACCGAGAGTGGCCTAAAATGCGAAGACGGATGATTAGCAGCACTAGGTTTTTCCCTCACTTCCCTCCTCCTTCCAGATCTCGAATGCCAGGGAATCGGGGAAGGCGATGCAATGAGGGCTTCGTCAAACTTCTCCTCCAAATTCCAAGGACCCAAGTCACCAAACTTCTCATTCCTACTCGCAACATCACAACTCTCATACGAATCCACACTACCAAATCCAGCCTCATCATTCCCGCTAAGAACTTCTCCACTTTCTCCTTTCCTAATCCTTGATCTCAAACTCCTCACAGGCAATCCCAGTGGCTTATAATCAACTACACATCCAGGTTCACCCCACTCTCCAACACCACAATTCGGCTCGGCCACTGCCACCATTGACTCACCCTGAAAATACTGAGCATTCCAAGCTTGAACAACACTTTCTTTACCATGCCCACATGAATTCCCAAAGCCATTTCCACTACCCAAAAAATTGGGGTTGAATTTTCCATCTTGAACACCACCTTTTTCACCATGCCCACATGAATTCCCAAAACCATTTCCACTGGCCAAAAAATTGGGGTTGAAGTTTCCATCTTGAACACCTTTTTCACCATATCCACATGAATTTTCAACACCATTTCCACTAACCAAGAAGTTGGGGTTAAAATTTCCATCTTGAACACCACTTTTTTCTCCATACTTTCCAAAACCATTCTCACTAGCCAAAAATTTGGGGTCAAAATTCCCCTCTAGAACACCATTTTTGTCACCATAACCACGTAAATTTCCAGCCCCATTTCCACTAACCAAAAAATTGGGGTTAAATAATCCATCTTGAAAATTACTCTGTTCACCAAACCCACATGAGTTTTCAACCCCATTTCCACTAACCGAAGAACTAAGATCAATTCTAGACTGACCTAAGTAAAACTGAGCATCAAAACATGAATTTCCTCCATACCCATCTTCGGAAATCGAAGAAAAATGGAACATTCTACGCATATCATGCTGTAAATTATCAAACTTTGAATGGACAGTACTGTCAAAGCTCACCTGATCGTCAACATTTCGTCGGCAAAACAAGCCGTAGGAGACGGCAATGCCGATGAAGAGGAGGTGAATGAGCTCCCAAAGCTTGGTGATTATGGATTGGTTTATAAAGTCAGGAGCTTGGGAAGGGAAAAGTGGAACAAGAACGAGAAACATGGAAAAGAAGAGAGCTTTGAAGAGGAAGTATGAGCAAGACTTGGACTTACCAATTTTAGGTTGGTTCTTCATTGTTTGATGTTGTTGTTGAAGAGATGGGTTTGGATCTGGTGGATGTGAAAAATGGGGTTTTTTGTAAGGGCTTGATACCTCCATTGATGAAGTTTGTTGGGTGAGTGAGCTTTTGGGGGGTTTTGTGTGAATGAAATGGTGTGGGTGAAGAAAGGAAGACTTTGAAGCGAAGGAAAAATGACGAGAGAGAGAGAAAGAGAGAAACAGACAGAGAGTGGAAAAAAGTGCAGGTGGATTTCAAAAGTGTTCGGTCATTCATCATGCCGTTTCTGCGAAATGACGTTAATGCCCCTGTTTTTTAATTATTTCAGGATTATAGTTGAATTAGGCACTATTATTACGTTAACTTGGCCCGCAAATTTTTTTTAAGTAATCCTTATTTGTCCGTTTGATAAACGTAGAGGGGTTGGGTTAGAATTTTCTTTCTTTTTTTTTTTTTTTATAAAATTGTAGTATGTGAATATTTTATATTATAGTAATTTTTAATTTTTTATTATAATATATAAGAGTTTACGTTATTTTATAACAAAAAAATTAATTCTAACTATACTTGTCAAACACTTTAATAGTTTGAATTTAAAAGATAAAAACAATTTAAATTTTGTGATAAAAATACTTTAATATAATCAATTCCAACTAACTATTTAATTCGAACCATGTTTCTGAACAAACTTTATACCTTATGTGGTGCTTTAAAGACATTTTTTTTAATAATATGGTTGATATAGCACTAATGTTAAGATATTAAATTTCAATTATGTCTACAAACACTTTTTTTAGTTATAGTGATTAGCATTAGTAATACTCTAGAATATATTTTCCTAACGAAATGGTAGATATGGTTTGGGGGTATTGATTCGAACAAATTTTGGTTAAAAATACTGTAACATATGAAAACTTTATATTATAATATGTTTTTTTTTTTTACATTATAACATATGAGAATTTTATACTATAACAATACTTATCATAATAATATAAATCTAGTTTGTAAATTTTCTATATATGGCTTAAAATAAATTTTTTGTTCTTCTAAAAAATTTAATAAAACATATGACATACGATTGTAGAATTAAAACAAAGTTTTAATTTGTGATTTTCTATATATTGTTTGAAATAATAGCATTAAAATAATTACTATATAATTATATTATCTAAAATGTGGCATAATTATTAAAATTAATTTGTGATTATAATTTTCTTAAAATATTCTAAAAATGTTACTAAATAAATTTGACTACAAAAAATTTACTCTATTTTTTTCCCTAACATTTTAAATATATATACATATATTTTTACAGAAATTTGGACTTTTTTTTTGCCAAATCAGAAAGCCCAATTGGCTATCAGGCTAGCCCATGAATTTTACAGGCGGGTTATAACAGCGATAACGGTGAACGACACCGTTCGTTCGCCGAATTCCATCACTTTCTCGGGAAAACACTTTCCCGGACGACCTGGCACATAAGAAAATCCCAAAAAGAAAGGAAGAGAAAAAAGAGTGAAAAGAAAAATGGCAGGAACAGAGGCGTTTGTGGAAGCAGACAATGCCGAGGCCATAATCACGAGAATCGAGCACAAATCTAGGAAGATCGAAAGCCTTCTCAAACAGTAAGGATCGAAATCCCAGATATATTTTTTTCCATCTGAAAATTTTCCTGAGAAAATCCCTACACTACTGAGTTTCTTGTCCGTGACAGGTCTAAGCCAGTCGAAGCTCTCAAAACGGCTCTTGAAGGATCGCCTCCCAACACTCGAGACGAGCGCTGCAAGGCCTGTGTTCTTCTTGCCTTCTGTTAGTTTTCCGGAAAAATTTCCCAAACAACAAAAGTAAATTGAAGTTAAATTTAGGATTTTTTTTATTAATTGCAGTCTGCGAACTGGATTGTGGTGCATAGAGCTTTAATGGCGATAAAGGATGTGGATGGGATGTTTTCTTCTCTCGATCCAGAGTACTATGACATCCTTATGAAGTAACAACTCTTAAATTTCCTTCCTTTTTCTTAAATAACTCTTAAATTTCTTTCCTTTTTTCATTTTTCTTCTTTACTGATATCCTATGATTGCTATAGATATTGCTTCAGCATCTTTTTCTGTAATGCTAAGAGTTTTTTTTTTTTTTTTTTTCAACGCCTCTTATCTGTTTGATAAATGACTGATCATATTAAGTACTTAGTGATAACTGATATTTCACTGCTCACACTTAAATAAGAATACATAAATTTTATTTAATATGGTCTTCCAAAATCTAGTTCAAATTACAAAATTTTAGATCAAACCTATTTTGTTACCGGGTTTTTTTCAAACAATATTTAAATTTTAAACCAATTTTAATTCAAAACTCTTGGTTTGATCTATGATCTTTCAATTTTTATTATTAATTCTCATTTTCTATTGGCTAAAAATTTTTGTAAGTAATAGTTTTTGTCTAGTGGGCTTATGTACTAAGTGATATGTCACAGCTAAGTTGTAAATACTTGAATTTCATAGCTCAAAAATTCATGATTCAGAAGCATATGGTAAAACATTAGAATGAATGTACCCCCTTTGTAAGTCCCATTTTGGCAATTTGTAAACAATTGCAACTAGGAGATCAGATTTTTTGTCTCAGGATCTTAGAGGTTAGAGCTTAATACTTATTATTTTACTCCATAGTTATGTGCATATGCATGATTTGGATTAAGTTTGTTTGGGTGTTTGGCATTGTTAATTCCAACCAAAATTTTTGATTGCTATAGTGTAAAGCTCTTACATGCTACAGTGTTCAGAAAAAGTGAGCTACAATGTAAACTCTCACATGCTACAGTGTTTAGAAAAAAAAAGAAGCTATAGTTCAAACCAATTGGTTTTAACTAACACTCCCAAACACCCTATATATTTATTAGGTTGCATTATGCTGTAATCATTTAATCAAGTTTAGGCTTGTATATATGTGAAACAAATGGTTGCAATCTTGGAAATGGAAAATCGGCATACTAAATGTAATATTTGGAAACCAAATATGGGAACAAGCGCAAAAGAGAACATCAGACTGAAGATTTTAGTTTGGTACATATGAGTGGCTCATAGCTTGTTATGGCTTTTTTGGTGTGAACTTGTTGACAATATGTGGTGCTTGGCAATGTGAGTTAGAATCAAAACTTTTGGTTTCTACAATGTAAAGCTCTTACATACTACAACATTTTCAACTAAAACTGATTCAAACCGTTAGTTCTAACCAATGCTCCCCAAACACCCTATTAGATTTCTTTCGTATCTTGGTAGCTACTTTGCTTCTTTCACCAAGAGATGGCCTTTCAATTTTTTGGCATTCTCTCTCTCTTGTGAGCATGATGATGTTTTAAAATTCTGACAATATGTGATCACAATCTTTGAAGGTACTTGTATAGAGGATTATCGACTGGCGATCGCCCCACGTGCGAACAGTGCCTGAGGATTCATGAAAAATTGACAGAGAGAGCCGGTCTGGGATGCATTCTCCGTTCCCTTGCAGACACTGTAAATACAGTTTGATTTTCATCACTCTATGAAAAGGAATAGCCCTAGAAAGCTTATGACCTCTGAATGAATCTAGTTGTTGTTTTCCTCTAAGACATAATGTCAAACTACAGTGACGTTCTTGGAGGTGTGTCCAGAATTGTGTAACCTTGTTCCAGACACTTTGATTGAGAAGTTGTGAGAATATGTCTCTTGGCTTCTCTCCTATGCCATGATTTTTGGGAGGTTTGATTTTAATAGATTTTAAATTTTGGAGAAACAGATGCAATACCAAAATCAAAATATATCACCACTTTCTTCTGAAGGGTTGTCCACACGATTAGTCTCTTAACTGTGAGTATTGTGACATATTACTCCCTAAACATTTGCTTGTCAATAGTTTTAGTCCATGACATTAAAATAGACAAACGATTTTTAATATTTAATGAAGAAAATCGTATTCTGTCACATAATAATTTTATATTTTATATAAATAGTTATAGTAAATGCACAACGTTATAATTTTTGATGAGTTTTATAATATTGAAAGCAGTATTTTGGACATCTAGTTGATTGTAAGTTCTTTCATCCCAATCATAGGTTGTAGGTTTGAGTTATGTTGAGCCCTATTTAAAAACGGTGGCATTTTCTTTTTTTTTGTATAAAAAAAAAAGCAGCATTTTGCATATAATGCAATCATTTTTGTAAAATTTGTTGTAATGTGATGGATGCATAATGACTTTTGTTAAATTATATAAATTCATCGTCCAGTCAAACTTAAAAGTTTAGCAATCAAACATAATATACGTATAGTGCATTGATAAACAGTGTTAATAACCCTCATCTACTTGACAAGGGTTGTTGCTTAAAGAGGGTGAAAAAGAAAATCTCAAAAAGATAAACGACATCTATTTTATTTTCTACTATTCGGTCATGAAAGGACAGTGGACAAAGGGTAATTTACCAGAGCTTCAGTGGACCCGACAGGAACACTGACCACACATTTGTCGAGGCTGTAATCTTTCTTTCTCACAAGCGTGCTCAAACAAATTCAAACCGCATAGCTGGGAGTTTCCCTTTTTTCCCCCTCACCAACTAAGAAATTATTTTCATCTAAGTTATATAATTTAAATTGTTTTACTTAAATTGTTGTCTAAATTCATATTTAGATATACATTTGAAGTATTAATTTAAGTAAAAAATAAAAATAAAATTTGTATTTGAACAAATAGTAGAAAAAGATTTTAATTTATTAACAAATCTAACAAAATCTCAATGTCCATGACATTAAAAAAAAACATGAAATATATGCCTTTAAATTTATTTTTTTTATTAGGAACTTAATGAAAGAAGAATCGTCACAATCGGATATCAAATAAAAAAGTTATGATTTTTTTTATAAATATAGGAGAACGAATTCAAGTCTAAAAAGTTCAAGTGGAGCATAAAACTTTAAAAATTTAAATTCAAATGATTTATTTAATTTAAATTTTAAGAGAAACAAACATCTATATAAAAAAATTTTTGGGCTTAAAGTCTAAAAAGTTGACTCGGCAAACGAACCAGCGCCAGGATTTTTCCCCGAGGCTATAAAAGCACTGTTATTATAATTATTCATCTTCATCGGTGATACATTAACAAGGTGTTTGGAAGAATGGTGGGAACTACTTTTACTATAGCATGTGAAAATTTTATACTGTAATATTTTTTTTATTGTTACTGTAATATATGAGAGCTTTACACTGTTTATAACTGAGATTGTCGGTTCCCACCACTGCCAAACACCCCCTAAGAAACTTGTCTCTACACATGATAAAAACAAGTTAAAAAAAAAAGCTAAGCATGAATATATTAGGGAGCTTATATATGTTGGACATGTATTTTTATTCTATTAGTATATATGTTAAATTAATTTTTAAAAGTCTAATCTATAAGTATCTATGTTAAAAATTTACGACGTGCTATTAGAACTGCTTCTAATTATAGGATAAATAGTTGAAAAGCTAAATATAATGGTTTAAAAGTACATGTCTTGTATACATTAGGATTTCCCAATAATTTTAGTGTTACTGGTATAGTGAGGACGTTTGATATTATTTTTAAAATAGGTGAAAATGTTTTTATTTTTAAAAATAAGAATTTTTTTAAAATTATGCTAAAAATATTTTTAAAATTTTTATTTCAAAAAACATACGAAAACATTTCTAAAAATAAAAAAAAAATAAACGAGGCCAGTATTTTCAACACAAGGCAGATGTGTATAAAAACAAAAATACAGATTGGGGTCCTTTGCTTTTTCTGATTCGTTTGTGATCAAGGGAGTTTTGTGGATAAGTTTTACTTGGTCCGTGTCCTTCAAAGCTTTGCTCAGAAACAAAATGGATTCAGTTATCTATAAGAACCACAAAGAGACAAGAACAAATTGCTGATATATAGTTTCATGGAGAAATGCAAATAGTTTTGTCTGTATTCTCAGTCTCGAGGCTACAGCAATTATTATTAGCAGTATAAGCCAGAGAAAAAAGAAACAAACTTCAAATTTTCTTCTTGACAGAAAAATCACAGCATTGTCTTTTACTCTTTTACCATATCTTTTCAAACTTCAAATCTTTAAAAAAAAAAAATCTGATAAAGTTATGAACTTGTTGCAGAGAATATCAATACTGTGAAGCACTGAAGCTAAAGAACGTCATTGATATGGGACCTTCCTCTCTTTATAGTTTCCATTACGTCCTACACATTCCCCTATAGATTTTGAGCTCATTAAATACCAAATTATTTCAGACAGCTATGCTTCTCACAGGCATTGTTTCCCACTAAGCATGCCATGCAGACCTACTTGTAACCCTTTTTATGAGACAAAGGCCATGGCATAAGACCCCAGATTATAACTGTAACAAATGCTGCTTCTTCAACAAACCATGTGGGTAACAAAAAAAAGTTACCACGTATCATAGTCTACATGATGAGTACTACTACTTGGACCACAATTATTACTTCCTTAATTAGAACCCCCCAATAATTTTGCACTAATAATGGTGTTATAGTGGCTTAGGGACCGAAACTAGATCAGCTTAAGCCCCAGAGGTGGTGGCTGAACTCGCTGCAAAGTTGAAGGCTGAACAAGACTCTCGGTAAATGCAATGAGAATCGACTCTTGTCGTTAGTCATTGTATAGGATGTAGTAAGTTACGACTGAAAATACTATAACACATGAGAGTTTTACCTTGTTTGAATTAGAACTCATCTTACCAAATATCCGAGTGGAGTGTCTCACTTTTACTTGCTATTCCTTGCCGAATCAGTTAGGGATTTGTCCTGGGACGTCGAGATTAAGGGACTCTATCCAGTTCATTTGGTAAAATCTACTTGTGGCGAAACAAACTATATATTAAGCCCATTAATCTCGCGGATTTATACTACATTTCAAAGCT
Organism: Artocarpus heterophyllus; assembly: GCA_025403435.1. Lineage (NCBI taxonomy): Eukaryota > Viridiplantae > Streptophyta > Magnoliopsida > Rosales > Moraceae > Artocarpus > Artocarpus heterophyllus. Next base: position 2,058,479 of record CM046330.1, on the reverse strand, counting down.
ATTTGCTTTAGTGTTTTCTTAGAAAAATCTAAATTTTGTCAAACTTATGAACTAAACCACTAGCATAATACAAATAGAGTTGAAAGACTATATGGTAAGAATGAAAACTATACAAATCAAGAACCACTGAAAGTGAGTGAGAAAAGATGTTAAAGAAGCAATGACAACATTTGCTCCATCATTGTCCACAAAATATGTGCTATCTGGACCACACTTATTGCTTCCTTTTATAGAACCCCCAATAATGTATTAATTGTCAATGCTATTTTTCAAACTGAATCATGAGTAGACCAAACATAAAAGGAGATTGATTCAGTCTCTCTTCGTTACACTTTGTAATTATGCTACTTGCCACTCTAAGTACAGACCCTCAACTAACATTAGAAAAGGCCAAAAACTAAAGCAAATTTTCAATATTAACAAAATCACATCCCCTAAAAAGCAGAGGTAATCAACCTTTCCTTTCTTTCACTACACATTCCCGTTAATTCTCTTCTATTAAAACTCTCCTTGTGCTTTTCAAACATGATATTAATGTTAATCCACCACCATTAGGACTTAGAGGCCGGTGTATCTACCGGCCGGTGAGGGATCGGCAATGCGGACCACGGGTTAATGGGCACAGGCCGAGGGATGCTAGGGATGGCAGGCTGCCGGTTGGCACCATTTGGGGAGGCGGCGGCCGAGGATGAAAAGGATGAGACCGCCACCCGCTCACATGAAGGGCACATTGTAAGGGTGGTGGGAGGGCTCATGTGCATGTAGAGCTGTGGGGACAGTTTTAGTGCTCTAAGTTCTTGCACTTCCTTTTGAAGCCTCCTGTTCTCCTCAGTCAAATTCTCACAACACCTCTTTAGATACTCACAGTCCACTTCTGTTTGCTTCAATTTGGTCCTGCCCAAATAATAATTAATCCATTATCACAAAAACCATATTTTAGTGGCCCAAACTCAAAACAACCATGAGCAACAAAATAATAAAGATATTTATAGACACAAACCAACAAAACATATTTACTTGCAAATTGTCTCAAATTTGGGTGGAGTTACTGTTTCACTATCCATGTCACATTTATTGCTTCACATAAATACAACAACAGTTTGAGAAGAATATCATTGATGAGAAACAACCATATTTTTCCTGACTCATTGAATGCAGACCCATGAAAATTGTGACAGTAAATAAGGGTGAAAGTTTAAAAGTAAGTAAATAAATAAATAAATAAATAAAATTCCATTTGACAATTCTACCCTTGAGTCAGCAAAGGAATATCTCACCTTGCCCTCCTGTTCTGAAACCACACCTCCACTTGTCGTGGTCGCAGGCTCAGTTGCTTTGCCAACGCCAGCTTTTGCTTCTGCACAAACACACCACACTCACCAAACTACCCCTCAATACACTACATGTTTACCAAACTGCCACCCTAACAAAAAGATTGAAACACCCTTATCAACTAACCGGGTTGAGGGTGTTGTGCTCCTTGAAGGTCTCTTCAAGGACTAAAGACTGGTCCTTGGTGAGGCGGAGCTTCTTCCTGGAGGCGTCTCCACCGCCATTTCCGCCGTCATCATCATCACTTCCGCCGCCGCGGGAGCAGGAGTCTCTGTCTCCCTCCTCCGCCTCCTCTACTCCCGCTGCCTCTCTCTCGCTCCTCTTTCCGCTTGTGCTCGATATCGTGCTGTTCGGCGACGACACGCCGTTCTCTTCCTCGCACTCCGCCGGCGCCGCCGCAGCCGCAGAGGACGGTGTTCGGTTCACGTCGAGTCCTCGGAGGAATGATCTGGGGTCGGAGTTCCGATCTGGAAGGGAAAAAAAGAGCTTTGGATTGGAATGGCAAGAATGTAAATAAAGGACTAAGGTTTGTCCATCTTCGGAAGTGCGTAATAATCATGAGCAGATTGGGAGCCGGAGTTCCCACGCTTGCTTGTTTTTGTTTGTTTGGCGTTACAGAACACGAATGCTCTACGTTTGCAAAAAAGTTAAAAAAAAAAACGAAAAACAACAATTTTGTTTTTTAAAAAATACAAATCTAAAAGTAAGAAAGAACTGCGATCTTTTTTTTTATGCCTTTTCCTATTTTTAACGTTTATTTTCAGTCTAGATAGAGAGAGAAAAAAAGACGACAAAAATGTGAATACTTTAGGTGTAAAATGCTATATTAGTACTCATGACATTACAAGGCCTGGAAATGGAAAAATCTAAGAGCTCTTTTTATGGGGTACTTTTTTTTCCTTATAGATAAATTATGATAAAAACTAAAAGAAATATTTTCATCATTATTTAAAAAAGAAAAGAAAGAAAGAAAAGATGAAAGATTTACCAGAAAGCTGAAAGATTTCATTCCAAGGAGTGGTTTTTTGCTGAGGATGATTATGATGATGATATTGCATGGAAGAAGAAGAAGAAGGCTTTTGCATGAGATTCAACTTGAGAAAAGAAAAAGAAGAAGAAGAAGGTTGGTGATGAGTATGAGTTGTGCTTCTAGTACTTCCTCCAATTCCCAAGCTCAAACTCAACCCCAACCCATCATCTTTCACGCCCATTTTCTCTCCCTTTTTCTCTATAACCAAACAAGCCAGCTGAAAAAAAAAAAAAAAAAAACTCTACCCTTTTCCCCTTTCTGGGGTGGGTTTTTGGATCAGAGATAGAGAGACAGCAAAACCAAAAGAAAGAAAGAAGGAAGGAAAAATGCGGTGAGAGAAAGAAAGAGAGAGAGGAAGGTGAAGGAGAGAGAAAGAAAGACTTTTTCTTTTGCAGTACAGTAAAAGAACGATGGGACTATATATAGAAGATACAGAGAGAGAAAGTAGAGAGAGAGAGAAAAAAGAAACGCACAGAAGCAGAAACAGAAACAGAAGGGGTAATGGTATAGATTTAATCATGACTTTGTGTCAGAGGGGGAAGCTATTGGCTCAATTATGATATGATGGGCCTTTTCCTCTCTCTTCTCTCTATAGCCCCACCTCACCCCCCCAAGCCAACACCCCTCTCAGCCTTTTAGCCTTTAGCCCGGACTGTCTCTCTCTCGAACTTTCTTTTCTTCCTAGGCCTTTTGACCTAACCTTAGTTAAATAGAAATCCCTAATTAATCTTGGTTAAGTTCTATTTTAACTGTAGTTAAAAAGGTCTTGTGTCCTCTTACTGCTTTTCCTTCGTTAGAAGTAGAGCTAACAATTTCACATTGAATTCATGTTGTTTTGTAGGTGTAACGATTCGATCTTTACGCTTAAAAAATGTGTTATTACTCTTATTATCACCACGATAAATAAGTGTTTGGTGTTAAAAGATAATTTTTTTTATTTATTATAATTTTATTTCACCTTCTAAAAGTCTCACATTAAAAACAAATATGAATTCTCTCTCAAATCCACCCTATATAACAACTCAGTTTGCTGTGCGGCATGTGCGTTGCCAATAATGCCCCATCCTACATAGCTTTAAAATGGTTCTCTAATTTAAAGAAAAAAATCAGTTTAAAATATTTAATAATTATATATTATTATATTTTTTACATTAATATTTTTTTATAGAAGATACCTGTCTAAGACATGTAGGATACTTGAAAAATTAAAATGAAATTAAAAAAATTATAAAATTTATATAGTAAAACAATAAATAGTAAGTTTTGTTTTTAATCGTGTTATTAAACGTATTATAATCGTGTCAATCTGTCATGATACGTTTAATAATCTTGTTAATCGTGTCCTGTCGTGTTACGCTTGTTAGAGGCGTGTCGTGTTTGTGTTTACATTTCATACACTTTTATTAATCTTGTCGTGTTCGTGTTCAGCGTAATCGTGTCGTGTTATAATCGTGTTGACACGAACACAACATCTAACACGACTCTGCCAGCCCTAGTTAGAACTATGTGGTCGTGGAGTAGGATATAAAAAGGGGTCTATGGTATTACTTGGAATTTATATTAGACAACAAGTATTTATATATATATATATACAATAAAAATTTACTATTAAAATAGGTAAGATATATATGGTAAATTTATATCCTATCAAAAGATGAATAGTTGAATTCTTTCATTCAAGTTAAAAAAATGTAGTTATTTATTGATTACAGTGTGTTATGCTCAATTTGTTTCCTACATTTGTTCCCTAATTTAAGTTAATGTTTACATGTTCCGAAACATGCAAATATTGATAAAAAATACTTTATTATAGCAAAGTTTTCTCACTCAAGTTCAAAACAAAAGTTTAGTTAAATATTGATTATGTGGTATTATGTTCAATTTGTTTTCTATACGTTTTCTCCAATTTAAGTTAATTTAATTTACATGTTCAAAAACATGCAATATATTGATAAAAATATCTTATTTTAAAAAAACAAAAAAATAACAAAAATATAGGAGATGTTTGGTAGTGGTAGGAATCACTCAGTTCCTACCACAATCTCAGTTATAAACAGTGTAAAGTTCTCACATGTTACAGTAACAATAAAAAAATATGCTACAGTATAAAACCCTCACATGCTACAATAAAAATAGTTCCTACCATTAGTTCCCACCACCCTTTCAAACATCCTAATAACTTTTCAAAAATATGTCATATCAACAAATTTTTTTTATAATTCAAAAATCATTTTTTTAATACATAGCATGTACAAGTGGCCTTTTAATGTTCGGGAGTAATAAGTAACGAAGTTGCTTTACAACGATTTTAACCATGGTTAAAGATGTCTTGTCTGTGGCTTTATTATTATTTTATTATTTATAGTTATTGTTATTGTTAATTTATTACTAGCTTCTGATCTGTTAAAAAAAAGCGGCTTTCTCGCACTTTGAACGTTGACGAAGGAGGGTGACTAAATACTAAATAGTGGGACCGTCCACGGGAGGCAACATCCACGCGCTTGAAATAATTGGATGATGATGATGTTGGCCGTTCGATTACGAAAACTTTATCATCGTCAGTGGCCAATGGTGGGAGTTTGTCCGGGACCCACTAAAGAAAAAAGGCTGGGACCGACGAGGTGGCTTTTTTTAATTTGTCATCAGGCACGCCCAGTGACAAATCACGAGGCAAATGAGTGTGATTTTTTTTTAAACTGCTTTCATTTAGGTGGGACCCATATTTCCCCTCCAATGGTGTTAAAGAAAAAGCGTGACAGCGCGTGGGTCTCGAGCAATGGCTGGTCGGACTTCCTCAGTCAGCGAGCGTTTGGTCAGAGGGAAAAGTTTTGTCAAATAAATGGTGTTATGATACGTTGATCTTGTGTTTAAAGCCTATAATAATCAACAATCTTATTTTTCTACAAGGTTATAATTTTAGTACAAATAAAATAACAAGATCTAATATAAAAGATATACCACATAATATTATATTATGAGCAACAAAATTATAACCTAATAAGTATAAAAAAGATTTTTTCTATAATAAATAAATTAAAGTGGTGTAACTTGCATATTTTGAGAAGAATTTTAGATTTCTGGAGGAAAATTTTGCAATTTGCATTTCGTGTTAGGGACAAGCAGATTGGTAATTAGAGTATTCAGCCAAAAAAGGTAATTAGATTATCGCTTATGAAAATAGTAATATCAATATTACTAATAGCACATTTGATATATTCTTTTACCTCCAAAGTATATAATGATTAATGGCTTCGTTTGGCGATTTAACTACACCGTAAAGCTTTGATTTGTTACAGTGTAAAGCAAAAATTTGCTACAGTGTAAAGCTCTAACATGCCATTGTATTTTGTTTTTAACTTATAGTTCTAACTATGTTCTCAAACAGTTTAAATAGTATTTTAAGCTTTTTTACTCTTTTTTTTTATAGGATTGGCCTTATATATATACCATAAATCCAATATTCTTATTTTTATGGGCATGAAAATCTAAATATCTAAAGTAGATCATAAATAGAACAATCTTTTATATTTGTGTATCTACTTGTATCTTTCTTTTCTTCTCCCAAATGAAATGAACTGGCAATAGAGTTTAATCCCATTTTTTCAGTTAAGCGTCCAAACAATTATGAATTTGGTATATTAGTTTAGTTGAAGTTTTTTTTTTTTTTTTTTTTTTTTTATGGGGGGTTTTAAGTGTAGAAATATGATTACACTTAAAAAATTTAGGTGCAGTTGAAATATTTTTTTTAAAAAAAGATCATGTAAGTATTGCAAACTAAACAAAGTTAGGGGCAGAACAATTGAAACAAGAATTTTATTGGAGGTAAAAATGTAAAGAACCCCTTAGGTAAGGGTAGCCCTTCGAGTCTAAGCTAGCTTATGTCCCTACCTATTGAGCATGTAAAGATCAAAATATGACAGGACATTTAAACAAATGTAATATGAAAAAGATTTAGCTGTAACAGTAAATTTATCGATGAAACAATATATGACACTAAGAATTTTATTTTATCACCGATCTCTTACTATACATTTTCAAAATTATTGTTATATAAGATAAGAAATAGAAATTCTATACTATGTTGAATATAATTTAAATATTTTTGTCTTGAAATTTTTAGAAATTAAAATTTGGTCTAAAATATTCAAAAGTAAGAACGTGTTTAATTTAACTTGTAACTATTATAAGTGACTCAAATATGTTGGCCATTATTAACCAACTTTTTGAACTTGGAGCCTTAATATTAAAAGTTGACGCATAGTTTGCTACGGATCTAAATGCCAAAATTTAGTGTTACATCAACACAAACACATATACATTTTTGTGTATATAATATTTATATATCTATTTAATTCTAAATGTTGCATCATAACTATAATATATCTGTTTATATTGTGTTAAAGCCTATAATAAACGAAGACTTACATATTTGAGGTGTGTTTTGGTTTTATTGAAGAAACTTGGGCATCAAGGGTTAGTCCTTAGTACTAAATAAATGGGTGTCTACCTTTCAACTGAAAAATTGAAAAAAAAAAAAAAAAGGAACCATAAAGAAGGAATTGAATAATTGATTGCAGCTTTGAGTGGTTTCATTTTGACTTGGTTAAAGATTTGAATGAGGTAATTAACTTTGTTCAAGAATTCAATCAAGATAATAAACGTTCAAACGGTGGCAAGAGAAAAGAATTAATGTATATATATCCTTTCATTAATTGCAATGAGATATGGTAGATTACAATTATGATTTTAGTCTTAATTGTGGCGAATTACTTGCGTTTCATTCCAACTAGAGTATTTATTGAAAAGTTTGAAGGGCGGAATTGAGCATTAAAACCATTATTTGTTGTTTCCTTTTGAAATTAGACAAGATTTTGAAACAGGTTACAAGTTGTTTCAATATTAATGTAAATGTTGGCTATAATGGGTGCCTAGCTAATAAGTTACAAATAAATAAATAGCTTTATTACTTACTCTTTTTACTTGCTTATTAACTAATTAAATGAACCATACTTATGCATTCATGATAAGCCGTGCTATGAAGTTTTTTTTTTCCTCCTTAAATAGAAAATATCAACTTTTCCGATCGATTTAAGGATCAGGAAGGAAAAAAAAAAAAAGAACTGAGTTAACTAAATTCATTTTTTTCTTTTTTAAAAAAGGGAAATCGTATTTCAAAATATGAAAAAGACAATACAAATACAAATCTATAGACAATCTATGTTTGGTTGGAAGGAGTGAGAGGGGTAGAGAGATGGAAAAAAAACGTAATAATCTATTGTTTGGTTGGAGAGAGAAAAGGAGGGAAGCAGAAGAGGAGGGATGTAGTCTCTCTAAATCCATCAAATGGGATCCCTTCGGTGCTAGAAAGATTCAAGCAATCCATGCTTTAAAATTTTGAAAGATCAATTTATCCTCTAAATAATTTATTAACAAATTGCACAAATGAATAATATAGTAATTAATCAAATAATGATCATACATCCTTTCAACTTTTTCTCCCTCCTACCAAACATGAAAAATTCCTATAACTCTCTCCATTATTTACATTCCATCCTTCTAACTCTCTCTACCATTCATTCTCTAAATCCCTCCTACCAAACGGTATGTTAAGACATATGAAATAGTGTGTACAGGCGGCTCCACAAAATAGAAGACACCCTGGAGACACCCTAAAGATACATAAAAAAATTTAGTACGTATATGACTCTTAAACAAAACCTCTAATCTCTATAGTTGACAGAAATATCATATTAGCCGATACCAAGAAACCCGTAGCATGCAAGCCACAAAAAAAAAAAAAGCAAAAAAAAAAAAAGAAAAACAAAAAACAAAAAAACAAAACAAAACAAAAAAAACAAGAACTAACAGACAATAAACACAACTGTTTGTGTTGAAATTCTCTCAATCGACAAACAATCAATTTCTCACTCAATTGAGGCTCAAGGGTTGAATATAAAAAATTCAGAGATGGAAAGATATGAAATGGCTTACTAAAATCCACTGAATTGAGTTCTGAACAATATATACTCATTCTACAATCTACCAGAAGAAAGGAACAATAATTGCCTACTTTATGAAAAGGAAACTCGCTAAAAAATTACAAATATGTACAATAAATATTGCAATCCCATAATTCACGAATCCGGTTGAAGTTGACTTTCTTTATCAGAATAAATCTAAGAGAAGTTCTTATTAATTCTCAAATTTGTCAAATGTGTACGAATGATTAGATTTTCTTCCTATCTATTTATAGGTGTTAGGGTGTTGCAATTGTCCAAATAATTGCTCCGATCTTTATTGTTGATTAGTGACCGCCTTTCATTGGACCCCTTAATTTGTTTACACGTGTCCCTGTATCCATTTCTCATTTTAGTGATTTTGTGCTTGTGTTCTTCTTCAAATCATTAGTTATGCCTTTAGTCTCATTCTGATTTCTTCTTCAAGTCTTTAGTCCTAGAAAGTCGTTATCTTGTTTACTTTGCAACGCTCCTCATTTTATCATCGTTCATTATTTGTTGTCGTTTGGATTAACCGAACCCTAACTAATGAAAGGACATATACGCATTGTTTTTTTTTTCTTTTTCTTTTATTGTGTGATTTACGTACTACGGGTGTTTTTGTTGTTGGAACGAAACATAACAACATTTAACTTTTTTTTTTTTTGGGTTTCCCTTTTTATGAATTTATTATAAGCGTTGTTTTTCAACTATCAAACACAACTAACATATCAATATTGATATGAGGAAGTTTTTCCTTCATATGAGTGAGAAAGGAGGATCTGAGTTGATGAATTCTTGCCAAGCCCGTAGCGAAGAATTTTTTTTCTTGTACATCTTTTAACGACATTTTTAGTTTAATTAGTGCATTTTTTTAACGTTAAATCTTGTTAAAATGAGATAGAAATAAAAGATAGGTAACGTTAGTAAAATTTGAGTCTTTGATATAGATATAACAGTTTAAATTAATAATCTACTAACAAGGGGATTTAAAATAGCGCCCTATAAGAGGGTCTGAAAAATAATAAATTTCCCAAGCTTCTGTCAGTCTATCTCACCCAACTTTTAATCTTTAGATCCTTGTTTACCGTCCATTTTGTTAACTGGCCTTCAAATAAAACAATAAAACAAAAAAAACAAACAAACACAATTAAACAAACGAACAAAATCATTTTCAATTCTGAAACCTTATCATATTTTGATGTTGTTGGAGGAATAAAATCTCTCATATTTTGTCCAAGTTTTTTTCTTGATTCACAAGGTTACAAATATTTCAGTGGACTATAAAAATATATATTACATAAATTTTGTAATAATAATTAAAAAAAATACTGGTCCAGTAAGGGAGAAGAGAGTTGCAGGGGGGCTAGGAATCAGGCAAAATAAAAAAATAGGAACTAAGGAGTGCGACACGTAAAGAGTTAAGGCATCACGTGGTGAGCATGCATAACTTCACGTGCAACAACATGCCTTGTTGTGCCACGTGGTCCCCACATTGCCCACTCGTGCGGTTACTTTGTCCCTCTCTAACCGGACACTCCTTTCCCTTCAATCATTGGATACTCTTCTATCTCTTTTGGATTCTTTCTTCCTCTCACGCTCCTCCATCTGTGGTCTACGTCACGCGCTCTCCTATTTGTCAATTTTTTATCTCCAATTTTGCTGTTTTGTTGAAGGATTTTATCGTCACCCGCGCTCTCGGAAACACCCACTAATAATAATCCCCACTAGTGATTTAATATATTTTCTATCAAAAAAATTGCCCTTGTTGTAACTTAAAACTTAGAAGAAGCCAATTACTAAATATTAGCTTCTATTGAAAAAAGCAATAATGAAGATTTAGCCTTCCACAAAAACATGGTTCCATGAATGTGACTTCCTTGAAATTTCTCACTCCAATCAAGCCTTCAAGTTCCAAGTCAGATTTTTATACTTTTTAAAACTATAATCCATGTGTTTACTTTAATAATCTTTAATTTAATTTTTGCACGTAATAAATAGTATTTGTTTTAGAATATACTAAGCACACGCTTCTAAGTCAAAAGCCTTTCCAAGTATGACAAATCATGTATCAAAAAAGGAACAATTATTTTAAGTTGAACATTTTATGTCATTGTGTAAATTAAGTCTATATTTTAATCTCAATATTATGAAGAGTCGCTATTTTTTTTTTTTTTTTTTGCTTAGCCATACCGTTTATTATGAAATATCACATTCTTTAAGGAGAAAATATTGATATCAAAGAGAGAGAATAATAATAAAATGCAATAATAATTGGGGTGGTAATAGTTTTGAGGACTGTGTGAGATATTTGAACCATATTTGTACAGACTATAGTTGAAGAAGTTATCGAAGTTGACATAACGTGTGAACTAATCATTTCAAAAGGGAGCATGTGATGTCCCACGAGGTGCCTGCAAGTAGGATCCAAGAGGCACCTAACATTTCCTTATAAACTTCAATAATAGAAATGCATATCATATATCAAGGGACAACCAAGCTAATAGGGCTTTGAGGATGATGAATGATTTTATTTTTTAGTAATATTTTGAGAATGATGATGAATGAAATCAGAAGCATATTATATGTATATGTATATGTATATGTATGTATGTATACGTGTGTGTGCATATATATATGGGAAAACAAAGGATAAATGGTCGGCTATGAATGAGATCTTGTGAAGTTCTCAACCAAAGTGATGAGAGTTAGCTGTCCCAACTTGTTATCCACCCAATCATTCAACCCACCACCACTACCCACCATCTCCATCATCCATGTCCGTACGAGGCCCAACTCCATGTGATTGTCACCTGACTGTGGTCCAACCTTTTTTTTCCCCTAACGGTACAACTTTTTTCTTTCCTTTTAGTTTCCACCCATTCTTGTCTTAAATTTGGTTTTGTTTCTTCTTCAATTAGCCACACGATTGGGATAAAACTTTTCCATCCTCAGAAAATTCCTTCACTTTTTTTTTCTTTAATTTCCTTTTTGAATAGATCAAGTTATTTGTGTGATGAGAGTTATGTAGTCCTTATAAATTTTCTGTTTCTGTTTCCTTAAAAAGAATAAAAATTTTAATGGAGGTATTGGATATTGAAAGCGATAACCCTTTTGTTTTTCTTTATTTTATTTAAAAAATTTAAAAAACCTAATCAATCCACTTGCTCAAAGTTTGCACCCATAATATTGTCGGTAATGAACAATTGCCACAAATAAGTAGCAACTTAATTTCTTCAAAAAAAAAAACACGTAACAAGTCAATGACATTTGCCTTCCAAGCGTCAAAGACAACATGGCTCACTTAGCTTTGATTAGGGATCTAGGACTATTTGAGTACAATTTAAAATATATATATATAATTTATATTTGCCACTGTAAGAAAATATGAGATTTTCGTTCGAGGCTTCAACTTCATGCAACGTGACTTTCAATGCCTGCACTTCTTTGCGTTACTAACCAGTAAATTGTTCCATTCAAATTATAGTCCTCTATTTTTTGTTGGTGTTAGAAAAAAGAGAATTTATTATTTGTTTTTTTTTTTTCAAAGAAAAATTTAGTCACTTTATTTTTGCTAATGGGTCAAAATCTTTAAAGTAAGATGCCAAGTTGAAGTTGGTATCTTTGAAACTTGAATGAATGCGATGGTGATGATGAATCTTATTTGTCCTTTTCCTTTCTTTTTATTGCATATCGGATCTTAGATATGTTATCAATATATATACATGCATCATAACCCTATTTGTTCCTTTTCAATTAATTCAAAATGGACAGGCATTCTCTTCCCTCTTATAATAAATTCTCCAGCCTCTTGCCCAAATGAACTAATTGTCATTGAATTAGAAGTCTCCACATTCTCAATGTTTTAATTTTCTTGAATAACTCTTATAATAAATTCTCCAGCCTCTTGCCCAAATGAACTAATTGTCATTGAATTAGAAGTCTCTACATTCTCAATGTTTTAATTTTCTTGAATAACTCTTATAATAAATTCTCGAGCCTCTTGCCCAAATGAATTAATTGTCGTTGAATTAGAAGTCTCTACATTCTCAATAGTTTTATTTTCTTGATTAACAACCGACGGTGGTGGTGCGGTGGCAAAAGATGTTGTAGATGAGAACTTCGCTTCTACTAGATTATGTGTTCGAATCATGTTCAGCGTGAAGTCTGCCTTTACTTTTGTGATGGCACTGACTAAAACCCAAAGGCCTGTCAGCTGATGAAGGCTCTCTAAAAACCCTAGGCCTGTTAGCTGATGATGGCTCAAGATTAGAATCCTTTAACATCTAATTATTGCTCTTAATGATCCTCGTCTATCCAATTTCATTGTTCGGTGGTGTGACGACACAGTTCATTTGATTTAATAAAAATAAAAATAATAATAAGAAGAAGGGACATGCCACTGACTCACATTTTTCTAAACTATTGTTAAAATTGAGTTTTAGAGGCAATACAAATACCCTTTCCTAATATTTTGTAACAGGGTAAAAAAAGGAAGAAAAAAGATACAGCAAGGCACACGTGTGATCACATGCAGTCAAACTACGCACCTGTTTGTGAGGTATGAAGTCAAACATATCATAAGCAATAGTTATATATATATATATATATATATATATATATAACTGATGCTCTATGCGCCGTAGGATGAAGCAAGAATCATGAAAAACCGTCCGATTGGGATAATTTATTATTATTTTTTACACGATGTTCCCCATCATTGTTGTGTTGATCCTCACTCATCAGTTGGAAGAATGAGAGGAAAGACAAAGATGATGATTGCACGTGTGGAGGGAACAGCACTTTGGTTATCGTGTTTTGAGGTGTTAGTGGGACCCATGTGCTACTTACGAACGTTTGCATATTTCATCAATATATAATACGGAGGAGGACAGAATTTTCAGTAAACGCTTAGATGTCATTAAACGCTTAAATGGCACACCACCATTTAACGCTTAAATTTTCATTAAATTTTATTATTTGTTTCTTTTTTTATTTTTTTTAACACGAGTTTGACGATGATTTTGATGTGCAATAGTGGTATGGTATTCTTTTTTCTTAAAAACTTATCTGCATGATCTTGAGAAGAGAGTTTATCTTGAGTTATGATAATAGTGGGTCTGACGTGATTGGTTAGTGTACCAATCTTAACCGTTTAAACATATAACTGTATAGTAAGTTTGCCATCAAATTTGACGTATAATATTTGATATTTATTGGTTCATACATTAAAGTTTTCGTTTAATCATTATAACATTATTACTTTTCAATAATTTCATATTAAAAGTTGATTTTTAAGGCCTAATAACTATGACAAAAAATAGATAGAACATTAGAAATATTATTATGCATCAAAGAACAAAATAATATAGCCTATCAAATGTTATATTTTCACACTTTTTAATAGCGATTATAATATTGACATTAAATATTAAAGAATTTTCATAAAAATCATATTTTGAATCTTACTTTTTATAAATGTTACGCATATTTAAATGTTATATAATTTAATATGTAATATAAATGATAGTATAACGTAATTTTTTAAGTATGATATGAGTAGATATATTTTTAAAAGTGTGACGCAATGTAATTTCTTTTTGTTCTCTGTATTTGAGATGCTCGAAGATAAGATTATGATTTGTGACGTATGTTGAAGCCCGACGCTTATTTGAAATGTCAGCCCAGAATGAAGTTTTGCGCCGTTATTCTACACAGCATCACCATAATTTTAAAGCAATTTAAAAATTGGACTTTAATCATTTGTTGAGTTATTTACTTTTTTTATGCTTGTATTTTAAATTTATTTAAATAATATATTTTTGATTTTTAACCTTATTAAATTTATATTTTTAGATTGAATTTAATTTATAAATTTATACATTTTTATAATCAATCTTCAATTTGACCTAATAAATTGTCCAAAATGCCTTAAAATTAAAAAATGAGAATTTTTTAAACTTAAAAAAACTTTATGTTAAGGTTTTTAACTTAAAAAATATAAAAAAATACATTAAAAAATGTGTTTTTTTTCTTTTTTTAAAATTTTTATTTTTTTCTCACTTATAGATAATTTGATCATTTTAGAGGTAAAAATCAACTATTAACTGAAATAAGGTATAGATATATGTATTAAAGCTAATATAAAGGTGTACTTTTCATGAAATCAAAAATAAAAAAATATTATTTTTGAGTTAACCTACATTAGGTATAAGAAGATAAATATCCCTAATTTGTTTTATTTTAGCTTCTGTTAATTTGTAATTTTGCACGTTAGTTATTAAGTTTTATTGCTTTGTAATGGGCAACGAATAATCTGTCTTACTCCTTGTCATGTCAATCTGGTCAAAATAGCACGGTAATGAATCCCTTGAATGCTTGATTGGGGAGTTTCTTTCAACATCACACAAACTTGCTTTTTGATTTAATAGCTTCTGATTCTGAATTTACATATAAATATAAAAGACTTGTGATTTTCATGCACCCTTTAATATCCAATCCACCCATACAATATTACCCTTTCACACAAATTTTCCAAATCTGGTACATCATCGTTGCAGCAAGAACAGCATAGGCTGACAGAAATGCATTGCTCGATTTTTTTACCTATGCTTACGGAACCAAATTTCTTGCGGTCAATTCTCAATTGTCGAGATAGCAGCTCGAGTTCTTCAAGTTTTATAGCTTCATCGTCTCTTCAACTCGAACCGAAACACCTCAGAGTTAAGTTCATGCTGTGAATGACAATCATTGTCTAAGCAATGTAGTTCTGCAGTCACAAAAACAAAATTTCCATTCAGCCCTAGGATTAGCGTGACGCTTAGAGGGAACTGCATAAAATTCGAAACATTTTCTCCTCGAGTCATACTACGGATTGGAAGGTGAAATATTAAGAGTTTAAATAGGATAGTTACGCTGCTTGTTGAGCACCAGCTTGTGGTATCAACTGGGAATATATGTATTCATCAACCCTCTGCTTTGCCAACGCTACCTGTTAAGCATCCAAAATGGGCAGGAAAGAAAACATGGATTAAGTAAATAATTGTTTCACCAATTAATTAAGCGTTACTTTGTTTGAAAATGAGATCAAACGGTTAATTCTTCTCTTCATGCATGCAATAACTAGTTCTCTCTAAAAAAACTCTCTCTAATTTTCTCTCCTCTCTCCGATTTTCTCTCCTACCAAACAACCCATAATTCCATTTTGCTTTCCTTCCTTCAACTGTTCACCATTAATAAACATAATGCAAGGAAAATTTGATTCAAAATGTTGATCCTTTAGAAAAAATCAACAAGTAATAATTGATTTTAGTGACCAGGCAAGAGTTACCCCACGTTGAAAGATTGATATATGCAATTGATATGTGAAATTTATGGGTCATGATATCCAGAATCACGTAGCTTTCTTTAAGACGAGTTCTACTAGTGCTGTCTTGAGTTGTTTCTAGACTAATACCTAGAACGTTATCCATCTGCTAAAAGTTTTAAACAATTCGTTGCCTTCTGTCGTCTTATCTACACAGCTTTCATACTTTATTATTATTATTATTTTTTTTTTTGAAAAGGACACCACTTTCATACTGAAAATGTGAAAAATTATCAATTGCAAAGAACCTTTGAATGTGTAAAGATGATAGGATAAGAATTCAAAGCCTGTCGCCAATTACACTCAAATCGACGGCTTAAGCTCTTTGTGAGTAAGAAATCACTCAGATAACAGCCTAAAAAGCAAGACTTGAATCTACATTATTTTGGCTAGCACGTCCCTTTTATTACCCATTTTCAACTATTTTTTTAGCACCTTTTAGGGGTCTCAATGGAACTCAAAAGCTCGCATATCAGAACAGCCAGCTCCATTGGAGCGCAATGTACAACCAGAACCCTAAGAATGTTTGATGTGCTCAGAACAAAGGCGGGCAGCATTTAAACAGATCTGAAAAACAAGCAAATGTAGAAAAAGGAAGTAGATATAAGTAAAACCTGTTGAGCACTGCCACTAAACTGAATTTGCCTAGTCTTTTGTTCTCCTTTCCCCCCATAAACCTGCAAAGATACAAACCAATTGATGCTGAAATAGAAAAAAAATTTAATTACTTCCAAGTTCCAAGCAAGGATAGAGGAGATGGTGCTAAACATAAGAAACTCTTGTACACAAAGTAAGGATAAGCAACTACTAAGAGTCTAAGATGTAATTGATTGTGATTTGAGCATTGCTTAAAAATTGAAACTTCTGTTATGCATATGATCAGTCCTCTGATAAAAGTGCCACATCATTTTTCCCCTTTTACAACCAACAAAGGACCCCTCTGGTGTAACAATTACTGTCTCAGAAAAAGCAGCTGAAGCAGCAAGTTGTTCTGGCTACTGCCTACAGTTTACTAGAAGCATACATACAGCTTAAGGCATTGAGTAGCATGAGGAATAAAAATCAGCTTACCTTGATCATTGCTC
Source organism: Artocarpus heterophyllus (assembly GCA_025403435.1). Taxonomy (NCBI): domain Eukaryota; kingdom Viridiplantae; phylum Streptophyta; class Magnoliopsida; order Rosales; family Moraceae; genus Artocarpus; species Artocarpus heterophyllus. The sequence continues at coordinate 2,041,670 of CM046330.1, read as the reverse complement.
CAGATTCATTTCTAATCTTTGATATGTTGGAGCCGGACCTGCCGATCAGACCACCAACCAGGGTTTCCGATATCACCATCTCGAAAGTCACGTAATCAGCTGCAAGATTGGTTGTCCTAAAGATGATGTGGTTATAACACAAAATATCAAAACTTGATATTGCCGCAAACGTGGCAGTCTCATTCTTTAACTTTTACATGGAGAAAAAAAAATATTTTTGAATAACCTGAGGTTGGGTCCATGTACGATTGAGGAGGTCGAATTGTCGTATAGTTATATGCCGGGCTGATAGAAATCACTTGTCTAGGTGGGTTTTCCCTAAACAACAAGGCAACAAAACTTGATAAGATATCCTGCTTAAATACATGCTAATACATACAGCTAACGTATACCAAAGAAATACAAATCAAAATTCAATAAATACCTTAGTTGACAACCAATCTCCTCCAAGGCCTTCAGAACAGCATGAACATCACCTGATATCTGGATTTTAATAGAAATTGTAATAATCATTCACTCTCTGGACCCAATATCAAACAGCTAATGGGGATTATCTGAAAAGACAAAGGCAAATATGTATTTTCCATTGGAGCCGAAAGTGTAGATAAGCTCACCTGAACAACTCGATCAGATTCATGCGCTGAAGCACACAAAGGCAACTGATTCTGAGCTAGAACAGTGATTGTGGCACCGGAAGAATTCCTCAATTTCTCTATATTCTGACCAGACATCCCAATCAGAGAACCTGCTTGCGACCCGGCAATCAAAAGCCTTATTGTATTGGCAGCCACATGCCCTGGACCGACTTTTAAAGCCTCGGCACTACTATCATCTTCCTGTTTAAAGATAACCCTAAAAGTCTTAAAACCTTTGATAAAACTCTTAATCCCTTTGTTTGCACTAGAGATTATCAGTGTACAGTAATAACTCAGTGAGTCAAAGTTTTTAAGAAATTCCTCATTGTATCATTAACCTTTAACGCAATTCTTAATCTTTTTGGTTACACAATACACAATACACAATACTAATCAAGAGAGTAAAAATTTTTTCCCCTTATTGTATTTAATATTTATCTTTAATACAATTTTTGATACTTTTTGTGGCAAACTATAGATTAGTAATAGGCTAGCGAGTCAAAAAACTTATTCAAAATCTCACCTTGAGAATTAAAGTAGCAATTTGCTGAAGAGCATTTTCAGCATCCGAAATTTCGTTGTCACTGTCCTTGGAGCTTATTATGATCACGCGCTCTTCATGTCGCTGCAACAAAAACGTGCATAAAAATACACATACATATAAACGCCGCAAAAATACAATCTTTTCTTCTCCATTTTTTCCTTGCATTTTATTGGAAGCCAAACAGAGAGTAGATAAACCCTAATTAGCGGAAGGCGAGAACTTACGGCGACGGGGTCGGCGATTTTGACGGTGGCTTTAGTGTCCTCGCGAATCTTCCGGATTCTGCAGCCTTCTTTGCCGATGACCTTGCCGATCTGCCACGACGGAACGACGATTCTGAAGAGCACGTCCTGAGCTTTGGCTCGCCGCTTCGGCGCCGAGTACGACTCGTCGTACTCTCCTCCTCCTCCTGGTGGCGGCGCCTCGTCCTCTCGGCGGCGCTTGCCGAAGGATGACTGGCCGGGATCAGATCCCGCCGATACCGGCGCAATAGTGGTTAAGGGTGTTTCTTGCGCCATTGTAGCTTCTCCTTTTGGGCTCAAAATGGAAGCTTTCTTTGTCTATTTTGTCAAAGACAATTCGGACATGAAAGGAGGAAAAGAATAATCACGCGTAAACGACAATATGTTGTTGGAAAATAATTAGGTGTAAACGACAATATAAAAACGAAATTCACATGTAAACGACAACCAAAAAAATTGTAGACGAAAATAAATATGCTTTTAGGGAGAAAAAGAAAAATCAAACGACAATCTAGGGCTGGAAAGTGCAAGCGCCTGCAAAACGGCAACAAAATAAGAAAACGACAATAAATGGTTGAAAAACAATCAAACGACAGTCTATGGGTGGAAAAGGATATATATCACGTATAATACGACATAACATGATGGAGAAAGAAATCACCAGTAAAATGACGACAAAATCATCGAACTACAAGATGTAATTTGGAGAAAAAAAATAAAACGACAATTATATGACTGGAAAACGAAGTCACCTGTAAAACGACAACAGAATCATCCAACGACAACATGTACTTTGGGGGGAAAAGATAACACGACAATATAAATGGCTGGAAAACGAAGTCACCTGTAAAATGACAACAAAATCACCAAACGATGACATGTACCTTGGAGGAAAAAAATAAAATGAGAATATATATGGCTGGAAAACGAACTCACCTGAAAAACGACAACAAAATCATCCAACGACAAGATATGGTTGGGAAAAATAAAAATAAAAATAAAGATAAAACCACAATATATATGGCGCGAAAACAACAACAACACCTATGAAACGACATTTTATGTTCTGGTAAGAAAGTCAAACGACATTATATGGATGGAAAACGACAAGTAAAATGACAACAAAATCATCAAATGACAACATATACTTGGGGAAAATATAAGACTACAATATTATAGGGGTGGCAAAATGGGTTGGTGGGTCGGGTTCGTGTCGGGTTGGAGTTAATTTTTACACAATTAGGTCGACACTAACCCGACTCGTGACACGAACAGGTTGAGAATTCTCAACCCTAACACGACCTGTTTTGACACGGGTTGACATGAACACGACCCGTGTCAACCCGTTTCTCACGCACAGTGTCAAAAAATAATGATCCGTGACCCGTTTTTGACCCGTAATCTGATTATGACCCGCAACCCGCCTCTAACCCGCCCACATTAATATATGTAATATTAAAAAAAAAAAATTAGAAGAGCTTCATACCACTTCAACAAGAAGATGAGTGATAAAGAGAGGTAGGGTTTGATATTTTAAGAGCTTATATTATATATGAACTAATATTAATTTTTTTAAAGTTAATTAATTAAATACGGGTCAAAACGGGTCATTTTAGTGTCAGACCGGTTGACCCGAACACGACCCATTTTTTAACGGGTCAATTTTGGGTCGACACTAAAATAACCCGTGGTCAAATTTTTTGACACTAACCAGCAAAAAGACGTGTCGGATTCGTGTCGTGTCGTCGTGTCGCAACCTGTATTGCCGGCCCTAAATATATATGGTTGGAAAACGAAATCACTTTTAAACGACAACAAAATCTATGGAACGACAAAATATGCTTCAGACCAAAAAAAAAATAAAAATAAAAGCGGAGTCTTTGAAGCTAGAGGCTATAAATGGTTTGCAGATTTCTAATTGTTTTGATTGTCTATAACACATAATATACACATTTGAGCTTTAAATTTTCAAAATAGAAATAATTAAGCCCAATATATAGGTATGTTTTGGTACTACGGATTTTATATGTTGTAAGGCACGTAAACTATGTTTTGTTTTGTTTTCCTTTTTGGGTAGGAGGTTAGTCTTGTTTCCAAATGGGGACAAAGAGAAAAATGGGGAGAACCCCTTCTCTCTCTACTTGGAAATGGTTGAGACAAGCACTTTCCATCTTGATTGGGAGGTTAATGTCAATTTTAAACAGTTTGTGCATGACCAATTAGAGGACAAATGTACTTGACTATCCAAGGTAATTTAATATCTCTAACAATATTAGCACTTGAAACTTTTAAGGATCCTTCGAATGGATATATCGTTGAGGACTCTTGCGTTTTTGGGCCGAGGTTTTTGCCATAAACCACACGGGCAATTGGGAGTCTATGTGCCTTGCTGAGTCTGTCGAGTTAACTGATCCTATTTTCACTTAGGAGATTGGATATTTCAAGTTCAGAGATGAAAGCAAAATAAACGAAGATCAACAACACAATAATTTATCGAGGTTTGGCTAATTTGTGCCTACATCCTCGCGAACTCACCTGGGGAATTCGATCTGCTTCTTTTATTCAATCCAAGACCAGATGATTACAAGCTTAAATTCACTAAATCTTCTCTCACCTTCCTATCTAGAATTTTACTAAGAAATTGCAACAAGAAATACCCAGAAAGAAATTTCCTCTCTCTCTATCACTCTGCACTCTTGCTCTTAAGCACTTTCTCACTCTAAACCTCTCCCAAATGAGTTTTTCTCACACTTATGTCATTTTTGCTATATAATCTAATATTTATATGATATTACAACAACTTTCCCTTATACACGTCAGCGCTTAAAACAACTAAACATAAAGGAAAAACAAAACAACACCTAATACTATCAAAAACGACAAACAACAGTCATCAATGTTGGAAACTAATTCTGTTGGACAAATTAATCATATTAGAACTAATTTTCAACAATCTCCACCTTAGTTCTCATATGATTCTTCAAGCAAGCCGTCCTCATAGGATCCTAGCTCGATTCCCTCTTCAATTAACCATTGTAAATTCCTAACAAGTTCAGGCAATGATTGTACTTGTTAAGAGTAATCACCTTGGCCCCTACATCAGCTGGATTATCTTCAGTGGAGACTTTCTCGATCTTGATCAACCCTTGAGTAACCTTTTCTCACATAAAATGGAATCGGACTTCAACATGCTTTATCCTGTCATGAAATACTAGATTCTTGCACAAATACAGTGCACTTTGATTGTCTGCATATACCATTGCTACTTTATCACATATCTTAACTCTTGTAGCATTCCTTGAATCCATAAACCCTCTTCAACTGCTTCAGTAGCTGCCATATATTCAACCTCTGTAGTAAACAAGGCTACTATCGATTATAGTTAAGACTTCCAGCTCACATAATTTCCACTTACTAAGAAAAAATATGCAAATGTAGACTTTCTACTACCTCTATCCCTAGCATAGTCTGAGTCAACATAACACATAATATCAACACGTTTACCAACACTCTTATAACGTAAGCTAGTGCTCTTGGTACCTACAATGTACCTTAGTAGCCACTTCATAGCTCTCCAATGCTCACGACCAGGATTTGACATATATCTATTTAACACACTGATTACAAAAGCAAGGTCTAGTCTGGAACTGTAACGACCCGCCCTTACGTGGCCATCACTTAACTTAAACATGATCATAAACTTAAACTTACTTACAAATAAGGTAGAGAAATTCGGGATAAATTTTTTTTTAATGGATTCTTACTGTGGAATCCTTAACATGAAACCTTAGAGGAAGTAATAACTATTTTTCAAATCTTAATAACAAACGAATTCTTATTGATAAAGAATTCTTAACATATAACCTTAAAAGATATAATAATCATTTCTCAAAACTTCATTGCGTAAACCTAACGTAATACATAAAATTCTCAAACGTGATAATAACGTAATAATAAGCATTACGTCTTAACATAGTTATAATTTCTAAAAGCATGATCCTTTACATAATTCATAACATTAATCTCTTGAAACATAACCATAGTAATTTTCTTGAACTTTTCCTTTTTAAACATAAGAGTAATTATTTAGCAACTATTACTTTAAAGACATTTCTCAATTTAGATAAAACTATTTTCAAGACAATTTTAAATTAAATATTAAAATAAAATCCCATTTAAATGCTCTTTAAAACTTTCTTAGCAATTATTTATATATTTTACTTATAATTTTAACATCTTAGAAATATCATATTATTTTCTTAAAAGTAAACATTCTTAAACCAAACAAAATATGATTTCTTATAACTTAAACTTTTAAGTTTAAGATACAAATTTTTTAAAGCTTTTATTTTAGACTTTCATAATAACTTCATAAAAACATATCCGTAAAATTTATTTCTTAAAATAACGTAAAACTCCTATAATCCTTTGTAATTCTAAATGAACTTATAATTTTCTTTCTTACAAATTTCGTGCATTTGTTGCATCGTTTATTGCAACATTTTTAAACTTTGAAATCCTCTGGACCAAGGTTGCATAATCACAAGCTTGGTTTTTAAAACATAATTACGTAAATTATTTACTTATTCATATGCACATAATTTTCGTAAAGTGTAAGCATATGAAATTTCGTAAAATAAAACATGCATAAATTCATAAAATAATAATACGAAATTATTACATTGCATAAGCGGTATCTATTTCCATCTTCACCATTTGTCTGCCACTCACTGCTGTCCATTAAGTGCTGTTGACAAGTTTTTCTTACCTACAGCATGAACATACTTAAATGAGCTTTCGCTCAGCAAGTAGGAAATTAGCCTCGCAAAACATAATTAAAAATCATTTTAATAAAAATATGCATGAGCATTTTATGCTTGCTTATCAACTTGATTTATGCTTAATTATTTAAGCTGTAACTTATCTTCTTACTTTGGGCCCGAGTGATCGTACCGGTTGCACGCGAGTCTTGGGAAGTTAGGGTTCGCGAGGTCCCAACGACACCAAGATCATTCATTTCTTTAACATGGAGCCTCCCTGTGGGTCAGGAGGTTGGTACGACACCCTTAACTTGTCTCATAAGTTTCACTTGTCTTATTGTGTGTATGCAGCATGACTTAATACTACATGACATCACAATTTCGTAACTCATGAATCGTAAATCATAATCATACATGAATTGTAAATCATAATCATACTTGACTTGAAGGTGATTAAACAATATAATTTATATATTGCATACATCACACATTAATCATATTATCATAATCTTCATCATCATAGCATTTCACATCATGTCATAACATAACATATCACATCATAACTTATAACAGTGTAATAAATCACTGATCATGTATTTTCATAAATTTTATGAAAATATTTAAAATTAATCTATTTTTAAAACTATTAATACTGTAGGCGAGATTCCTACTTACCTGGACTCCGAGCTGTGTGGGTCCAATTACATCTCGCTGTATCCACAGTCTACGTTGCATCCTCAACAATGCTCCTCAGACCACTGTAGATGGCTAGGAATGATCCATGGAGATTTATTATTGTTGAAAATATCATTCTGGATTCTGTTACTGTAGTCTGAGTTGTCTCGATCTGCGTGTAGTTAGTACCAAACGATTTTCATCGGAGTGGAATTAGCTCGAACGGAGGTCACTATCGCATTCAGAACGTCAAAACGAGTCGGGAGGCGGTCTCGGATCGTCAATCGAAGGTCGGGAGCTCGGGACCCGAGGTCCTTCGGAAACCGGCCACCCGCGGCGGCGCGTGGGGCGGCTCCGGTGACCTTGAAAAGCTGCAATCTCAGCTATTGGCAGTCTTGGACCTTCTGAGTTCGATGGTAGCCTCAATTTTACACAATGTGACCTCTAACTATGCCATTCGAAACAATAAAACTTGGGAAAAATCGACGACACCGACGGCGGTCCTCCGGCCATGGATCGGCCGAATCAACTTAGGCGTTTCAAAGTCCGTTGCATTCTGAGCATTTTCCCTCATCTGGCGCTCCTCAACACCGTCGCACCTGGCAGAATCGAAGGGACTCACGGCGGCGATGACAGCTCCTTGAATTTCCAGCATCCTGCTGTGGAAATTGGCAATTGAGAGTTCGGTCATGGTAGTCGTTGGCCTCTGAGTCGATTGACACCGGCGGTGTGTGTCACCGCCGTCGGAATGAGCAAACCCGATCCCTCCCACGGCAACGCACAATGGGCACGTGGAACTCCGGCCACCGACGATGGTTACTAGCAATTGATTTAGGCATTTTGCTCTTCTCAACCGTCTGAACGCGACTGTCCCCTCAATTTGGTCCAACGTCGTCGGAAACGGTGAAGTCGAACTCACCTATGGCGACGGCGGCGGGCATCTTTCATTCTTCGACCGGCAGCGGCTGTGGCGTGAAATTGAAGGAGGCATTTTACTCCTCGTCGCCCTCTGAACAGAATGGAGGCGGCGGTGCACCATACCATCGTCAGACAAGGCGGCTCCGATGGCGGCTCGATGGTGAAAAGTGAAGGATTCTGTCGAGGCTTTTTCGGTGAGAATCGTACCGTAATATTAGTGCCATTCTCTTCGTCTCTTCGTTTTAAGTCCGTTGACACCAAGATCGTGTCGATCGGTGGTTGGACAGAGGAGAAATCACGTCGAAAAATTTTGTGTTTCATTGCCACTTCAGGCGGCGCGTGTGGCTTCCTCAGGTGGCATTTTGGGTGGCACAGCACATCGTCGGACTCAGCTTCTCGAGATCTTTTCGATGGTGTAGGAGGTGTCAAAAAATGGTGGTCGGATCTTGGACTGAGTTTGAGGAGAGAGAGAGTAGAGAGAGAAAGTAGAGAGAAGGGGGAGCTGATCTGATTGGCTGTTTTTTTTTTGTCATGTATTTATAGACCATTTTGTGGTCTACACAGTCAAATACATGTTGTGTCGGGTTGATCAAATTTGATCCGTAAACTTAAAATTTTCATAGACATAACTGTACTTTTTAAAATTGTAATATTCTCATTCTTTAAAATATTACATAAATTCTAATTTTCTTGTTGTATCATTGCCGTATAAACATCTTCATACTGTCATAAAATCATTTTCATAAAATTTATCCATACTCTATGGATTTTGTGATTTAATTTTGGTACAATAAACTTTGATACATTTATCTTCAAAACCTATGGTTAACCTTTTTCACAACTATATACATATATATGTATATATGTATATGAATTTTAAGAAAGATATTATGTATTTAAAACTTTGCTCAATATAATTATTTTATTATTATAATAATAATTATTAATTATTATTATTATTTTTATTATTTTACTTTTAAAACTTTAAAATTTATAACATATACTTCTCACTAAAAATTTTCATATTGTAAACTTCAAATTTCATTATGAAAACAATAGTTGTAATTTTGTAAAAGTTTTGTAAATTAAATTGACTATCTAAGTCAATTTAATTTAAAATTTCAAACTTAACACAATCTCGTGCTTTATGGATATAACACGAATTACTTCTCGTAAAGAGCCATTTATGGGTCCACGTCTTAGCAATAAATCAACATTTGTGGACCCCATCTACGCCATTCTTCTTCTTTACTATTACTAACAACTGCTATTATTATTATTGTCATTACAACAATAATAATAAACTTTACGTAATTATTAATGTGTATAATAATTAACTATACATATTCAAAATATTGGAATTCTCGAACTTCCAATGATCTTTATAACTTTCTTAAAATTCTTATCTTACTTTATGATCTCTATAAATTTCGAGATCAATTATAGTAAAACATGTCATAAATCTTGCATACTTGAACTTGGTGCTCACCGTTTTCAATTTATGGTATGGAGCTCATGATCACTTTTGATCTGGGTTTCTTTTACTGAACTGACATCATATAGGAATTTTTCACATCATCATAGTAAGTTGGAAATTCCACTTTTGCCAAGTAATCTCAATTTAAACATTCTAATTGAGATTCTTATAACAATCACTTCTTTGGCTCGTACATGAAATCAATAAATCATAAACTTTTAGTTTAGCACATTAAATAATTATTTTTAATTATTTTAATGTACCATCATGACATTACATTGTTACATGTTTCATAAATAAAGCACATAAATTTGTGCATTCACAACATTATTTATTTCTAAGGTCTTATAGCTATTAAGACCTTCAAATTTGAGTGTAAATAAACTCAAATCTTGTCCTTTCTTAAGTACTTAGCTGAGTAATTATGAAAAATCCTTAATTAATCATACTTATTAATTTTTGGATTTTTCCGGTCATTACAAGAACACACCATGGAGTACATTACAGAACCAACAGCATTAGAATATGGTACCTTTGCCATCATTTGTGTTTCTTCTTTGTTTGTGAGACATTGCTGTTTTGATAGTTGAAACTGACTTGTCAGAGGCTGCTTTGTAGGTTTAGACGCTTCCATAGCACAATTATTTACTATCTTTTGTAGGAATTCTTACTGATTCAAGAACATAATTCAAGTACTTCTGTTCCTTTCATTGTTTATTCCCAATATTTTCCCTGCTGCACCAAGGTCTTTCATATCAAACTTTGATTGTAACACTCTCTTCATTGTATCTATCTTCTTTTTATCCTTGCTAATTAGTAGCATATCATCCATGTAAAGTAACAGGTATTCAGAATCTAGAATATTATTCCCGTTAAAATACAAACATGGATCATAGGAACTTCTGTGAAAACCTTGCTGAGTCATAAACATGTCAAACCTCAAATCCCACTGTCTTGGAGATTGCTTAAGCCCGTACAAAGACTTTTTCAGCATACAAACCATGTCTTGTCCCTTCTGAACCTCAAATCCCTCTTGCTGCTCCATGTATATTGTCTCATCCAACTCTCCATGTAAGAAGGCTGTTTTTACGTCCATTTGCTCCAGTTCTAAGTCAAACTGAGTCACCAAGGATAGCATGATTTGGATGGTCTTATACTTCACCATAGGAAAAAAAATTTCATTGAAATCTATCCCTTCTCTCTGTGTGAACCCTTTTGCAACTAATCTTGCTTTATACTTCACAAGGTCGTGTGGTGAGCTTCCTTCTTTTAACTTGAAAATCCATTTGCTGCCAATAGTAGATTGGTCTTTAGGTCTCCTTACCATTACCCAGGTATTGTTCTTATATTGAGAATTCATTTCCTCTTTCATAGCTGCTACCCATAACTTAGAGTCCTTGCAGTTCACTGCCTCTTGATAATTCCCTGGTTTTGTTTTGTTAAACTCCATGGCTATCAAGAAGGCATAAGCTAGAAGATCAATTAAAGCAGAAAACCCATATCTCTGTGTTGGCTTAACTACCCGTTTCTGTCTGTCTCTGACCAAGTTGTAATCCCTCTGAGTTTCTATTTCTTGATTTTGAACTGGTTGTTGTATTTCTTCATGTATTTCGGAACCTGTTTCTTGTTGAGCCTCTAAGTCAGGCTCATAATTACCTTCAGCTCTACCTGATTCCGGTAAGGTAGACTTTTTTAGAGGTTGACTTGGCTCCACCTAAACCATGTCATCTTCATTCTCTTGTTGCTGAATTACATCAAGATTGACTTGATTCTCAACTGTACCTACAGGGTTAGTAATAGTGCTTTCCTTTCCTACAGAGGGGTTAGTACCTTGTAATAAAGGAAAATCATTTTCATTAAATATTACATCCCTGTTTATTATTGTTTTAAAACCTCTAGATTCTCTAACCCATAACCTATATCCCTTTACACCTTGAGGATATCCCAAAAAAATACATATAATAGATCTTGGTTCTAATTTACCCTCAGATTGATATTTATATGCTGCACATCCAAATGGCCTAAGGTTTGTTAAATCAGGTGGTTTTCCTATCCATTTTTCCTCAGGGGTTTTAAAATCTATGGCACTAGATGGACATCTATTTACCATATAGCCAGCAATTGCAATAGATTTCCCCCAAAAACTCTTTGGCAGGCCAAAACTAAAAAGCATGCATCTAGATTTATTCATGAGGGTTCTATTCATACGTTCAGCAACTCCATTTTGTTGAGGAGTTTTTCTAACAGTCCTATGTCTTTGAATCCCTTGTTCTTTATAGAAATTATCAAATATCTCATTACAAAATTCTAGGCCATTATCAGTTTTCAAGGTTTTAACTTTCTTATCAATTAAATTTTCCATTAAAGTTTTCCACTGCTTAAATCTATTAAAAGCATCATTTTTATTTTTAAGCAGATAAACCCAAACCTTCCTAGAAAAATCATCAACAATTGATAAAAAATAAATGTTACCTCCATGTGTTGGTGTTCTTTCTAGGCCCCACAAGTTAGAGTGAATATACTCCATTATGGACTTGGACTCATGCTTCCCTACCTTGAATTTGAGTTTATGCTGCTTCCCCAACTCACAGTATTCACAAAAATCAATTTTGCTGATTTTTCCTTTTCCAAGAAGTCTTTGATTTTGCATTTCTTGAAGACCCCTGTCATTAATGTGACCAAGTCTCCTATGCCATTGAACTGCACGAGTATCTTCAGGGGCTGTCACCATTGCAGTTTTTCCTGTTAGAGTATCTCCAATTAAATGGTAAAGGCCATCCTCTTTCTGCCCTCTAATCACAACCAAGGATCCTTTGCAAATCTTCATTTTTCCTTCTCCTGTTTTAATGGTATAGCCTGCATCATCTAACATTCCCAAGGAGATTAGATTCCTTGTAAGAGTTGGGACTAATCTGACTTCTTTAAGATGTCTTATAGATCCGTCAAACATTTTGAAGGTAACTGTACCAATTCCTTCTACTTGACATGTATGGTTATCTCCCATCATTACCTTGCCTCCATTTATTCTTTTAAAATCTGAGAGCCATTCCCTATTATAGGTCATATGATAAGTACACCCTGAATCAAAAATCCAATCATGTTTTTCCCCAGTGGTTGACATGATGAGAACTTCTTTGCTGTCATATCCATCCCCAAAATTTGCAGAGTCTTGTTCTTGATTATTTGCACCATTCTTTTCCTTGTTTTTTCTAATCTAAGCATAGCACTCCTTCTTTATGTGGCCAATTTTCCCACAATGATAACATTTCTTGGACCCATTTGGCCCCCTTGAACTGGACCTCCCTTTTACCTTATTATTTTTCTTATTTCGTTGTAAACCATTTCTCTGTAGACTTCTTCCTCTTGCAAAATAATTTTCTCCATTTGTCGAAGATGACAGTTTTTCTAATTTGAGCTCTAAATTTCTTGATCTCAAAGCTGACAAAACTTCTTCTAAGGTGATGGATGTCCTGCCATACTTGATGGCAGTTTTGACTTCTCTGTATGATTCAGGCAGTGAATTCAAGAGAATGATGGCCTGGTTTTCGTCACTCAGAGCCTCATTTTTCCATGAGTTGACTAACTCAATATTTATCCTTAAAAACTCATCAAGATTCTGATCTAGGCTCTTCTCTATATTTATCTTAAATTCGAATAATCTTTCTTTAAGAAAGATTTTGTTTGTTAAGGATTTCTTTTGAAATAATTCATCAAGCCTATTCCAAATTTTTGCAGGGGTGTCTTCTTTATCCACAAGCCGTATAATTGAATCAGTAAGATGAAAGATTATCGTACCTGTTGCTGTTTCAAGTAATTCTTGCTTCTGATCTTCAGAGAAACCCTCTGGAAACAGTACAGGGTCTTCTAGTGCTCGAAGCACCTTTTGCTGGGCAAGAAGCCCTTTCACCTTTCTCCTCAAGATACGAAAATCACCAAACCCATCGAACTTCTCAATTTCCACTTTCATATTGCTCATCGTTGGACAAATTGAATCGACAACTTCTGCCTTGCCAATCTTTGAATCTTGTTCTTCAAGTGGTATATCTTCAAAATCTTGAAGATTCTCCATACCCACACCCAAGTCTTGAACTTGTGTTTCTTCCAGATCTTCTTGAGCCCTAACCCCTTTTTCCAATCAGAATAAGAACTTGTCGCCTTGAAGCCCAACGCTGATGCCACTCTTGGAAGTTCAGAGATGAAAGCAAAATAAACGAAGATCAACAACACAAGAATTTATCGAGGACATAGGCACAAATTGGCCGAACCTCGCTAAATTCTTGTGTTGTTGATCTTCGTTTATTTTGCTTTCATCTCTGAACTTCCAACAGATAATACTACGACTCCGAAGAGTTTACAATGGGGGGAACGCCTGGTATTCTTTTCCTTATCATTTAAAGATTGGTTTTAAACACACACGCCCGCAAACCAACTTGAGTACTGATCCGTAGTACTGTCTCATAATTTTCTCCTAACTCCAGACATTTAAGGATTCATCCCAATGGAAATTGTACATCTAAGGGTAAAGCGCTCTCTTTATATCTGATGCCAAGTTTTAATTGTGTGAGCGATCCAAATAAAGCGACGTTATATGCAGAATACAAGCTACGACTGATTGATAACGTCAACGCTAGAACTTTTGTTGAGGTTTCGAGGTGACCCTTTTGTTTCTCTTGCAATCCTACTAATGTTACGATATTTTCTTTTTTGAATAGTAAATTTCCATGTAGTAATTCTTAGTATGCTGTAGTTAGGGTTCTTATTCATAGTGTGTTTACATACACCCTTTTCCTCTAATGCAGCTAGTGGTTGTTTCGGCGCATCAGCAAATTCGGGCTTGAATTTCGACGATTTAATCTCAGTGGAATATATTTATAATCCATTTAGTGGATTACCCATGAATGATTGTTAATTGTCCAAGTGGAATTTGTTGTTGTATCCGATAACAAGTATTCGACTCAATGACGGAGCCATGAATTCTTTTTCGGGGCCCTGGTTAAATTTAAAGTTTACTTTAAAATTACAATACAATACATATATATTTTTAAGCTTCGTTATTCTTCTTCGGAATGAGTGAAACTTGTAATAGAATTCAATTCGCTTTTTAAAATTTAGTTTTTAAAAATTATATTTATATAGTAGTACTTCAATTGATTTTGGTTAATTATTCGGGCTTTAAGCGTGGATTATTGGAATTCTTAAACAGTCAAAACTTGAAAGAACTGCATGCACTTACAAATGAGCCACAGAGGATTTCTGAAAACTTATGACTAGGAATTATAGAAGTTTGATATGTATGGTCAGGGACAGGTCTACCTTAAATAGTGATTAACTATGTATTCTTGTTAGACTATGTCCGATGCAATTGTGAATGTTATTCTTAACTTGGGAATTGCTAATTAATTTTATGTTAAGGAATTTTGGATGAAAAATGATGTTGACGTTACTTTAATTTCTTAAATATCAAAATGTGTACGTCAATATAAGAATTTAAAATTTACTAGAAATTGTGTCTAACGAAACAGAGTTGAGCTAGAGTTAAGAATGCTACAATGTCGTTTACGGTTATTGTTGTTCATTTAAAATTTAGAACTTTGTATGCTTTTGCAAGGTTGTTGTTCTTGATGTTGATTGTGTCGTTTACGGTTCATCTATATTATCGTGTTTTTTCTGTTGATGTCGTTTTCCCGTTTATTGTCGTACACTGAATGACTTTATTTATAATATTATTTTGTTTTCTCATATTTTTCATGTGGTTTTTAAATTAATCAAAACTCTAATTAAGCTTTAGTATGACAACCGTGAGTCATGTGGGGACTTCTTAAATTAGTCAAGTATTTGTGATGTGGATTTATTAATGATTTTTTATTAATTCTTTGATTAATTTAATTTCTCGCATTTCAATTACCATTCGCTTGCGATTAAGAAAATTTGATGTCACAAGTTTAGAGACGGTCAGAGGGCAAGTCTATCTTACAGTGATTTAGATTGCGCAATTATCGATATCCAACGATTCATTATGAGAATTTTCTCCTTCCCTTGAAAGTTTTACAGAAGTACTTATAAATTATGATCATATGCAGTACTAATATTTACATCAGGGATCATATATATTTCTTACCTTTTTGCTTAAAGCAATATTATTTCCTTGATTATAAAAAGCAAAGCTATTTGCAATTGGAATTGCTAATTAATTTCGTGTCGACTTTTATTACGTTAATTTTGCTCAAGTGGTGTGGCTTCATTGTTCTACTTTCTTGTCGTTTTTACTATATCATCACGTTCTCTTTGGACCCCAAAACATTCTGTAAGTAGATACAATTTTACCAGTTCGTAATGGCCTTCCCTACAAAAATTGATAGAGTGGTAATTCCACCTTATTTCTGCAGCAAGGTTATTGTTGTTCATGTTGATTAGGTCGTTTATCATCTATAATATTGTGCTCTATTGTATTGACGTCGTTTAACCAGTTTGTTGTCGTGCACTGAATTAGTGTCTTTTATTTAGATTGTTTTTGTTTCTCATATTTTTGTCGTTCTTTTATATTTTATCCTCTCGGTTGATTTTCACTGGCCTGTTGTCTTTTGATATTGCTTACTCACATATTACATTATTTGTGCCTTCTTTATAAATAATGTAATGTTTGATTCCATGAAAGATGGGGAATTCGCTCCTCCATTGTTGCCCTTGGCGTTGAGAAGCACCGTATAACACTATTGGCTTGTCGTTTATATATGTTATTGTCGTTTTTTGTAAAAAAATTGAAAGCTTCGAGTTTGGTCGGGAAAAACATGTATTAATTATTATCTCTGTGATTTTCACAAGATCCATCGAATGTTGTTTTTTTTATTGTCGTTTATTTTTTTTTACTGTCTTTCATTGAGATTACTATCATGGTTATTGTCGTTTATGTTCATTTTATACAAGCTATAGAAAAAATAAGTAGAATAAAGAAAGACAATTACCAAAAAACAAAAGGAAAATCCAATAGTATGACAGAGTTTCTGTTAATAGATACTATTTTATACTATTAAAAGTTTTTTGGGGTTAATGAGTGGTATTAATAGTTTGTGTCATCTTGTAAGACTATTGTCGTAAATGTCCATTACATTTATTTATATTATTGATTATCGTAGTACGTCTTTTGAAACTCGATCACGTTCTTGACGTCGCTTATCCATATTATTGTCGTTTATTATATTGATGACGTCGTCCTATTTATTTTTAGTGAAATGTAAATAAGAAAATAAAAAGCATAAAAGTATAAAAAAAATTTAATGTGGTTTGGCACACTATCGAATTGGGTAAGTTACCCAAAGTATCAAATTTCCGAAAATCACATAAATAAAAATAAATAATAATAAAAGTAATTGTATAAAACATATCAACTTTCCTAACAATTTTGTAGCTTATCGTGGTTATTCCTTTCGATTATATATATTCAGGTAATTGTACTTGTTCCTCAAATTGGTTTCCTTTTTGCATTTTTCCCTTTTTTGGAGTGTCGCTTGATCCCTTGACCTGTTGCCATCCTTTATTTATGAAAAGAAAGAATGAATTTCTTCTTCTGTATTTAGTTTCTGGTTACATTAGACACATATATATATACACACTACAATGACTAATTTGGATGTTGAATTAGTGCAGATCATAAATCCCTATTTACAATTCTATATAAAGGAAACAAATCAATGGCCATTGACTATGGATGATTGCCCAAATTTGAAGAATATCCCAGACTTTGTGCATTGATTGGCTCAATAATCCTCAACACTCCCCCTCAAGTTTGGAATGTATGTTAATAATTCCTAACTTGCTGATTAGAGTCGAGAATTGTGAAGAGCTTAATGGCTTTGTGAAAATATCTGCTGGCTGGTCTGATGTAGGTACGTAAGTCAGCTTGATCATTCCTTCTTGAACCTTTTCTCGTATGAGGTGACAATCGATTTCTATGTGCTTCGTTCGCTCCTGGTAGACTAGGTTTGAAGCAATATGGAGAGCTGCTTGGTTGTCACAATATAAGTTGACAGGATGTGAATGTTTGATGCCCAAGTCTTGTAGAATTGTTTTCAACCATATAATTTCACAATAGGTGGTGGCCATAGATCGGCATTTGGCTTCTGCGCTTGATCGTGATACTGTTGTTTGCTTCTTGGTTTTCCAAGAAACTAATGAGCTGCCAAGAAATATGCAATAGCTAGTAACTGATCGTCGAGTGTCATGACACCTGGCCTAATCTGCATCACAAAAGGCATTCAGTTGGATTGAACTTTCTGTAGAAAGAAATATTCCTTGTCCTGGTGTTTGTTTCACATATCGCAAGACACGATGAGCTGCTTCTAAATGTGGTACTCGTGGCTTGTCCATAAATTGACTTAAAACATGAACTGCATATGCCAAGTCTGGTCGTGTGACGGTCAAGTAAATTAGCCGCCCAACAAGTCTTCGATAAGAGGATGGATCACTAACATAGTTGCCTTCAAACTTACTGAGAGATAAGTTTTGTTCCATTGGAAAAGAAGCTGGTTTTGCACCAAGATATCCAACATCTTCAAGAATCTCGAGAGCATACTTTCATTGTGAAAGACTAATGCCTTTACTAGATAGTGCAACCTCTATACCAAGAAAATACTTTAATTGTCCAAGATCCTTCAATTTGAATTGATTCTTCAAGAATGATTTGGTATCTTCAATATCTTGCAAATCATTTCCTGCAAAGATGACATCGTCGACATAAATAAGAAGAGCAGTAAATTTACCATCCTGGGATCGGACGAATAAGGAATAACCAGCCTTGGATTGTTTGAAGTTGGCCTGCTTGAGAGCAGTGGAGAGCTTAATGAACCATTGATGTGAAGCTTGCTTGAGGCCATACAATGACTTGTGGGGTTTGCAAACTCGTGTCTCCCCCTTTCGTTCGAAACCAGGAGGTAAAGACATGTAAACATCTTCATCAAGATCTCCATGTAAGAAGGCATTAGTAACATCGAGTTGATGGAGGTGCCATTGTTGTGTTGAAGCCACAGCAAGAAGAAGACGAACCGTTACAAGTTTTGCAACAGGAGCAAAAGTCTCTTGATAGTCTACACCTTCAACTTGGTTGTATCCTTTGGCTACCAATCTGGCTTTATAACGTTCTACCATGCCATCTGGGTGGTATTTAATCTTGTACACCCATTTGCATCCAACCAGCTTCTTCCTAGGTGGTAATGGTTGCAGAGACCATGTGTCATTAGCCTTGAGAGCATCCAGCTCTTGTTGCATAGCAAGACGCCATTTAGGATCACAAACTGCTTGTGCAAAAGAAGATGGTTTTTTTTCGATTGAAAGGGAAGTGGTGAAGGCATGATGTTTGGGAGATAATCTATCATATGAAAGAACATCAGTTAAAGGGTAGGTGATACCTGTGGTGCTGACCAAAGCTGAGTTCGATGTTGGGTCAATTCGTGAGGGAAGAGAAATACCAACATGATACTCACGCGGATAGCTTGGTATCTTTGTAGCGCGTATTGGCCGTGAGGAACGAAGTGGTGAATCCAAAGGTACGGTTGTGGTAGGTTGGTCAATGGGTGGGGGGGCGGCATGTGAAGGAAGGGCTTGGGAAACAGCTTTGTTGTTTGAATGAGGAGGAATTTCTTCTTGAGAGGAATCATCAAATAGAGATACTTCAGTATTGAGAGGAAATTGAAGGGTGGTGCCATCATGATCATTTGTTGATGAATGATGAGGCATTGGAGGTGAATCTGAAGCGGAAGGTGAAAAAGGAAAAATATCCTCACGAAAAATAAGATCTCGTGAAACAAAAATTTTACCAGTTGAGAGGTCATAAACCTTGTAACCCTTGTGAGCATATGGATAACCCAAGAAAAGACACCGGGTGGCTCTTGGATCAAATTTGGTGAGACGCTGATGATGTGTTGAGGCAAAACATAGGCAACCAAACACTCGCAAATGATCATATACAAGTTGTTTGTGAAAGAGCATCTCAAAAGGTGTTTTCCCTTGAAGAAGAGGCATCGGGGTTCTGTTAATTAGGTAGGTAGTGGTTAAGATAGCGTCTCCCCAAAATCTTTTTGGAAGGTTGGCTTGGAATAATAAGGCTCGGGCTACATTAAGGAGGTGACGGTGCTTTCTTTCGACTACTCCATTTTGCTGTGGAGTGGAGACACAACTGGTTTGATGAATGATTCCTTTATCACAATAAAGATTTTTGATTGTAAATTTAGGCCCATTATCACTCCGAAGAACTTTGACTTTTAAGGAGAACTGTGTTTCAACAAGGTTGATGAACTTTGTGATATATGAGTGAGTTTCTGGTTTATGATGCATCAAATAAGTCCATGTGCAACGTGTATAATCATCAACAATTGTAAGAAAATATTGTGCCCCTGTAATTGAAGAAACATGGTACCCTCCCCAAATATCAACATGGATTAATTCAAAAGGTGCTTTAGTGCGAATGGAGCTTGTTGAAAATGGAGAACGAGTTTGTTTAGCCAATGGGCAAATTAAACAATAAAAAATATTACAAAATTCCATGTTTGTAATTGAATGAGAAAGCAAACTAAAGGTCTTATTTGATGGATGCCCTAGGTGTTGATGCCAAAGTTTTGGGGAATGGGAAGTTGGTGTAGTGACAGCATTGCACCTAGTTTTCTGTGGAGTATCAAGGCAGTAGAGTCCTCCTCGCTCAGTTCCCATCCCAATCATCTTCCCCTATCGTTGGTCCTGTAGCATACAAGTATGATTAATGAACGTAGCAAGGTAGTGAGAATTGTGCACAAGCTTGCTAATGGAAATCAAGTTTAATTTAAAAGAAGAAACACATAGCACATCACTCAGGAGGAAATTAGCAAAGTGAATGCTACCTATGTGTGAGACTGTAGCAATGGCTCCATTGGGTAGATGCACAGTTTGATTTGTGACATGAGATTTTGTGGTTAACAAATCGACAGAGTAAACTATGTGATCTGTGGCTCTTGTGTCGAGTATCCAGCACATTTCTTTGTCAACAACAATGCCACAAAAAATTGTACCTGAGAGATCACTCATGGCAGATGTGCTACCAACATGATTGGCCATTGAATTGGATTTATTCTTGGTCAGCTGTGCCATGAGATTATGATATTGTTCTGCTATGAGAGTGAATGGCATGCAATTTGATGGTGTGTTGGTATCTACATGATTGGTCTTGGAGGAAAAAATTTTACGCTCTCGTTGATCAGGTTTGTTGTTTGTTGAGTTCGCCTTTTGTAGCTTTCAACAAATATCAATGGTGTGACCTTGCCAACCGCAATATTCGCATTTGAGGTGTGCCCGACATGTCTCTATGGTGTGTCCAATTTTATCACATGTTCCACATTTCAGATGTGGATTTTTAGGTGTGAAAATCCTCTCAGATTTTCGTGGAGTATTCTTCATCGCAAAGGCTGAGGCTTCAGCTAGTGGTGCGCCTCTGTTCAATAAGCCTCTTTGTTTTTCATCCTGCAAAATAAGAGAATGAGTTTTATTGACGGCAGGCAGTGGATCCATGAGTAGAATCTGTCCTCTAACACTAGCATAGGCTTCGCTAAGTCCCATGAGGAATTTCATGGTCTTTTGATTTTGTTGAAACTGCAGAACGTCCTTCATAGCACCACACGTGCATTTGGGAATGTTACAAAGTGCTTCATGTTCATCCCATAGACTTTTAAGCTTGGTGTAGTAATTCCCAATGGTTGTGTTGCCCTATTTACAATCATGTATGGCTTCTTCAACATGAAAAAGATGAACACTGTTAGTTTGTGAAAAACGATCTTTTAAATCAAGCCAGATATCATGAGCACTTTCACTGTATATTATGCTTGCTCCAATATCTTGTGAGATTGAGTTAAAAAGCCATGCTTTTACAAGGTTGTTACAGCGCGTCCATTGTTGGAGTTCTGTGATAGAAGTCTCCGGTGGTTGTTTGATGGTGCCATTGACGAAGCCTTCTTTGTTCTTGATGCTGAGAGCCATGAGCATAGCACGACTCCAAGTGCTGTAATTTTCTCCATCCAGCGCTTGTGTGACGAGTACAAGTCCAGGTTGATCAGAATAATGAAGGTAAAGGGGATCATTTGGGTTATCAAACTTGTTGGTCTCAGTCTTGGCTGAGTTCGGAGTTTCGCCTTTTCCTGCCATGTGTATCGGCTAGAAGAAGGTGAGCAATTTTTTTTTTTTTTTTTGAATATGAGAGGAAGAAGGAAGAAGGCTATAGGTTCAGAACCGTAGGATGCTCTGATGCCATGAAAAGAAAAAATGAATTTCTTCTTCTGTATATAGTTTCTGGTTACATTAGACACACATATATATACACACTACAATGACTAATTTGGTTACAATTCTATATAAAGGAAACAAATCAATGGCCATTGACTATGGATGATTGCCCAAATTTGAAGAATATCCCAGACTTTGTGCATTGATTGGCTCAATAATCCTCAACAATTTAGGATATTAATACATGGAATCAAATCCTCTATCTAATTTTGTTATCCTAAATGATGTCCAAGCCATTATATTTTAACACGTCATTTAAGAAGTTTGAAATACCTAATTGATTTTTACATGTTTTTCGTAAAACGAGGTGTCTTAACATGATTGGTTGGACACAATTTGGGACAAAAAAATTAAGCATTGGATTTGAGTCCTTAATATATTAGGGTGGTTTTTCATATATAGTTATTACAAGTAGTTTGAATTTAAATGTATCAATTTTTAAATTGATACATCCCCTCGATAGGAAATTTGATAATTTCGGATAACTTTCCTGATTTTGTTATGATAATTTGTGTTTCTTGTAAGCTTCAATTAATTATTCAACATTGGCATATACATCCGTTAGTCTTTTTAATATCTCTAGCTTAATGTCCGTTCCTCTCCGGTTGAAAATATTCATCACTCTATTTATAATTTTCGTCAGTTTGCCTACTGTCATACAATAAATCAAAAAAGTATAGACCAATATTTCTTCACAATATTATTCCTTCAGTTTGCTCTGTTCCTGCATATATATATATATATATATATATATATTCTCCTCTGCTTCTTCATTATCAATCACGAATTGCATGCTAACAGGTATAATACTCACGATACATTATTTCCAACGAAAATTATACAGGGTCATGTTTCATTTTAGTTGTCTTTTTTGGGACGTTTGGTGATTTATATGAAAGTGTTTTGATATTAAATTTTTGCAAAGATATATTTCGTCATCTTCTTGCACTGTTTTCTGGACTTTTGGTTGTGTTGGTTGGCGTTTCTAATTGACCTTTTGGTTACATTCTCTTTTAATAATATTGTATATATATATCGTGGGGGTTATTAATGTAAAAAAGAAATGCACAAATTAATTAATTGCTTTGTTTATGGACCAACAGATTAAATTAACTTTACTTATTTATAACGTATTAATTTTATGTACGAGCATATCCATAAAAAAATTATGTACCTGCCGTTTCTCAAAAAATAAAAAAAAATAAAATTATGCACTGGTCCCTCTTATATATGTCACTACTTAACAGTTTTTTCTCTTTTTTCTTCCTTTTAAATTGAAGTAATTAAATTATTAATGGTTTACTTAATGTGTGTTTATGTGTAATTTAGAAATTTCAAGAAGCAAAAGACATCTACCGCCAGCTTACTACTCTTTGAAAGTTCAGAAATACTCTATGTTGTCCAAAGCATAAACATATAAAAGCAGCGCCTTTGAAGCTGGAGGCTACAAATGGTTCGTAGTTTTCTAATTATTTAACACTAATATATCTTTGAGCTTTATTTTTTCCAAATTGAAAATAATTAAGGCCTATATTATACTTTTTGGTACTTCAGAATTTATGCTGTTCTGCTTCCCACTTTCATTTATATATCGTGATGCGTAAAAAGGTTTAAGATATATATAATAGACAGTTTTTTTAATGGGCATAACAGGATGTTTATAAGGTATGTAATTTTGTTTTTGTTGTTGTTACATTTTTTTTTTTAATTATAAGAGATTGGTCTTTTATCCAAATGGAGACAAAAAGAAAAATGCGGAGAATTACGTCTTACTTAGAATTAGTTAAAACAGACACTTTCCCTCATGGCTGGGAGGTTAATGTCAACTTTAAAGTGTTTGTCTAGATCTACGACCAATTAAAGGATAAATACTTGAGTATGCAAGGTAATATACAGCTCAACATGGTTCAAACCAATACATTTCAAACCAATTTTGTTACAGTATTGTTTTCTTTTATAAATTCAAATTGCTACTGCGTTTTAGGTTTAGACCTTTAGTTTGAATCATAATCCTGGGCTCATAATATCTTAAACCATATTAGCGCTTCATAGTGATAGTTTCCTTTAAATTGATTAACACTAATTATGTAGATGCAAATAGTGATGTAAGACGTTTTCATGAGATGAAGACCACATTGTAATGACCAGAAAATCCCAAATTTAATAAACATAATTAATTAAAGATTCTTCCATAATTACGCCATTGAGTTCATAGGAAAATATAAGTTTAGGTTTTGATAAGAATTACGAGAAATGTTCATAAGAGAACACAAAATCTAAGAAAATGATTAATTTTAAACAAGTCAATAGTTTTTTTTTAAGCAGTATAAGCAAGACCTCGGTCCGATAGTTAAGTATTAGATTAATTATGGTATATAGAACTCAAGAATTTAAGATAAGAGTTTTCTTGAAAAACCAGAACGCTTATTGTGGAGAGTCAACTTAAATTTTTGCACTTTTTATAATTAGTGAGTTCGGTAGTATACAATACCATTAGGCATTACAAGGATAACTTTTAGGAAGCCGTTTAAGATTAGGAGACTTTTCATTTTGAAGTTAAAGATGAATGGAGGTTATCAGCGAAGAAACCTTAGATTTAATAAATTAGAATTTTAATTATGAGTACTGCATTAAAAGAATACATATAGACACTTTAACGCAAATTAAGTGAGAACAATAAGCTCTCATTTAATTTCAAGAATTTATTATAAGTGAAATCGAGAAATTAACGTTACAAGCTCTAAGAATTTAGTCCTTTTTAGTAAAGGGTGAGAAAATCATAGAATTAAATAATGTAATTTACGTATTTAAGCTAAGGATTTTTCTAAAATAATATCGTGTTTAATTTTTATGACTAAGGATTTACAAAATTAAGATAAATATTCTAAAATTCCATGGTAAATTTTAAAGATAAATTTATTAACTTTCATGATTTAATAATTTGGTTGATAAATTCTACTGCGACTTGAGGCTGAAGAAATTTCACTCTGTAAATAACTTAAAAAGTTTAATTATAAAAATTTCTGAGTGCAGTACAAAGTTAGCAGTACACCAAGAAATACTCTAACGCATATTAGATCTTTAATCGCCAATTAATTTAAAATTGGTGCTACGCTAGTAGCAGTATCGATAGAAAATGTTATGCAAACTCGGATAGTGATACTATTAAAAAATACATCATTACTAAGTCTAGATATTAAAATGTCAAGAATAGATTTTCATTAAGCCTAAAATAAATTTCTAGACTCAACACAGTCAAGATCGCTACATGATTAAACTTGTTTCAATAGCGGTTCATACTGTGGTTGGCGTGTCACTGTATTTAGGTCGAGAAGTTTTGAAAACTTTTTGTCTTAAGCGTAAACTTATCAAAGTGAACTGTCTAAACTGCTTATAAGTGATTTGATTCAATTTGATTTGTATATAAAATATCAAACCGTCCAAAAAAAACTGTATTTTTGGTTGGTAAGCCAAACCACTAAATTACTTGGCGTTCTTACACTTTTTCCCCTACTTTCCAGTCGGAGAATCTTTTGGTTCCGAACACGTGGGCCGGGGGATCAGAGAAGTAATCTCACAGGAGGATCTAGGTAAACCATCAAGTGGATTCCTCGTGATATACTGTCTAAAAGTCCAAGTGGAATTTGTTGTCGTCTCCGAAACCAAATATTCCACTGAAATCTCCAAAAGTAAATGCATATATTAAAGAAGCTCTGAATGATAGTTGGAGAACGTACTTGATCAATATTTAGAATGAAAACTGTTTGCTGGGATATCTGAAACTTATGTCTCACATGTTTGTGGTTTTTCCTGTGTTTTTAAAACTAATGGTCCTAATAACCCTTTTATTAAGATTATTATAGTTGATTTTAGGTTATTATCGATGCTCAAAATTGTAACATGTTGTGATTCTAAGAGAGAAGATTAATTAGTCTACTAGTAATTCTACACTAACCTCTTCAACATTGAGCCGTAGAGTTTGATCAATTCCCCATATCCCGAGTTAAAAGAAAAAACGGCCTAACTATTTCATACACGACAGGACCAAACAATTGAAAATTGAGGACCGGAGCAAAAAAACAAGTGAAAATTTAGGTCAATGTTTCACTTTGCCAGGTCAAGTCTATGGAACCAAAAAAAAAAAAAAAAAAAAAAAAGCGCAAAGACTTCTAACCGGACAATCCGGGCGAAAAATTTAGATAAAACATATTAAAGTGTGCATTACTTTTTATAGTTTTTCTTGCAATAACTCATTCCATTTATCTTCAAAAGTCGTGTGTTTTTTGAAAGTCAGTGTTTCATTTTTCCAAGTCAAGTTTATGCGGGAAAAAAGAAAATTCTCCTAGGTCTTCTAAGAAGCCCTACACTACGGGAGAAATTTTAGATGAAACTGCTGAAGTATGCACTTTAATTGGGGAATTCTGACAGTAAAATTTGTTCTTTTTTCTTAGTGGTAGTAATTGTTGTTTTTACTGTTAAATTAACTTTTAACAAGTTTGGTCCATGATTAAAAAACAATTATGTATCACATGTTATATTTTCATGTATATCGTCTTTTGAAACTTATTTTTATACATACAAGACATGTTTAAGTGTGGAATAACTTAACATGTAATATGACCTGTATTGTGACTTAACGTTGTTAAGTGTGACATGAAACACATTTTTTTAGAAGTATGACATAACATTTTATTTTTTCAATTTTATCAGGAGTATGGTAACTATTTAGAAATTAGATCAATCGTATGGATCAAGAATATTACTTTCTTGACAACAAAGAGCAAAAGTAATTTTATCTTAATCGTATTAGAATTTTGTTGAGTATATTTAGAATTGTTAGTTCGTGATTTTTTTTGGGATTAATATTTGGACAATTTTAGATAATTAACCATATGAATTGTTCTTCATAAATAGGCTTGGCTACAACAGATCTTAGATTAGAGAACAATAAAATAATTAATATGATGATGGATGTCAGCTAACATAATATACACTTTGGTTTGTTCTCTCAGGCATAGCATTAATCCCATTTTAAGTGGAAATTAATGTTTCAATCTGCAATATTATTATTAAAAGGCGAAGCAAAAAGAGTTCATTAAAATAAAGAAAAGAAACTCATAGAAAATCAAAACACCAGTTGAAAAATGGATGAAGTTTTGTGATACCACTTCGTGTCCCTTTGCAAGGATATTGTTGTTTGTTGTCGTAATTTAGACGAAGATGCGCAAAACAAGAAAGCTCCCAATTGGTGAGGGTATATGTTATTAATCTGTCATTCTCACTAGACTTGTTGAATGTCGATTTTGCTTATTGTCGTTTCTCAAAATGTTCAAGGGATTTCAACAATAGTCAAGAGGATATTTGCATTTAATGTAACAATTCTTGTGACTAGGATGCGATTACTTTTGTGAATTTTAAAATTATTTCCTTAATTTTAACGTCAAAACTGAAAAAATAAAGCTCAGGAACTAACAATTTGTCAAAATTAAAAATTGAAAGACTAAAATGACACAATACTTATAATTTAGAAATTAACAGAGCTAATAACCCTTTTATTAAAATTATTATAGTTGATTTTAGGTTAATATCGATACTCAAAATTGTGATTATAAGAGATAAGATTAATTAGTCTACCAATAATTCTACACTCACCTCTCCAACATTGAGCCGTAGAGTTTGATCAATTCCCTATATCCCGAGTTAAAAGAAAAAACGGCCAAATGATTTCATACACGACAGGACCAAATAATTGAAAATTGTTGTCCGGAGCAAAAAAAAAAAAAAGAAAATTGAGGTCAGTAATTATAAGTTAGTGTAACAAATTCTATTATCCTCTTTTTTTATTTTTTTTTAACAAAGTCAGTGTTTCACTTTCCCAAGTCAAGTTTGTGGAAAAAAGAAAAAAGGCGCAAAGACTTCTAACCCGACAATACGGGTGAAAAATTTAGATAAAACATGTTAAACTGTGCATTACTTTTTATAGTTTTTCTTGCAATAACTCATTCCTTTATCTTCAAACGTCGTGTTTTTTTTTTTCTTTTTTTCTTTTGAAGTCAGTGTTTCACTTTTCCAAGTCAAGTTTATGCGGGAAAAAAGAAAATTCTCCTAGTTCTTCTAAGAACCCCTGCACTACGGGAGAAATTTTAGATGAAACTGTTGAAGTATGCACTTTTATTGGGGAAATCTTACAGTAAAATCTTTTTTTTTCTTATTGGTAGTAATTGTTGTTTTTGTTGTTGAATTAACTTTTTAACAAGTTTGGTCCATGACTAAAAATCAATTATGTATCACACATTATATTTTCATGTATGTCGTCTTTTTTTGAAACTTACTTTTATATATACAAGACAAGTTTAAGTGTGGAATAACTTAACATATTATATGACCTGTATTGTGACTTAACTTTGTTAAGTGTGACATGAAACACATTTTTTAGAAGAATGACATAACATGTTATTTTTTCAATTTTATCAAGAGTATGGTTACTATTTGGAAATCTATGGATATATTACAAATTATATCAATCGTATGGATCAAGAATATTACTTTCTTGACAACAAAGAGCAAAAGTAATTTTATCTTAATCGTGTTAGAATTTTGTTAAGTATATTTAGAATTGTTAGTACGCGATTTTTTTTTTTGGGATTAATATTTGGACAATTTAGATAATTAACTATGTGAATTGTTATTCATATATAGGATTGGCTACAACAGATCTTAGATTAGAGAACAATAAAATAATAATTATGATGATGGATGTTAGCTAACATAATATACACTTTGGTTTGTTCTCTCAGGCATAGCATTAATCCCATTTTAAGTGGAAATTATTGTTTCAATCTGCAATATTATTATTAAAAGGCCAAGCAAAAAGAGATCATTAAAATAAAGAAAAGAAACTAATAGAAAATCAAAAGACCAGTTCGAAAATTGATGGAGTTGTGTGATACCACTTCGTGTTCCTTTGCAAGGTTATTGTTGTTCATGTTCATCGTGTCCTTTATCTATATTAATATTAACGTCGTTTAACCAGTTTGTTGTCGTACATTGAAATGGTGTCGTTTATTTGGATTGTTATCTTATTTCTGCCTTCTTTAAACAATGTAATGTTTGATCCCATGGCTGATGGGGAATTTTCTTCACCGTGGCTGCGCTAGGAAGCGCAGCTACATTCTCTTGGCTTGTTGATTATCTATGTTATTGTCGCTATTTTCTTAATTTAGACGAAGATGGACAAAACAAGAAAGCTCCAAATTGGTGAGTGTATGGGTTATTAGTCTGTCATTTTCACTAGACTTGTTGAATGTCGATTTTGCTTATTGTCGTTTTTCAAACTGTTCAAGGGATTTCAACGATAGTCAAGAGAATATTTACATCTAATGTAACAATTCTTGTGACTAGGATGCGATGATTTTTGTGAATTTTAAAAATCTTTCCTTAATTTCAATGTCAAGGGTCAAAACTGAAAAAAAAAAAGCTCAGGAACTAACAATTTGTCAAAATTAAAAATTGAAAGACTAAAATGACACAATGCTTATAATTTAGAAATTAAAAGAGCTAATAATCCTTCTGTTAAAATTATTATACTTGATTATGAGTTATTATCGTTTCTCAAAATCGTTACATTTTGTGATTATAAGCTCTAACCGTAATTCTATACTTACCTTTCCAACGTTAAATACTTTGAATTCCAATGATCTCAATCTTTTTCACCATGTTAATGTCATTTATTTAGATTGCAATTATTATCACTGACTTACTCGTTTTTACATATTATTATACATGTTACTGCTAAATTGCAAACTACAAACAGAACAAGTAGTTGCTGGAGAATACCAACCCTAATTATAAATATTAAATAAAGCCATCTTCCTAATACAAATAACATAACAAAATATATCATATTATATGTTTAGAATTCATCTAAGACAGATTATTATTCGTTATAATAATGATCCAGAACTCATGATTTTTTGATGAAAATCCAGCCCTCATGATTATAATGTTCTTAAACACTATTAGCAGCTTTCATAATCAGCAGGCTTTCATATTATCGGCGAAGCATGGAAAGACCAAATAATTGAGAATGAGCTGAGTCTTTTAGTCAACACTCCAATTTTTATTTTTTATTTTTTTATTTTTAACAAAGTCAGTTTTTCACTTTGCCAAGTCAGTTTGTGGAAAAACTAATTCTCACAAAAAGTTTGTGGGAAAACTGTTAAAGCTGTGTGGATTGCTTGCTTTTCGAATAACTTTTTTTTTTTTTTTAATCAGGCAGGGGGCAGCAACCCGTCAGACACAAGAGGGTGGAACCCACCCACCTATACATAGAATATAGAATTACGTTTATAAATCACATCGTTAATGGCATTTTTATATAAAAAAGCGCTGTATTAAATAATGCCATTTCTTTTTAATAATTAAGATGGGAAAATATGAGACTGTGAAGTTGGGTGTCCATTTCACCCCACGCTCATAAGCATGTATCCTTACCCTCTTAAATAAAGAAATAAGTTTTCCTTAAGGAATATATAGAGTTGAATTCCCGTTTGGTTGTAACCTGATATTTCATGTAGCAAATACAAACTAAAATAAGTAAACCGAATGAAAGTAATCTAATAGCACCAAGGGAGAATTTGAAAAATAGTACAAGATATTAATCATCCCGACCCAACTTGTAAGTACTGACATAACAATAACATTAACGAAAGTATTTGAAAACTAAGTTAGGATTTAAATATTGTAACATATGAAAGTTTTATACTGTAGTAGTTGAAACTTATTAGTTTTAATTAATATTGTCAAATAAAGCCAACATGTATTGACTTATGGTAAGGTGGACAAAAATTTCTAATCGATCATCACTTTATCTGCTATAACTAGCTAGGATATTTAAGATGATGATTTGAACTCTAGAGTTTGAATCACAAATAATGTAAAACTTTTATATGTTAGCAAAATTATACTATATTATAAAATTCTTACATATTACAATATAATATGTAGTTTAAATTATTGTGTTTCGAACTTTTCTCCCAAACACCCTTAACAATAGCATGAATAATTCAAAATAAAGTATGTAAGAGTACTTGTAATTGTGCCACTTATTTTTTGAACGAGTAATTGTATTCCTGCTTATCAAAATACAGACATCGTTACCAATGATGATGATCTTATTACAAAGAAACCCCTAATCCCGACTATAAATCGGTTCCACCTATGAATTCTAAGGAAAGGAACAAGGGGATACAACATTCCCCAAAATCCTACAGTAGGTACAACCCCCACGTAGCCATGCCCGACGGGATTTTGGGTCACTAGCGTCTGATCGTAACTTGTAGCCCCCAACCAAATTCCCCTCCCCTAGCCCCCAAAGCACCAAAACCTGACACCCATGCTTGAAAAGCCACCTCAACCCATCTTTGCCAGAAACTCCGATGCCGGACCATGGGGCCGGGAATCCAGAAGCCAGCCCGAAGGTGGCATTGGATTACGGCCCAACAGAACCATGGCGGTGCACTTCACAGAGGGAGAAAGAGATAAAACCCTAGAGGAGCACGAAGGGAGATAAAAACAATTTTAATACCACACTTTTTAAGTACAAAAAATAAAAGATGGTTTGGAATTATACATTAAAAAAAGGGAGAACTTAAAAAAAGGAAAATATTACTATAATAGTCTGTCATGAGTGGATTAAATTTTATTTCATATTATTATATTTTGTAACTAATTTGTTTTTCCTAGCAATTTGCGGTCACATGGGACCCCAATTTTGTGTCTATTTGGACATAATCCCGATACGGCAATAAAACTCTTTTTTTTTGCCCTTGTACTGGTAACAAATTATTCATTTCGTAAAACTGCATACAATCAGGCTTTCTTAGAAACTAATGAATGTTCAGGATGCCAATGGCGCAGGGCAAATTATTCTGCATGTCGACAATCGTGACTTTTAAACACTATTATTTGAGTTTTATTCATGATCAAAATATTTTTCCGATAAAGATCTGATGACTCTAAACATATACCTATTGATAGTTTAATTTTATTTTTTCAGTACTCATTGAAGAAATTGGCAAGTATTTGTGGTAATGAAAATTTCTCTCCTGATTTTTTCTGCTAACATTTTCGTCAGCTGGCTTTCTATTTTCTTAGTTAATAGCGAACGTTATATATATATATATATATATATGTACACACACATATATATACACACACGGCGAGACCAAATAATTGAGAATGAGATCAGTCTTTCGTCAGTATTTTAACTGGGGAGAGAAGATTTAAGTTAAAATCAAGGTGATTTAATTTCTATTGCAAAAAGTCTTTCCTTTTATCCTCAAAGTCGTCTCTTTTTTTTTTTTTTTTTGGGCTGTAAATCTTGAAAGTCGTCGCCGTTGCATTGTTGCAATTATCTCAATAATTTTAGATATCTGACTGATATATAACCCGCGTTTAATTAGACTTTTACGCACTCTGGAAAAAAGAAACCAACTTTTTAAATTATACCTAAGGAGAATTTGAAAAATACTGGATAATAATCATCAGGACCCCACTTGTAAGTAATGACACGACTCAAACGACAATAACATTACCACGTATAGACTTACGAGGTCACAAAAGTTTCTAATCGATCACCACTTTGTCTACTATAACATCAAAAAGCTTATCGTGAAGGATCCGTAATCAAGTCTATAAGAAGCCTTGCAATTGTGCGACTTTAACACAGGAGAGCGTAAAAGAAAGAGAAGAGGAGAAGAGAAAAAAAAGGAAAAAAGAAGAAGCATCTGCAGTAAAAATGGGGTGGTCTTTGTGGTTGTCTTGGATGGCGTGCCTACTCTTAAACTATTGGTTGTTTGCTAACTCTTTTGTTACTTCTTCTGTGCAGTTGCCTTGCCATGATGATGAGAGGTCTGCGATGTTGCAGTTCAAGCAAAGCTTTGCCATTAGCAGATCTGCCTCTTCTTGCAAGGATGCTTATCCTAAGGTCTTGTCATGGAAATCTGAAGGAGAAAGTGGCAACTGCTGCTTTTGGGATGGCGTAGAGTGTGATGAGAAGACAGGTCATGTGATTGGCCTTACTCTCAATAGCAGTTGTCTCTACGGCTCTATTGATTCTAATAGTAGCCTCTTTCGCCTTGTCCATCTCCAGAAGTTGAATCTTGCTGATAATCACTTCAACTACTCTCTGATTCCTTCTGCCATTTGTCAATTTTCAGAGTTGACATTTCTAAATCTTTCAAATTCAAGATTTTATGGCCAAATTCCATTTGAAATTTCGCTCATGTCCAAATTAACTTTCCTTGACCTAGCTACCACTTTCGATGTGAATGACCCTTCAAATTCATGGTTGTTGGAACTTAAAAATCCTAGTCTGACAAGCTTGATTCAAAACTTAACTAGCTTAGAGTGGCTTCGTCTTACTTCCGTTTACATACCATCCATAGTCCCCAATTTCTTAGCAAATTTCACTTCTTTAAAAAGATTTTATCTGCAAAATTGTGGACTGTATGGTGAGTTTCCTGTGAACATTTTCCATCTGCCAAACCTGCAAGTTCTTGCACTAGGATGGAATAAGAATCTCACTGGTTATTTGCCTGAATTCCACCAACAAAGTCCTCTTCAAGCCATGGAGCTTTCAGAGACTAGTTTTTCGGGAAGTATACCATACTCCACTGAAAAGCTTGAATCTTTACAATTTTTATATCTCACAGGGTGCAATTTTTCAGGGCCTTTACCACCTTCACTTGGTAACCTTAGCCAACTTAGTATTTTGTCGCTTGCAGGCAACAATTTAAGGGGTAGTATCCCATCTTTTTTTCTAAAGCTTACCAAACTTACTAATCTATGGCTTGGGGGGAACCATTTTGATGGTATGATTCCGTCTTCGTTGGGAAACCTCACACGACTAAAGATTCTTGACCTTCAGAAAAACAATCTAATAGGTTATATCCCTTCTTCTTTTCAAAACCTTAGCCAACTCAATATTTTAAGCCTTTCTGATAACCGTATAGCTGGACCGATCTCACCTTTCTTAGGAAACCTCAGCCAACTTACTACTCTTTCTCTATATGAGAATGAATTGTGTGGTTCGATTCCACACTCATTATCCAAACTTAGTAATTTGGAGAGGCTTTATCTATCTGTTAACAACCTCGGTGGCACCGTTGAATTCGACATGTTTTTTTCCATGAGAAGTCTCGTTGACCTGCACCTAAGTTATAATACATTATCACTTGTTTTCCCCCCAAGAAACATAAATGAAACAACTTCCAAATTCATGGGTCTGGGATTGGCATCTTGCAACTTAAGTGAGTTCCCTGATTTCCTCAGGCATCAAAATAAATTAGAGTGGCTGAACCTTTATGGTAACAGAATTCATGGTCATATTCCAAAATGGATGTGGAAACTTTGGCAGTCCTTTCCCTTTCTGATAACTTCCTAGTAGACTTTCCCCAACCATCACCAACATTCCTTCCTTGGGTCAATCTCTTGGCATTAGACCTTAGTTCTAATTTGTTGTGCAGATAGTTGCCGATTCCTCCAACATCTATTCAATATTATTCTGTCTCGAACAATTCACTCACTGGAAAAATCTGTCCATTGATGTGCAATTTGACTTCTCTTCATCTACTTGATTTGTCTTTAAACAACTTGAGTGGCACAGTTCCACAATGTCTGGGAAATCTTAATTCCCTGTTAGTGTTAAATTTGAGAAACAACTATTTTGATGGTGCCATTCCTCAAGTGTGCATGTTGCCAAGTAACTTGAAGATGATAGATCTCAGTAAGAATAACCTTCGGGGCCGACTACCAAGATCTTTGGTGGCTTGTATGCTGCTTGAGTATCTCAATGTGGGAAAAAATCAACTTACTGACATCTTTCCTGCTTGGTTGGGGGCTCTTCCAGAATTAAAACTATTCAGTCTGCGACATAATAGATTTTATGGTGTTATCAAAAAACCCAAACAAAGTTTGTCATTTCCCAAATTATATGTTATTGATCTCTCTTACAATAATTTCACGGGTAAATTGCCTTTTCAACACATCCTTATTTGGAGTGCAATGAAGGCGATCAATAATACTAATTCAATATATATGAAGGAAACGCATATTGTTGATCTGACGTGAACTTATGCATCGACGCCTTTTGATTATGTTTATTCCACTACAATAGTCAACAAAGGTTTGGAAAGATACTATGCAGCGATTCAAGAAAACTTTGCCGAGATTGACTTCTCTTGCAACAAATTTGATGGAGAGATTCCTCAATTTATTGGAGACCTCAAAGCTCTTTGTTCGCTCAATTTGTCCTTCAACTGTCTTTCGAGCAGTATTCCATCATCCCTGGGGAATTTAACGGAGCTTGAGTCATTGGACCTTTCCAACAATAAGCTCTCGAGAGAGATCCCTGACCAACTAACGGAACTCATATTTCTCCAAAATTTTAATGTCTCTCACAATAATCTCACAGGACCCATACCACAGGCAAACCAATTCGGTACTTTCGAGAATACTTCTTTTGAGGATAATCCAGGTCTATGTGGGTTTCCGTTCTCCAAAAATTGTGAAGATTCCAAGGCCGTGCCCCAACCACCTTCAGTTGTAGAAGAAGACGATGATTCAGGAAGTTCGATTGAATTAGATTGGAAATTTGTTTTAGCAGGATGTATAAGCGGGTTTGTTGTTGGAGTTGTTCTCGGCGACATGGTGATTGGAAAAAAGAAGGCATGGTTTCTCAATGGTTCAAGAAGAATTCCTCCACGAAGAGAGATTAGGCAGCTTAGAAATTGACTTTACCAGGTTATTTATTCCTTGCTCTACTTACTGACTTTCAATTTCATACTTTGTTTTGTCTTGTTTAGTGTTCGTATCCTTTATATAGTCATTTATCGGCCATGGTTTGTCTATACGTGTGTTTTTTTAATGCCTTCTCCAACACTTAAATCATTTCATCATATTTCAACTTCTTGACAAGTGTAAAAGTCCTGTTGGGACTTGATATGATTTCAGTTGTACTATGGTGAAAATTAGGTCGTGCTACTACTTTTTTAACACAATATCTACCATTTGTTTGTGCTTGGGCATATTCACTTTAGTGAATTGGTATGTTTTCAACGTTATCATTACTACCTTGTTGATAAATATATCTTTGAAATGTACTTTTCTTCTAATAGGAGTTGAGATAATGCATAATTTGGAAGTGACTCTTCTTATATGTTTGAAGGTTTACTGCACAATATCAGCTTTTTGATCCTTGGAGAATTTGGCAAAATGTTGGGCAGCTTTCCGGTCTCCACATCATCAGAGGGGGAGTAGGGTGAATTCTCTTTCAACTAAAGCAATTAGATCGAGTGTTGCAAATTGGTGCCTGGGATTTAGTCTCTGAAGATGTGGTGTTCGGACTAAATAGTAGGTCTGATGTCTAGATAAAATTTTATGTTATCAATTCCATTAGGATCATGTACTCTTTTCACTGGATGGATTTTTTCCATTCCGGTTTTGATGAGGCCTTTCTTTCTAGGAGAGTAGATCCAAAAGGTGATGGTTATTTTCCTCTTTAACCTTGGCTAAGTAGGTGTATTTTAGTCGGTTTTTGGTTTTTCATCATTTTAGCTCTTTGAGTTGTATCCTTTATCCTTTTGTAATAAAGTGTGGGATGGGATTAGGAACTAGGTCCCAATTTAGTTGGGATGTAGTCACTTATCTTTGATGCCAGTCACTCCTAGTTTCAATAAATAATTAATATATAAAATCCTTGTTGGAACTTGGAACCACATAAATTAGCACAAAAATAATATCGTAATTTATGCAGTAATATAATACAAGGTGCTTAATTGTATAGCCAACATAACAAAGCATAGTTTAAAAAGCTTTAAGAAATTCATTTTTAATATTCTGTGACACAATTAGTTCATCATGAACTATCAAAATTATACAAAATAATCATATGACAACGTTCCATCTTCAAAGTTCTTGGTGTCTTCTAAGAAAACATGGGAGACTTAGAAAGTGTAGTGCTGGTTAATGGAGTCAATATCTAAACCCCTTAGCTTGCCTAATGATTCAAGTTTCCCTTTTAGAGTTTGAAGCTCCCTCAATCTGCATACTCAAAAAAAAAAAAAAAAAGTGAGAGAAGTCGCTTAAATTAATCAATATTCACGACAATAAATTAGAAAATGAACAAGAACAGTGGGTAGGAAGTTTTTGTGGTACTATATTCCGGGCAAAAATATATTTGGTGTCATTTTTCAGAGTATAGGACATGGTATTCTGCATTTGATACTGCTATATATAGTCGAAAGGATGCATACATATTTAACCTTCTTAAGAAAGTTATTTTTGTCATCATTTCATATTTCACAACTAGAACACCCATTTTCGATAGCAAAAAAATAGTATTTTGAATCCATCTATGGCAAATTTATGTGATGTAATTTCTTGTTTTATTGCATTGATTTTATTTTTTTTAAGCAAAAAAACAAAATTTTATTAAGAAAAAAAAATATGTTTCACACAAAAACAACGTGAAATCGTTAAAATCAAAGATTTGAGGGGGAAAAAGGGAAAGTAATCGTCCAAAGATAGACAAAGGGCTAAAAGAAAGACTACTAAGGAACATTCTTTGAGTGTTACACATATGGTTATTTTTGCAATTTGAATCCAAATTCCACTTTTAAGCTAACTCAAAGTTATAGGACTTTAAATAAATCATGTTTGGTCTCAATTAGCCATCAATTTCTTAATCATGGTTGGACTCTACAGGACTAGGACTTCCATTTGACTAAAAATTCTCTTTAACTTCAGCAAAAGCTGCCATGATTTAATGCATGATTACAGAATACGTGTCGTTATCAATTGTATCGCAGTGGGGCTTTTGATAGACAATAGTCACGTTCTGTCTTTCTCTCTCTCTCTCTCTCTATCTCTTGTAACAGAAATAATCGCCTTCTCATTGAAGCTAGAAAGACATAACAGCAACACTAACAATAACAACAATAATTAATGGAAAATTAAGCTGAGTGACCTTTTTAATATTTTTTTTAAAGAAATGATTATACTTTTTAAAATTAGCTCTCGTCATTAATTATAAAGCCAAAATAACAAAAATGACCTTAATTAATTAGTAATAAACTATGATACATCAGTGATGTCCTTTAATACAATAATGGTAAACCCAATAATATAAGTAATAAACTTGAATATATCAATAACAAACTCAATATATATATTGAATCAGAGAACACAAAAATTAGTTGCAGGCATTAGGCATAGTTTACCAATGATGTACCATGGTACATCATTGATAAACTCAACATATACAAATTCATAAAAATCAACAATGGTTTTGAAAAAATTGCCTAGAGAGACAGAAAGAGAGGGAGACAAAATAAAACGTGTTTACTTTGCTGGAGGTTTCACGACTGCTAGGGTTTCAAAATAAAAGAGGTTGTTGGAAGGTGTTCTAGTCATTTTAGTCCTATTAGTAAATTAAGAGAGAAGTGCATAGGCATTTCTCCAATGTTAAAAAGGTTAGGATATTTATTACTTAAGAAAAGGGGAAAAGGCGCCATTTTTGCCCAAATCTCAACATTATTATAGTAGACAGAGTTAATGTTTTATATATTGTTTTCTTAATTTTTCAATAGTTTGAATTTATTTAAATCAAATATTGAATTAGAAAATATAACGCTGAGTGAAATTTGATGTAGTTAAAGGGTATTTAAGAATTTACGCATACTGGCCAATTGAAGCTAGTTCCAAGGACGGAAGGAGTTTGGACCTTGTGGGAGTGGCTCCTTCATATGTTTTCGAAAAATTTATAGTTTTGACCTTTTTTTTTTCTTATTTAAGCCCCTTAATTTTTTATAACTTCAAACAGCGCCCTTAATTTTTTTTAATTTTATATTTTCTAAAAATTTCAAATTTTCTCTAATTCTTGTTTAGTCCTCGTAATTTTTTAGTTTTAAATTTTATGCAATTTTTTAAATTTCAGTCACACTCTTAGTTTTTACATTATTGTACCTTATTATTTCAATTTTTGTTCTTGTATCCATGATAATTTCAAATATAGAAACACAAACAAACAAAATATCATTCAATATTACTTAATTTTATATATTTGAAAAAAAATAACCATAGATTAATAGAAAATCAAAATAAAGGAAAAATGGTATTAAAAAAAAAAAACGAATCTCAACTTCACTGACTAGCTCCGAGATGTGGGTGTGTATATTATTTTCAATATATCGAGTCCTGAATCCAAATACTATAAATAATATATATATATATATATATATATATAAAGTTGCGCACATGCTTAATCACCTTGTTAGCTGCGAAATATCCGCCGAAAAAGATTAATTTAGAGACAACATGCCTTATGTTGTTCATCTTTTTTCCACTGGAAAATTGACAGATTCTTAGCTAGAATGTCTCAAATGTTTTAATTTTCATGCCGTATTTATAGTTTTCTTACAATTTCTTCCATCCATGTAAAATCGAAGACAATGTGGGAAAACAAATTAGTCAAATCGTCAATGCAAATGATGGAAACGTGGCTATATGCTTAATTTGGTCCCTGGGAGAAAAGAGTTTTGTAAAACTTAATTTATACGTGTTAATTATACGTAATTTTAATTAGTGAGTTTTAGGTTTATTTTAAATGTGTTAGGGACATTTTATAAATACATAAAGCTTTTTCATTAAACAACTTGATAATTAAAATCAAGTTAAACACAGAGAAAAAAATTCACCAATTTAATTGACATCGACGAGGCAGATCATTCCACCTCTAGGGCACTAGATAACAAATTTTGGGTGGTTTGAGAATTGAACAAAAAATGATCCTTGGACAACTTTTGACTTTGAAACTTAGCTCATTTTCCTATGATCCCGCGATAAAAGTATGTAGACTCTAAGACCCAAACATGATTTTTGCGGCTTGATTAATGTGTATTGGCGGACCACTTATAATTGTCTCTTTTATGATCCCTTTTAATTTGTTGTGCATGTGAATGAGTACCTAGTAAGAAGCGATAATCAAGGAATGAGTTCCCACTTTGTTTGCTATAACTAGTTTGGGCATTTGAAAAAGTGGTTTGAACTCTAAACTTTCAACTATAAATAGTGTAAAGTTTTTATATGCTACATCTATAATATAAAACAAAAATATGTTATATTGTAAAACTCTCATATGTTACAATATACAGTTTAAATTACTATATTTTAAACTCCTCTCCCAAACACCTAAATCATGAGCGTGAAGAATCCAAAATCAATCCTATAAGAATCCCCGTAATATTTGTGCCACTTCAACACAAGAAAGAACATAAAAGAAAAGGGAAAATATTATAATAGGTCGTTATAAGCGGAGTAAATTTTATTTCATATTACTTTATTTTATAACGAATCTATTTTCCCCACTGAATTCAAAGTCTGCCCAATGGCAATCACATGGGACCCACCATTATAATCTCAGTAGGGTTATAAAACTTTTTTTTTCCCTTTTTTTTTTTTGATCAGTAACAAATTCACTTTGTAACATTGCATACGGTTAGGCTTTCTTAGAAACTAACGGATGTTTCATACACAACAAAGACCAAATAATTATGAATAGTGAGTCCCTTTTTACTCTTTAATTAGTCAGTGATTCACTTTCCAAGTCTTTGTGGAAAAAAAAGAAAAAGAAAAAAAACCTCCTTAACGTGTCCAACGTCTTCTAACAAATAATCATCTGGACACGTTCATAATCACATTTTTATTTAAAAATTTCTTTAAGGATAATTATCCTAACCCCCACTTTTTAAGTATTAATAAAAATCAAACGACAATAACATCAACACGTACTGACTTGTGAGTCATAAATTAAAAATTAAAGGAATAAAGTGGCCCAATGCTCGTAATTCAGGAATTAGTGGTGTTTATAATCCTTTTGTTCAATTTATTACAGTTGATTATCCCATCTTTCCTGGGAAACCTTACTCAGCTTGAGAAACTGGACCTTTCAAACAATAATTTAAGCGGATATCTCCCGTCTTCTTTTCAAAAGCTTACCAAACTCTCTCTATTAAGTCTTCATAAAAATCAAATAACCGGCCCAATACCCGCTATGATAGGAAACCTCACCCAACTTGTTCACCTTAGTCTTGATCACAACGAATTGCATAGTTCGGTTCCCCACTCATTATCCAAACTCATGTATCTTCAATATCTCTCTCTATATCGTAACAATCTCAATGGAACTGTAGAATTTGACATGTTCGTTAACATGAGAAATCTTGATGACTTGGACTTGGGCTATGATAATTTTTCGCTACTTTTTGACAAAAGAAGCATAAATGCAACGACTTCAAAGTTCATGCGTATGGGATTGGCTTCTTGCAACTTGAGTGAGTTCCCGTCTTTTCTTCGGTATCAAAATGAATTGGAATTGCTGGATCTTTCTTAAAACGAAATTCATGGGGAAATTCCAAAATGGATGTGGAATATCCGTGTGAAAACTTTGACAGTCTTTGGGCTTAGGGGGAACTTACTAGTTGACTTTCACCAAATACTGCGGATAGTCCTTCCCTGGATTAATCTTTGGGAATTGGACCTTAGTTCAAATATGTTGCAAGGACAATTGCCAATTCCTCCAAATTCCATTAGATATTTTTATGTCTCAAACAATCGGCTAACTGGAGAAATTTCCTTGTCGATATGCAATTTAAGTTTTTATGTCTCAAACAACTTCAGTGGCTTGCTTCCACAATGTTTGGGGAACTTTAATTCTCTGGCAGTGTTGAATTTGAGAAACAACTCTTTTCATGGTCCCGTTCCTCAATTGTGCACACGTGAAGCTGATTTGCAGATGATGGATCTCAGTGACAATAAATTCGAAGGGAAATTACCGCAATCTTTGGCAGCTTGCGTGATGCTTGAGTATCTTGATCTGGCAAACAATCAACTTGTTGATGTCTTTCCTTCTTGGCTAGGGACTCTTCCTGAGTTAAAACTTTTGAGTCTTCGACATAATTGGTTTTATGTTGTCATCAGGAAACCAAAACAAGATCTCGAGTTCCCCAAGTTACGTGTTATTGATGTTTCTAATAATAATTTTACTGGTAACTTGCCTTCAAAGTTCATACGCCTTTTAAATTCTATGAAAGCTATTAAAATCATTGACTCAAGATATATGGAGACAGATGCCAAAGAGATGGAAGTGGGAGGCAATGCTATAACAATCTCCTATTTTTATCGCTATTCAACTACAATTGTCAACAAAGGTGTGGAAAGAAAATTTTGCATTCATTGATTTCTCCTGCAACAAATTCAATGTTGAGATTTCTCAAGTCATTGGAAATCTCAAAGCTCTACGTTCGCTCAATTTGTCGTTCAACAATCTTATGGGTGGTATTCCATTATCCTTAGGGAACACTACAGATCTTGAATTGTTGGACCTCTCCAATCATAAGCTCTCAGAAGAGATCCCTCCCGAACTAACGCAACTCACATTCCTACAAAGCTTTGATGTCTCTCACAACAATCTCACAGGGCCGATACCACAGGGGAGCCGATTTCAAACTTTTGAGCATGTTTCCTTTGAGGGTAATCCTGGACTCTGTGGAGATCCGTTATCCATGAAGTGTGAAGATTCCAAGGTATTGCCACCACCACCTTTAGTTGTTGAAGAAAATGATGATTCGGGGTCTCCAATTGAATTGTATTGGAAATTTGTTTTGGCCGGATGCATAAGTGGTTTTATTGTTGGAGTTGCTCTTGGTGACATGGTGATCACAGAGAGGAAGAGATGGTTTCCAAGACTTTCAGCAGAAGTCCATCAAGAAATGAGATTAAGCAACGGATTAATTGAGATTACCAGGTAATTTGTTTCTTAATCTACCTTTTATTTATTCTCAATTACTATGTTTTGACATGTTATAATGTATGTTTCTTTATATATAGTTATCTACCGGCTATGGATTGCCTGTGTTTGTTTATTTTAATGCCTTTTCCAGCACCAAAATAACAGTTTTTATCTTTTATAACATTTCAACTTCTGAATTAATGTAATAGTCTTGTTGGGGCTCACATACTATATTGGTTTACTTTCCTGTTGATTGTGTCATGTTTACTACTTGCACATGCTTATTTCATTTCTTTCACGAGAATCGAAATAACGTGTTTTAAATGTTAACAGTACTGCCTCTTCTCACATGATAATAACTTGTTAGATGTAAAATCCTGATAGTCAAAATCTTGGTAATTAACTTTGCGTACGACTAAAAATGAGATAACCTATGGTTTGAAAGTGCCTTCTGCGGTTGCTTGTTTAATTACAGCACAATGTCAGCTTATGGTTCCTTGGAGAATATTGGTGGGCGCCTCTCTGCAAACATTCAAAAGACATACGAAAGCAAGCGTGGTATTGGTTGTCATTCAACTAAAGCAATTCGATTGAGCGTCGCAAGTTGTTGGCATACTTCTGCAGTTTTTATTTATTATTTTTTTTTTTTGGGGATTTTGTCTCTAGGGATATGCCTTTCTTCTTCTTCTGCTTCTGCGTCTTTTTTTCCCTGCGCTTTCTCTTTGAATGATGGTTGTTTTTCTCCTTAAGCTTGGCCTAGTAGGTCTGATGTCAGTCCACCTATATTCATCTTTATAGCTATTTAAGTTGTATTGGATCATCTTGTTTGCCCCTTTAAATAATAGTTGGTGGTGTCAGATGAGATTGAGAATTGGGTATCAACTTAGTTGGAATGTGGTTCTTTTTCTCTAACGCCAATCACTACTCATTTTGCAAAAGACTTGTGGGAATATTTCATGAATTTAAAAGAAAAATGATATCGTATAGATGTAGTGCCAATGCAAGGTGCTTTATTGTGTAACCAATGTTAGGGTTTTTGTGATTAACGTGTTTTGTTGGCAGTTTTCTTGACAAAAATTATCCAGGAAAATCAAATTCAAATGGAAGAATTTTTCTATGCGGTTTATCTTGGAGAATCTGTTTAAATAGAAGATAAAGCAGTCTAGATCAATGATCTTAACATGGAGATAAGAATAAGCTTTAAAGAGAATCTAGTTCAAATTGGAGTCAACTTCAAACTTCAAAAAGGATTTGATTTTGGGTTTTCTAGAAGTGGAAGATTGTAATTGACTTCAAGGAAGATTTAAGGAGATATTTTAGCTGTTTAAACTCAAGGATCGTAGCAAAAACCTTCTAGATTCACTTTAGAAAATTGGATTGAGGTCTTATGTTAGATGAGCTTGTTTCAAAATTGTAACCTGGAAACAACTTTGAATTTCAAATTATCAATTCAAATTTAGATTTAGATTCTAGAAGCAGCTCTATATAAATCTCAGCTCACAAGGAGATTTAGAGGTTTTACGAGTAAGTCATCTAAGCATTCTTAGGGATAAGAAGGTGAAATTTTAGAGAGAAAACACTCTGCGTATTGAAAGGATTCAACACGTGTAGACTTTGAAGGTTAGTGGTGCTCGCTGGATAGATCTATCAAAGTGTTACAACACAAAGACCGAGTTGTACTCGCTGGATAGATCTATCTAAGTGTTACAGCACAAAGGCAACAAATAAAGGAGGGAGTCTTAAAGTTGTTCAAGTCTGATTGGTGATTATAACAATTTGTATTGGGTATGGCCCCGTAGATGTAAGTTTAACAACCAAAGGAGGGAGTCTTAAAGTTGTATAAGTCCGATTGATGATTATAACAATTTTGTACTAAGTAGATTATTCAATAGTTGGGTATGGCACCATGGACGTAGGTTTAACAACCGAACCATGTAAAAATTGCTTGTGTTCTTTATTTACTTTATGTCTTTGATAAGTTCAATTAACTTGAATTTAATTGGATTTAGTAAATATTAATAACCGGATCTTACAACCAACATGGTAAAACATCGTTGAAAAATCTCTTAAGAATTCATCTTTTATCTTCTGTTTCATTATTCATCATGAACCATAAGGAATAAACATAATAATCATAACTATGTTCCACTCTGAGTGTTTCGGTGTCTTCTCCTATGAAAAAATTGGGAGAATT
This sequence comes from Artocarpus heterophyllus, assembly GCA_025403435.1. NCBI lineage: Eukaryota > Viridiplantae > Streptophyta > Magnoliopsida > Rosales > Moraceae > Artocarpus > Artocarpus heterophyllus. The sequence continues at coordinate 1,997,080 of CM046330.1, read as the reverse complement.
AAAAATTGATTCAACTTTGCCTTTGAAAGTGTGAACTCGAAAAGAAAGAGTTAGAGAAGTCATCTATACTAGTGGTATTTACATGATGCTAAATCAGAAAATGAACAGCAACAATAGAACTAGAAGGCTTATGCAGTTCTATACTCAAACAACTATATATTGGTCATGTAATTTTTTCAGAGTCATTTCTCAATACGTATGTATCCTATTTTCTCAATAGAAGGCTAAAGCTAAAGATTCCCGGCATGGATCTAACGCAACCTATTTTCAGAAACAATCACTCAGATTGTTACAACCAACGTGCTTGTTTTTTCTGCTCTCTCATCAAACTCCTAATGTCCTCTGTATTACTTCAAATCATTCTTATCTCATTTGGAAAATAAAATCATTTCTATGCTTCCTGTAGTGGTAGTTAAAGGCAGATAAAACACCAAGCACTGTTATCTCATTTGGTTTATTTTTTTTTTTTAAACAATAGTTTCAATGTTTCTCACCACAGCCATTTACTGCAGAAATACCATTCCTTAAAGCATTCCAAGAAGCTTTTTTTTGTTTTTTTTTTTTTGGGCATCTTACCTGCCGATCCCCATATTTTCAGAGACGGAGTAGGGGATTATCTTTTCACTAAAGCAATTAGATCTGGTGTTGCATATTGGCACCTAGGATTTAGCCTCTAAAGATGTGGTGTTCGTGTCAAATTATTGGATTTGATGACGTGAAAATTTTATGTTATCAATTCTATCGAGATCATGTACTCTGGACAGATTTTTTTCCCACAGCATTTTTGCGTGTTTATCCACCTATTTTCATATCTTTTCTAGCAATTGTATTGTATTGGATCCGTTTTGTAATTTTAGATACTTATCTTTTCAAATAATATAGTTGGTGGTGGGGTGTAGAACTTTGTTGGGATGTAGTTACTGTCCTTGATTTCACTCACGCAAAACGTTTCAACGAATATTTAAATACATAAACACCTTAATGGAATCACATATCGGAATTAACACAAAAAAAGTAATATTATAGATGCACTAGTGTCAATATGAACGGTCGAAATATGTGGTTGTGCCTTTATTTTACAAGAAGATTTGTAGTTGTGTCTCAACTCAACAATAAATATATGGCTACGTCTTTATCCTATATTATTTCATCTGAATTTTTTTGTTAATGCCCCCATTAAAAAAAAGAGTTAGTGACAAATTATAACTCTTAGTTTTAGCTATTTCCTAATTTGTCCTCATGTTTTTAAAAGTTAAAAAGATATATCCATTGAATTTAAAAATCTAATTTCAATTTCATCCATATAAATGAGAAAAATGGGAAAAAACATATATTTACCTTTAAACAATTATGAAAAATATTTTATAGGTTTAAAAACAAAAAAAATCATAAAACAAAACATCTTATTTCATAAAAAAGACCTTAAAGTTTTATGGTTTTTTGAAAATAAAAATATATTTTTTAAAAAAATTCTCAAAAGGAAAAATATATTTTAGAAACAAATTTGGTTTAATTAAGAGTATCTCTATCTTATTTTCATGATTTTCTGTCAAAAAGATTTACGGGGATTAAATTAAAGCAAGTTTTTTAAATTTAAATTGAGGAATAATTAAAAACGAAAGAATATATTAAGGAGTAATTAAAAAGTAGGAGGTCTAGTTTTATAATTAACTTAGGGTTAAGTACAAAATTAAAACAAAGGAATCGTCTCTGTGGGGCATTTTATCAAACATATGGCCATCGGGTCTGACAAAACATATATATGGTCGGAAGCTTGACATTGGTTTCGAGGAGAGAGGCTCCATTGTTCGTTTCTTAAAGAAAAAGGAAGGAATTTTCTTTCTAATATTCAGCTCCAAATCTTCTACATCATCGGTGAATATATATACAATTGAAACTTGTCGCTCAAGCTTATCCTGTTAAGTTGCTTAACAGAATTTTTGAAAGACTGTTATGTTTTAAGCTCTTTTAAACTTGGATGGGTTTTAAGTTCTTAACTATTATGTAATGAATTATAAATCCATCAGTCTCTTAGTCACTTGTTTTTTGTTTTGTTGAAGGCGTTTGATAACGCAGTTAGAACTAATTTTTTATAGCACGCAAGAGCTTTACATAATAGACAATTTTTGTTTTACATTATAGTATATAAGAGCTTTATATGTACAGAATGACATTTTTAAATGCTCTCCTCGTTGGTTGAACGTCGCAGAGTATGTTGATATCGTTTATTTATGTCACTAATCATCGTGGTACGAATTTTTTAAACTCGATTTAGTCCATAATGTCGCTGATCTGTATTATTGTCGTTTTTTGTGTTGCTGAAGTTGTCCTGTTTGTATCATTTCATAGTTGACGTCTTTCCTCCTTTTTTATTTTGTATATTTGGCTAGATTACGCCTCGACCTGTTGGCGTCGTTTGTTTAAATATTACGGGGGTAATGTCGTTTTTATTAATGTTACTCTTGTTCATGTCAATTTTTTAGTTTACCTATATAATTGTCGTCTATCGATTGTGTTATTGTTGTTTAATAGTGTATTATAATACATCTTACTCTGGGCTATGTAGTTTTACCAAATTAAATGTAATTTTTATATTTTTGATCGGTAGTAGTGAATGTGGGTTCTAGCTGTGCCCATATCCTTGTTATTTATTTATTTGCCTCATCATCATCGCTATGCCGTTTTTAAAGGTTATTGTCGTTCATATTGATTTTGTACCCAGTGTAAACAGAAGTAGAACGAAGAAGACCAAGGCCAAGTTTAGTGATTATTGATTTATAACCAAAAATAAATAATAAGAAAAAGAAGAAGAATTTGATTATTGGTTCAGTGTTAATTTTTTAGCAAGTAAAAGTTTCGCAAAGGTTAATAATTAGTCTATGAACTTTTTCTCTATGGCATTGCTAGTATTATAGTTAACGACAGATTTGCAAAATTGAACTGAAGTAGTCAAGTGTCAAATGAGTAAAGTTGAAATTTACAAAATATTTACACAATACACCAAAATGTTCTAATTTTCGAGGATTTTTAAGTTCATTGAGGATAACATTGTGGACCCCATCGGACTTTATTTATTTATTTTTTTTGTAAAAAATTAATGTTTTTCTGTGATGGTCATACGATCACCTTTAATGGGCGTTTAGTAATCTTAAAAGTGAAAGTGAGAATCTTGCATATTCCTATGTTTGGTATAATAAATATAATTTTCTATTGATGTGAATTAAACACATTAGGATTTTGTGGATTAGTGCATGTGAAGCCGTTCGGTTTGTTTGGAATTATGTAATTAGCTTCGGATTGTTTCTGAGATTTATGTGATATGTTGAAATTTTTAGAATTGTTCGCTTGAAATTTTTAATTTATGAATTAATATTTTGATGATTAACTTGCTAACTATTTGGATTTATCATGCATATGTTTGGACTTCCAGATAGATATATATGGAATAGATAATAGCTTGAACATGAATAGAATACGATGACACATGTTAGCCAATGTATAGTCTACACTTGGTTTGTGTTCTATATAAATTAATAGTGATTTTCGTAAAAGAAAAGAAATAGTGACAGTGTGTTTGGAAAACTTTAATTTAAATCCAAAGTTTGGGTTTGAATAAAGCTTGCCATAATCTTTTCTTTCACAAAATTTAAATTATTGCAGTGTTAGTTTGAACTCACTTTCTAAACACCTATGAGAGGGACCATGTATTGGTGTGGCTTTTGCTGTTCGAGCCCATATTGACTTGCAGCTGTTGTGATTCGGCTTTAATCGTAAAATTTGCCTGTCGTTTGTTGTTCATGTATGCTAATTATATCGTTGCTCCAATCTGGTTGTCGTCTAACCAGTTTATTGTCTTACAATTTACTATTGTCGTTTATTTAGGTTATCATCGTTTCTCATATTTTTTGTCGTGTTTACATTTGTCCATTTCCGATAATTTTCAATAGACCTATGAATGTTGTTTGTTTTGAAGTAATGTTTGATTTCACTGCTTATGGGGAATTTGTTCCACAATCAGCGCGATTGGGGAAATGAAGGAACAGTAACAACTACATCCTCTTGGCTTGTCGTTTTCTTCTTTTGCTTTTTCTTCAGGGCTGAATAAGATGTGATGACGTAATTGCAGCTAGGCGTGTTAAAAAATTTAATAGAATTTGTGGCGTTAAACTTAAGTTGCAACAATATCAAACTCAACTTGTTGGAACATTATTAATACTCATGACCCAAACAAAGGTTTAGAAGAAAGTCAATACATAGTCTCTCGCTTCCTTCATGCACATCTTTAGAGAGAAAATTTGTGTGATTCATAGGTCTTATTAATTACAGGACAAAAAAAAAATAAAAAAAAGACAAGACGATCGGAGAGGTATGTACTCTTTGATTGTTAATCGTGTCAGTTTGCACATTTGCGTGTGAAATAGGCAGACGACTTTGACTTGTTAACTATGTAGGATTTGTTCACGATGCCAATGGCGCACCGCAAAATAATTCTGTATGACTTGTCAATTGTGACTTTTAAACACTATTATATTGAGTTTTATTCATGGCCCCCAAGGCACGAAAAAAACATAGAGCTTCATGATATTATTGGTAAAAAGGATTTCTTTCTTTCTTTTTTTTATTTATTAATGAAGAGAAGGAAACTGGCCTCAGGAAAAGCTAAAATATAAGTAGACCCATTAAAAACCGAACACCTCACTCCAATTTATCAGTAATAAACAAAAAAAAGAATGGGATTTGAACAAAATGGCCGGTTTGTCCCTCTTTTTTTTAGTAAATAACCACAACTTTTCTGAATCAGAGAAATAGCCAATTCCCCAATTCTTAAGTAAATAATTGGATCAAGAAGTCAGGGACGCCCTATGTATTTTGTTTTTGCTGCATAGTTACAACTAAAGGGAATTCAACTCTATATATTTCTTAATAGAACAAATAATGCGAGCGCGACGACTTTTAAGATTTACAGCCAAAAAAAGATGACAAGGAGTGGAATTATTTAGTAGACTTGGTGTACCGTGTCATTATACTTACGTGGTATACTTATCTAATAAATATATACATGACACTTGGAGTGTTTTATCAATGTCAATTTTTCTTCTCATCTTTCTCTCTCCTAATTACAACTATCATAAATATTCTATCCAAATCTTTTACATTAATTACTTTAACCATTAGTTATATATTCTTAATACTTTTTATACACATAAATTAGTTGGCAAAAAATTAAAACAAGGTGAACATGAAAAGAAAAAAAAAACGCTCGAATATTCTTAATGATTTTCACTGTACACATTAGCAAGATATTCGTTATATAAAATTTCTAATAAATCAGAACACATAAAAACCAAAACCAATATATAGTATATCCATTTATTAACGTTTTTTTTTAAATAATCTAATAATACCCACGGAGAATTTTAAAAATACTTGATAATAATCATCCTGACCCCACTGGTAACTAAGCATCCATTTTCCTCTTATTTGTTCTTTTTTTTCTTCCCTCGATTTATGCTTGTGTCAATATCATGCTAATACTTTTCTCTACATATCGTTCCAATTACATTCTGTCAATATCCTTGCGTCGTTTTCTTCTTTTTGCTTTTTCTTCACGGCTGAACTACAAGCTGTGATGATGTAATTATTTGCGGCTAAGGTTTTTAACAATTTTATCTGAATTTGTGGTGTTAAACTTAAGTTGCCAAAAATCCACCTCAACTTGTTGTAAAGATATTAATATTCCTGACCCAAACAAAGGTATAGAAGACTTAAAACTCAATACTAGGGAAGAAGGGGCACGTGCAGTCTTCTTAAGATTATTTTTTAAATAGTTTTAGTTAAAGTGTAAATAATTTATAAGGTTAATTAATAGGGTATTTGGGAGCATTGGTTAGAGCCAATGTTTTTAACCAATTTTGATTAAAAATACTTTAGCAAATGAGAATTTTCACCATAGCATACTTTTTCTTAATACTGTAGCATGTGAGAGCTTTCATTGCAATAACAAAAGTTGTTCATGCATTGATGTGGACCTCATTGGACTGTGTCCAATGAGTAAATTTGAAATTTACAAAATATTCACACAAAACACCAAAATCCTCTAATTTTTGAGGATTTTTAAGGTCATTGAGGTTAGCATTGTGGACCTCATTGGACTTTATTTTATTTTATATTTTTGTCAAAATTAATGTTATCCTGTGATGGTCATGTGATTACCTTTAGTAGGCGTTTAGTAATCTTAAGAGTGAATAGGTACAATAAATATAATTTACTATTGTTTTAGATTAAACGCATTAGGATTTTGTGGATTAGTGCACGTGAAGCCGTTCGGTTTGTTTGGAATTATGTAATTAGCTTCAGATTGTTTACTGAGATTTATGTGATATGTTGGAATTGTTAGAATTGTTCGGTTGAAATTTTTAATTTACGAATTAATATTTTGATGATTAACTTACTAAATATTTGGATTTATCATGCATATATTTAGACTTCACGATAGATATATATGGAATAGATGCTAGCTTGAACATGAATAGAACAGGATGACACATGTTAGCCATCGTATAGCCTACACTTGGTTTGTGCTCTATATACCGCAATTGAAATTAATTGTGATTTAAAAAAAGGAAATGGTTACAGTGTGTTTGGAAACTTTAATTTCAACCAAAAGTTTAGGTTTAAATAAAGTTTGCTACAATATTTTTTTTCCCCACAAAATTTAAATTATTACGATATTTTTTGGTTTAAACTTTGGTTTGAACTCACTATCCAAACACCTATGAGAGTAACCATGCATTGACGTGGCTTTTGCTGTTTGAGCCCATATTGATTTGCAGCTGTAGTGATTCGGCTTTAATAGTAATATTTGCCTGTCGTTTGTTGTTCATGTATGCTAATTATATCGTTGCTCCAATATGGTTGTCGTCTAACCAGTTTATTGTCTTACAATGTACTATTGTCGTTTATTTAGGTTATCATCGTTTCTCATATTTTTTGTCGTGTTTACGTTTTGTCCATTTCTGATAATTTTCAAAAGACCTATGAATGTTGTTTGTTTTGAAATAATGTTTGATTTCATTGCTTATGGGGAATTTGTTCCACAATCAGCGCGATTGGGGAAAAAAAGGAACAGTAACAATTACATTCTCTTGTCTTGTCGTTTGATTTGTCTGTTACTTTGCACAGGGACCATGCTACTTTGCTCTAAGATATTGTTCCAATTATGTCGTGTCAATATCCATGTGTCGTTTTCTTCTTTTGCTTTTTCTTCACGGCTGAATAAGATGTGATAATGTAATTGCAGCTGGATGTTTTTGCAATTTTATCTAAATTTGTGAAGTTAAACTTAAGTTGCAGAAATATCAACATCAACTTATTGGAACATTATTAATATTCCTGACCCAAACAAAGCTTCAAAAGACCTAATAAGTCAATAGATAGTCTCTCGCTTCAGTCATGCACATCTTTAGAGATCAAATTTGGGTGATTCATGAGTTATTAATTACGGGACAAAAGAAAACAAGACAAGACGTTTGGAGAGGCATGTACTCTTTGATTGCTAAGAGCAGTTCTAAACAGCCCCGTTGAGGTACAGCCCGGGACCCTCACATGGGGCGGGCCCCGCCAAGGGGCTGAGAAGAGTTTTTGATTGTTAAATATGTCAGTTTGCACATTTGCCTGTGAAACAGGCAGGCGACTTTGACTTGTCAACTATGTAGGATTTGTTCAGATGCCAATGGCGCACCGCAAAATAATTCTGTATGACTTGTCAATTGTGACCTTTTTTTTTTATTATTGTTAATTATTCGTGTCCCCCTCGGCACGGCATAAACATAGTGCATCATGATAGTATTGATAAAAAGGATTTCTTCTTCTTCCTTCTTTTTTTTTTATTTAATGAAGAGAAGGAAACTGGCCTCAGAAAAAGCTAAAATATAAGCAGACCCATTAAAAAATCGAACATCTCACTCAAATTTATCAGTAATAAACACAAAAGAATGGGATTTGAACAAAAATGGCCGTTTTGTCCCTCTTTTAAGTAAGGAACCACATCTTTTCTGAATTAGATAAATGGCCTATTCTCCGATTCTTAAGTAATTAATTGGATTAACAAGTTAGGAACGCCCTATTTATTTTGTTTTTGCTACATAAAAATATCAATTGGTTACAACTAAACGGGACTCTATATACTTCTTAATAGAAAATTATTGAAATTAATTACAATAATGCAAGCCGCGATGACTTTTAAGATTTACAGCGAAAAAAGACGACAAGGAGTAAGAATTATTAAGTAGACTTGATCTACCGCGTCATTATGCTTACGTAGTATATTCATCTAATAAATGCTTGATATTTGAAGTGTTTTATCAATGTCATTTTTTCTATTCATTTTTCTCTCTCCTAATTACAACTATTGTAAATATTCCACCCAAATCTTCTACATTAATTACTTTAACCATTAATTATATATTCTTAATACTTTTTTCTACACATAAATTAGTTTGCAAAAAATTAAAAAAGGTTAACAACTGGTTTTAATTTATTTCAACATATATATATATATATATATATATATATATATATATCATGTGTGAGAGGCATTTAAGACAATGAAAAGAAAAAAAATAGGATCGAATATTCTTAATTATTTTTCACTGTTCACACTAACAAAATATTAACAAAAATACACAATCTAATATATGTTATATTCGTTCTATAAAATTTCTAATAAATCAAACATATATAAAAAAAATCAATATGTAGTATATCCGTTTATTAACGTTTTTGTTTATAAATAATCTAATAATGCCCACGGAGAATTTTAAAAATACTCGATAACAATCATCCTGAACCCACTTGTAAGTAAGCACCCATTTTCCCCTTATTTGTTTTTTTTCCCCCTCGATTTATGCTTGTGTCAATATCATGCTTATACTTTTCTCTACGTATCGTTCCAATTACATGGTGTCACAATCGTTGTGTCGTTTTCTTCTTTTTGCTTTTTCTTCACGGCTGATCTATAAGCTATGATGATGTAATTATTTGCGGCCAAGGTGTTTAACAATTTTATCTAAATTTGTGGTGTTGAACTTAAGTTGCAAAAAAATCCACCTCAACTTGTTGGAACAATATTAATATTCCTGACCCAAACAAAGGTGTAGAACACTTATAACTCAATACTAGGAAAGAAGGGGCACGTGCAGTCTTCTTAAGATTATTTTTTGAATAGTTTTAGCTAAAGTGTTAATAGGGTGCTTGGGAGCATTAGTCAGACCCGATTTTTCCAACTAATTTTGATTGAATATATTTTAGTATATGAGAAGTTTACACTGTAGCATATTTTTTCTTGGCACTATAACATGTGAAGCTACACTGTAGTAACTAAAAGTTTTAGTTCTAACTCATATTACCAAACACCATATAAATTGTGACTACATTATACAAAAAGTTAAAAAAGGAAAAAAGAAAAAACAATCACTACTTTACTCAATAGCTAAAGCCTAGAGGTATGTTTAGCCGAACAAACAATAAAACAGAAAACAAGAGCTATACATTTTAATACATGTATGTATGTGTATATAAGTGTCAGATAAATGTATATAAGTGTCCGTTTATCAGAATTGTATCATTTTGTGATTATAAGCTTAGTCTAATTAACCATAATTCTATACTCACCTTTCCAAAGTTGAATACATGAATTTCAGTCCCAAGTTAAACAGAAAAAAAAATGGCCTTATTTTATTGTCTTTCACCATGTTAATGTCATTTATTTAGATTATAATTGTCGTCACTCGCTTTTACATGTTATTGCACATGTTCGTCTGATATTAGCAAACTACAAACAGAACAAGTTGCTGGAGAATGACAAGCCTAATTATATTTATAAATACTAAATAATGTAACTTTTACCAAATTACATCGTAATATGGGCTATGTAGTTTTACCAAATTAATGTAATTTTTATATTTCTTGATCGGTTTGTGGTGAATGTGGGTTGTAGCTGTACCCATGTCCTTGTTATTTATTTATTTACCTTATCATCATCGCTACACCGTTTTTCAAGGTTATTGTCGTTCATATTGAATTTGTACCGAGTGTAAACACAAGTAGAACGACGAAGACCAAGGCCAAGTATATTGATTATTGATTTATAACTTAAAAAATAAAAAAAAAAAAAAAAAAAAAAATAAAAAAAGAAGAAGAGTGTGATTATTGGTTCAGTGTTAAATGTTTAGGAAGTAAAAGTTTCGTAAAGGTTATTAATTAGTCTATAACCTTTTTTCTCTTTGGCATTGCTAGTATTATAGTTAACGATAGATTTGCAAAATTGAACTGACGTAGTCAAGTGTCCAACGAGTAAATTTGAAATTAAAAAATATTCACACAATACACCAAAATCTTATAATTTTCAAGGATTTTTAAGGTCATTGAGGATAACGTTGTGGGCCTCATTGGACTTTATTTTATTTTGTTTTATTTTTTTTGGTAAAAATTAATGTTATTCTGTGATGGTGATGTGATTACCTTTAGTGGGCGTTTAGTATTAAGAGTAAGGAGCTTGTTTGGCACACCGTATTGTATTGTATTGCATTGTATTTTTTGTATATAATACAATACAAAGCAATGTAATACAATACAATATAATACAATATAGTATGTCAAACATGCCCTAAAAGTGAGAATCTTGCAGATCTCTATGTGTGGTATAATAAATATAATTTACTATTGATATAGATTAGATACTTCAGGATTTTGTGGATTAGTGCATGTGAAGCTGTTCGGTATGTTTGGAATTATTACTTAGCCTCAGATTGTTTACTGAGATTTATGTGATATATTGGAATTGTTAGAATTGTTCGGTTGAAAATTTTAATTTATGAATTAATATTTTGATGATTAACTTCCTAACTGTTTGGATTTATCATGCATATATATAGACTTCACGATAGATATATATGGAATAGATGCTAGCTTGAACATGAATAGAATAGGATGATATTAGCCATTGTATAGCCTGCACTTGGTTTGCGCTCTATATACCGCAATTGAAATTAATTGTGATTTTAAAAAAGGAAATGGTTACAGTGTGTTTGGAAACTTTAATTTCAACCAAAAGTTTAGGTTTAAATAAAGTTTGTTTCAATGTTTTTTTTCCCCACAAAATTTAAATTATTACAGTGTTTTTTGGTTCAAACTTAACCAAATATTAACTTATTGATATTAGAAAATACAGACTATCTTAGGACACACTAACTATATTTATGTTCAGACGGACAGGTGTAACTATCTATCCCTAATTCGGATAGCTAAACGATCGTTGAAAGGCTTAAGAGAAGCCATGAGGGAATATTTAAGACTTACCTAAACCAGACATTTAGATACTAGCTCTCAAACAAGAAGCTGTGGTTTGAACTCACTTTCTAAACACCTATGAGAGTAACCATGTATTGGTGTGGCTTTTGCTGTTTGAGCCCATATTGATTTGCAGCTGTAGTGATTCGGCTTTAATCGTAAAATTTGCCTGTCGTTTGTTGTTCATGTATGCTAATTATATCGTTGCTCCAATCTGGTTGTCGTCTAACCAGTTTGTTGTCTTACAATATACTATTGTCGTTTATTTAGGTTATCATCGTTTCTCATATTTTTTGTCGTGTTTACATTTGTCCATTTCCGATAATTTTCAATAGACCTATGAATGTTGTTTGTTTTGAAGCAATGCTTGATTTCACCGCTTATGGGGAATTTGTTCCACAATCAGCACGATTGGGGAAATGAAGGAACAGTTACAACTGCATCCTCTTGGCTTGTCGCTTTCTTCTTTGGCTTTTCTTCAGGGCTGAATAAGATGTGATGATGTAATTGCAGCTAGGCGTTTTAAAAATTTTAATAGAATTTGTGTGATTCAAAGTCTTATTAATTACGGGACAAAAAAACAAGATAGGATTTCGGACGCTTTTGATTGTTAATTATGTCAGTTTGTAGATGTACTTGTGAAATAGGCAGACGACTTTGACTTGTCAACTATATAGGACTTCTTCACTAGGGGTGAACAAAAACCGCCCCGCAACCGCCGCCCGCCCGCAACCGCCGCCCGCCCGCCCAAAAAAAGGCTATGCGGGTTCAACCCGCCCATTGGCGGGTTCAACCCGCCCGCCTACATATGTTGGCGGGCGGGTACGGTTTTAAATTTTAGGGGGCGGGTTCAACCCGAACCCGCCCGCCTAATTCTTAAAAAAAAAAAAAAAAAAAAAAACTTAATCTAAACCTCTCCCACTCCTCATTCTTTAAAAAGAAAAAGAACATTTGACTTTATTCATCATTTCATCTATAGTATCCTGTTATTTTCGAACCCAATGAACAGGTTTTATGGAAGAACAAGAATTCTTGACTTTGTTCATCACTTCATATATAGTTGATGTTTCTTGTTGCAATGAATGATTATGTTTCTTAATTTGTTGTGAATATGGTTATTGTCTTTAGGCGTCAAACTTGGTTGTTGTTGAGAATGCTTCATACATTATCGTCTTATATTTTCTACAAATTTTCTTCACTTTTTTTTAATAAAAAAGAGCTCAAAAAATTATATTGTACATTAGTGTAGACCCAACCCGCCCAACCCGCCCGCACCGCCCGCACCCGCCCGCCTCCAAACCGAAACCGCCCGCCACTCCATGGGCGGTTTGTGGGTTGGTTAATCGTCAACCCGCCACTTAAAAAAACCGCCCCGCACCCGCCCAAAAACCGCCTACCCGCCCGTTGTTCACCCCTATTCTTCACGATGCCAATGGCGCTGGGCAAATTATTCTGCATGTCGACAATCGTGACTTTTAAACACTATTATTTGAGTTTTATTCATGATCAAAATATTTTTCCGATAAAGATCTGATGACTCTAAACATATACCTATTGATAGTTTAATTTTATTTTTTCAGTACTCAATGAAGAAATTGGCAAGTATTTGTGGTAATGAAAATTTCTCTCCTGATTTTTTCTGCTAACATTTTCGTCAGCTGGCTTTCTATTTTCTTAGTTAATAGCGAACGTTATATATATATATATATATATATATATATATATATATATATATATATATATATATATATATATATATGTACACACACATATATATATACACACACACGGCGAGACCAAATAATTGAGAATGAGATCAGTCTTTCGTCAGTATTTTAAGTGGGGAGAGAAGATTTAAGTTAAAATCAAGGTGATCTTCTAAATTATTAATTTCTATTGCAAAAAGTCATTCCTTTTATCTTCAAAGTCGTCTCTTTTTTTTTTTTTTTTTTGTGGCTGTAAATCTTGAAAGTCGTCGCCGTTGCATTATTGCAATTATCTCAATAATTTTAGATATCTGACTGATATATAACCTGCGTTTAATTAGACTTTAACGTACTCTGGAAAAAAGAAACCAACTTTTTAAATTATACCTAAGGAGAATTTGAAAAATACTGGATAATAATCATCAGGACCCCACTTGTAAGTAATGACACAACTCAAACGACAATAACATTACCACGTACAGACTTATGAGGTCACAAAAGTTTCTAATCGATCACCACTTTGTCTACTATAACATCAACAGGTTATCGTGAAGGATCCGTAATCAAGTCTATAAGAAGCCTTGCAATTGTGGGACTTTAACACAAGAGAACGTAAAAGAAAGAGAAGAGGAGAAGAGAAAAAAAAAAAAAAAAAAAGAAGAAGAAGCATCTACAGTAAAAATGGGGTGGTCTTTGTGCTTGTCTTGGATGGCGTGCCTACTCTTAAACTATTGGTTGTTTGCTAACTCTTTTGTTACTTCTTCTGTGCAGTTGCCTTGCCATGATGATGAGAGGTCTGCGATGTTGCAGTTCAAGCAAAGTTTTGCCATTAGTGTTGGGGAATTAGGCGACTCCTAATTCCAAGGATCGCAAGAACGAACAATTGCAGAAAAATAAATAGGAGAAAAGAAGAAAATGAGACACCAAATTTTTATACAGGTTCGTCCAAATTTGAGACTACGTCCTGTTTCTGCCGCTTGCAGATTCCACTATGATGAAGGAGATTACAGATTACAAGAGCAGTTTCTCACACACTCACAAACTGTGCTTACCAAAACTCTCTTCTATCTAACACCCAATGGGAATTTTTCTCTCTCTCTAAAGGATGGAGCTCTCAAGAATTTTACCTCTCACAAAATTATGCCTCTCACACTTTTCACACACAGTTTTCACACACACAACCCTAGCCACCTTGTGTCTATTTATAACCAAAGGAGGAGAAAATAGCAACTAATAGGAAACCCTAGTGGTTTCCCGTTTTTGGGACCTTTGAATTCGACTTTGATTCAAAACACATCGCGCAGCACAGCGCTTCAGCGCCGCGGCGCTCAAAACGAGCGCTGCGGCGCTCCCCTGCGGCGCCTAGGCGCTCTTCACCTGGCGCCTAGGCGCCATCAACTCGACGCCTCGGCATAAACATCTTGGCGCCTAGGCGCTTGCCACATTGCGCCTAGGCGCAATTCACCTGGCGCCTAGGCGCCCTTATCCCAGCGCCGCGGCGCTCTTCTGCCAGAGCCGCGGCGCTTGCTCTCTGCCTTCGAGGACGCGATTTTCTCCCTTTTCCTTCCTTTTGCTGGGTTGTAAACTTGATTTGGCTCCACATCTGCAACAATCTCCCACTTGGAGACTAATCAATTCACCATGTCTCCCACTGCAGCGGCAACGACTTCTCACGCCTCTTGGAGAAGTCCAACTGAAGTTGCGCACAACTTCAGTTTCTCAATCGGATCCATCTTGGTGAGCATATCTCTGGATCCTTTTACCACCCACCTTGCCTTATACCGTTTGCTGCCAGCACTTTTATTTTTTACCCGGTATACCCTTTTGTTGTGCAAGGACTTTTTACCCTGTGGTAACTTTGCCAGTTGCCATGTCCGATCCAACTCGTCCCTCATGGCTAACTCCCACTTGACCGAATCTCCAGCCTCCACGGCTTCATCAAAGCTCTCTGGCTTACCTTTGTCGGTCAACAAGATGTAATGCAGAGTTGGGGAGTATCTCTGCGGTGGTCTGATTGTCCTGCTAGACCTCCTGACTGGTGTGGCAGGAGTCCTCTGGTTTTCTTCTGGAGCTATGTTTTCCTGGTCTTCAACCTCTGAATTTTGCACCTCCACTTCAGGCAGATCCTTCAATGGAATCACCTCAGGCTTCTTATCTTCAGAACCTGAACCCCTGGAGTCCGTGCTGTCTCTGTCCTTGTACAGAACACCTTCGTTGAAGATCACATCCTTGCTCCTGATAATCTTCCGGCTTTGGTCATCCCAGAGACGATAACCAAACTCAAGTCCGCCATAGCCAACCAGAAAGCACTTCTTTGACTTGGCATCCAATTTACTTCTAGCAGTAGAATCAATATGTGCATAAGAAACACAACCAAACACTCTCAAGTAAGAGAGATCCACCTGTTTATGGCTCCAGACTTCTTCCGGTAGCTTGAACTTCAGCGGTGTGGATGGACTTCTGTTTATCATATGAGCGGCTGTGTTAATTGCCTCAGCCCAAAACATCTTTGGCAGCCCCGCATGCAACCTCATGCTCCTAGCACGCTCGTTTAAAGTCCTGTTCATCCTCTCAGCTACCCCATTCTGTTGTGGTTTCCCTGGAATGGTCTTCCTCATCTTTATCCCATTCTCAGCACAGTACCGCCTGAAATCTTCACCTAGGTACTCTCCCCCATTGTCAGACTGCAAGCACTTCACCTTCAAATCTGTCTCGTTCTCCACCATGGCTTTCCATCTCTTGAAAGCATCGAACACATCAGATTTGTTTTTCAGAAAGTAAACCCATACCTTCCTGCTTGAGTCATCAATGAACGTCACATAGTAGTTTGCGCCACCAAGGGAAGTCACCGGCGCAGGCCCCCACACATCAGTGTGAACAAGCTCCAATTTCCTGGACTTAGGCTCTCTACCCATCTTTGAGAAACTGACTCTCTTCTGTTTACCAAAGATGCAGGCTTCACACAAACTGTGATCAACAGTTTTCAAACCCTGCAGTTTTCCTTTGCAGTGAAGCACCTTCATACCCTTCTCACTCATGTGACCGAGCCTATAATGCCATAGCTCAGTATTGGCAGCAGAATCAGCAACTGCTAGGGTATCTCTGCAACTAGAGTTCATGTAGAGAGTTCCAACCTTGCGTCCCCGAGCAATAACCATCGCTCCTTTCGTGACTTTCCAACCTCCACAATTGAAGGTCACTTTATGTCCATCATCATCCAGTTGCCCCACCGAAATCAAGTTGCGCATTAACTTAGGAACATGTCTCACCTTATGAATCTTCCATACCGACCCATTAGGCATTTTTAAACTGACATCTCCAATGCCAACTATATCCAAAGGTTCTCCATCAGCGAGATAAACCTTACCATGATTTCCAGCAACGTAGTTCTCCAGGACATGACGGTGTGCTGTGGTGTGGAATGATGCTCCTGAATCCATCACCCACGAATCAAAAGAACTGTCGACAGACAAGATTAAGGCATCCTGTTGCTCTTCAGTGGCGGCGTTGGCTGCGTCATTGGTCTTGTCTTCGTTCTTCCTTAGAGCCCTGCAGTTCTTTTTCAAGTGGCCCGTCTTCCCACAGTTCCAACACTCCATGGTCCTACCGTTCCTTGAATTGCTTCTCCCATTCCTCGACTTGCCTCTCCTGCCATTATCCCTGTTGGATTGCCTGTCAGGTTTCCTGCCCCTATTATCAACATTAAGGGCCGAGTTCGACGAAGAGGCTTCTCCTGAGTCCTTCCTGCGAACTTCTTCCGCCAGAATAGAATTTCTGACATCAACAAACTTCAATTTTGCACTCCCAAGAGAATTCGTAATGGCCACCCTCATGGGTTCCCAGCTATTCGGTAACGAGGCCAAGAGGATTAGAGCATTGATCTCATCATCGAATTTAATCTCTACCGAGACCAATTGGTTTAGGACGGTGTTGAAACTGTTCAGGTGCTCTACCACCGAGGCACCTTCAGACATCTTTAAATTAAAGAGCTTCTTCATGAGATGTACCTTGTTATTGGCTGAGGGCTTCTCATACATCTCTGACAGAGCCTTCATCATCCCTGCTGTAGTGGTCTCCTTCGCAACGTTGTGGGCAACGTTCTTTGACAAAGTCAAACGGATCACACCGAGTACCTGTCTATCAAGGAGACTCCACTCCTCATCCTTCATGCCTTCGGGCTTATTACCCAAGGGCAAGTGCAGTTTCCTGCTGTATAGGTAGTCCTCTACTTGCATCCTCCAATAGGAAAAATCTGAACCATCAAATTTGGTGATGCCGGCTGCCATACCTTCTTCTCCAGTCATCGTTCTTGATCAAAACCTCCGCTCTGATACCAGTTGTTGGGGAATTAGGCGACTCCTAATTCCAAGGATCGCAAGAACGAACAATTGCAGAAAAATAAATAGGAGAAAAGAAGAAAAGGAGACACCAAATTTTTATACAGGTTCGTCCAAATTTGAGACTAAGTCATGTTTCTGCCGCTTGCAGATTCCACTATGATGAAGGAGATTACAGATTACAAGAGCAGTTTCTCACACACTCACAAACTGTGCTTACCAAAACTCTCTTCTATCTAACACCCAATGGGAATTTTTCTCTCTCTCTAAAGGATGGAGCTCTCAAGAATTTTACCTCTCACAAAATTATGCCTCTCACACTTTTCACACACAGTTTTCACACACACAACCTTAGCCACCTTGTGTCTATTTATAACCAAAGGAGGAGAAAATAGCAACTAATAGGAAACCCTAGTGGTTTCCCGTTTTTGGGACCTTTGAATTCGACTTTGATTCAAAACACATCGCGCAGCACAGCGCTTCAGCGCCGCGGCGCTCAAAACGAGCGCTGCGGCGCTCCCCTGCGGCGCCTAGGCGCTCTTCACCTGGCGCCTAGGCGCCATCAACTCGACGCCTCGGCATAAACATCTTGGCGCCTAGGCGCTTGCCACATTGCGCCTAGGCGCAATTCACCTGGCGCCTAGGCGCTCTCCTTATGGCGCCTAGGCGCCCTTATCCCAGCGCCGCGGCGCTCTTCTGCCAGAGCCGCGACGCTTGCTCTCTGCCTTCGAGGACGCGATTTTCTCCCCTTTTCCTTCCTTTTGCCGGGTTGTAAACTTGATTTGGCTCCACATCTGCAACAATTAGCAGATCTGCCTCTTCTTGCAAGGATGCTTACTCTAAGGTCTTGTCATGGAAATCTGAAGGAGAAAGTGGCAACTGCTGCTTTTGGGATGGCGTAGAGTGTGATGAGAAGACAGGTCATGTGATTGGCCTTACTCTCAATAGCAGTTGTCTTTACGGCTCTATTGATTCTAATAGTAGCCTCTTTCGCCTTGTCCATCTCCAGAAGTTGAATCTTGCTGATAATCACTTCAACTACTCTCTGATTCCTTCTGCCATTTGTCAATTTTCAGAGTTGACACTTCTAAATCTTTCAAATTCAAGATTTTATGGCCAAATTCCATTTGAAATTTCCCTCATGTCCAAATTAACTCTCCTTGACCTAGCTACCACTGTCGATGTGAATGTCCCTTCAAATTCATGGTTGTTGGAACTTAAAAATCCTAGTCTGACAAGCTTGATTCAAAACTTAACTAGCTTAGAGTGGCTTCGTCTTACTTCCGTTTATATACCATCCATAGTCCCCAATTTCTTAGCAAATTTCACTTCTTTAAAAAGATTTTATCTGCAAAATTGTGGACTGTATGGTGAGTTTCCTGTAAACATTTTCCATCTGCCAAACCTGCAAGTTCTTGCACTAGGATGGAATAAGAATCTCACTGGTTATTTGCCTGAATTCCACCAACAAAGTCCTCTTCAAACCTTGGAGCTTTCAGAGACTAGTTTTTCGGGAAGTATACCATCCTCCATTGAAAAGCTTGAACCATTACAATTTTTATCTCTCACGGGGTGCAATTTTTCAGGGCCTTTACCACCTTCACTTGGTAACCTTAGCCAACTTAGTATTTTGTCGCTTGCAGGCAACAATTTAAGGGGCAGTATCCCATCTTCTTTTCTAAAGCTTACCAAACTTACTAATCTATGGCTTGGGGGGAACCATTTTGATGGTATGATTCCGTCTTGGTTGGGAAACCTCACACGACTAAAGATTCTTGACCTTCAGAAAAACAATCTAATAGGTTATATCCCTTCTTCTTTTCAAAACCTCAGCCAACTCAATAGTTTAAGCCTTTCTGATAACCGCATAACCGGACCGATCTCACCTTTCTTAGGAAACCTCAGCCAACTTACTACTCTTTATCTATATGAGAATGAATTGTGTGGTTCGATTCCACACTCATTATCCAAACTCAGTAATTTGGAGAGGCTTTATCTATATGTTAACAACCTCAGTGGCACCGTTGAATTTGACATGTTTTTTTCCATGAGAAGTCTCGTTGACCTGCACCTAAGTTATAATACATTATCACTTGTTTTCCCCCCAAGAAACATAAATGAAACAACTTCCAAATTCATGGGTCTGGGATTGGCATCTTGCAACTTAAGTGGGTTCCCTGACTTCCTCAGGCATCAAAATAAATTAGAGTGGCTGAACCTTTCTGGTAACAGAATTCATGGTCATATTCCAAAATGGATGTGGAATACTAGTGTGGAAACTTTGGCAGTCCTTTCCCTTTCTGATAACTTCCTAGTAGACTTTCCCCAACCATCACCAACATTCCTTCCTTGGGTCAATCTCTTGGCATTAGACCTTAGTTCTAATTTGTTGCGCAGACAGTTGCCGATTCCTTCAACATCTATTCAATATTATTCTGTCTCGAACAATTCACTCACTGGAAAAATCTGTCCATTGATGTGCAATTTGGCTTCTCTTCATCTACTTGATTTGTCTTTAAACAACTTGAGTGGCACAGTTCCACAATGTCTGGGAAATCTTAATTCCCTGTTAGTGTTAAATTTGAGAAACAACTATTTTGATGGTGCCATTCCTCAAGTGTGCACGTTGCCAAGTAACTTGAAGATGATAGATCTCAGTAAAAATAACCTTCGGGGCCGACTACCAAGATCTTTGGCAGCTTGTATGCTGCTTGAGTATCTCGATGTGGGAAAAAATCAACTTACTGACATCTTTCCTGCTTGGTTGGGGGCTCTTCCAGAATTAAAACTATTCAGTCTGCGACATAATAGATTTTATGGTGTTATCAAAAAACCCAAACAAAGTTTGTCATTTCCCAAATTACATGTTATTGATCTCTCTTACAATAATTTCACGGGTAAATTGCCTTTTCAACACATCCTTATTTGGAGTGCAATGAAGGCGATCAATAATACTAATTCAATATATATGAAGGAAACACATATTGTTGATTTGACGGGAACTTATGCATCGACGCCTTTTGATTATGTTTATTCCACTACAATAGTCAACAAAGGTTTGGAAAGATACTATGCAGCGATTCAAGAAAACTTTGCCGAGATTGACTTCTCTTGCAACAAATTTGATGGAGAGATTCCTCAATTTATTGGAGACCTCAAGCTCTTCGTTCGCTCAATTTGTCCTTCAACTGTCTTACGGGCAGTATTCCATCATCCCTGGGGAATTTAACAGAGCTTGAGTCATTGGACCTTTCCAACAATAAGCTCCCGGGAGAGATCCCTGACCAACTAAC